>JAAGEH010000040.1:277872-295048 GCA_011751065.1 Lasiurus cinereus
CGCGCGGCGCGGCGGGCGGGACGCGGGGCCCCGGAGCGCCGGCGGCGGCGTGGGGCGAGCCCGCCCGCGCCCCGGGGTGGTCCCTGGGCCCGCCACTCCACGTGGCCGGGAGCAACAGTTTGCGGAGCTCCTCAGTGACACCTTGAACTTTCCGTAAAGACTCGGGCGCTGCACCGCGCGAGGGCTCGGCCGCGGCGCCGGCTCCTGCTGAATATTCAGCGGCCTCGCTCGCGCCTCCCGCTCCTCCCCTCGCAGAAATTCCACTGGCTCCGTTACTGGGCTCAGACTTTTTAAGTTAATTTACTGCCTTCTACTGCCCCCCCCCCCAACCCTTAACCCACCCCCTCCCAACCTTGGCTAGAAACCAGCGCCTTTAGGGCTAGCGTCCCCCCGCGACCCCAGTTTCCGCCTGAAAATGACATTTCGCCGGCGCCTCGGGAGGGGGCTGGATCTCACTTTGTAACTTTCTGCGGAACCCGAGCCCGGGTGGCAGGCAGCTCGGGTGGTGGTATCGTATGCAAATACGCATGCTGACGTTACAGATCATGTGGGTTTTGGCGTAGATTCCCCACTGATCGAGACATTTTTTTTTCCCCTTTTTTTTTTCCTTTTTTTTTTTTTTTCCCTTTTAAAATTTTGGCCACTGGTCTCCGTACGAGGGCTTTTTTTTTCCCCCCTGTCTGTCGGTCCGGCGGGCTGGCTCTGCCCCTCTTTCCCACGGAGCCCGCGCCGGGCGCCCGGTGGGGAGTGGGGAGTGGGTGGGGGCAGCCAGCAGAGTTCCATTTTGGAAAAGCCCGTGCCGCGTCTCCGCGCTCCCAGCCCGGGTCCCCGCGCTCCCCGCGCCGGCGCAGGTAAGAAACTTCGCCCCGGCGCCCCGCAGCCCCCGCCCCGCGCCGCCAGCCCCGCGCCCCGCACGCCCGGCGCCGGCCACTCAGCCCAACTTTCCCACCGCCGCCGCCGCCGCCGCCGCTCCCCAAAATGTGCTGTTCATGGGACTTGGCCGGGCTGGTGGTCGGATGTGGGGAGGGGGGTGGGTGCGGGAAAGAGGGGTGCAGGCTCTCCTTTTTTTTTTGCGGCCGGGAGGAAATGCGAGGACCCGGGGTGGGGGAGGGATTTTTTTTTTTTTTTTTGAAGAGTTGTGATTACAAGTTTGCATAAACGGGAGCCAGCCCGGGAGGAGGAGGAGGAGGAGGAGGAAAAACATGTCTACGTTTCCCTATGTCGACATAAGCCACAAAAAAATATGGCGTCCGCTTTCGACAGGGCGTTACGTAGACCCGACTGTTTTTATTTATTTATTTATTTCGCGGCCGGCTCCCTCCCTCCCTCGGCCCCACCGCGGCGCTTTGTGCAAACGGGGCAGGTCCCGCGGGGACTCGGGCGGGACGGGGCCCGGTCCCGGCGGGTTGGGGCCGGCGGGGGGCTGCGCGCGGTGCTCCCCGCCCTCCCCCGCTCTCCCCGCTGCTCCCCTCGCCTGGTGACGCCTCGCCGTACTGTGGTGGCAGGAAGCATGACGCCGTGGGCCGAGGCTGCCGCTCCGCTCTCGTCGCTCCTGGTGGTTGCAGGCGGCGGGCGGGCGCGCGGCGCGGCGCGGGCGGGCGGGCGGCGGGCACCCGAGCTACCTGCGGCGGGCAGGGCCAGAGCGCGGCGCTGTCCCCACGCCCCGCTCAGGTGCCCGGGCCGCCCGCGTGGGGAGGGGCTGCGCGGGACCTCGGGGTCCCCGGCCAGGCTGCCCGCCTCTGCCAGCCCACGTTGGCCCCGGCGTGGCAGCTGGCGCTCTGCGTCTGCCCCACGCGAGAGGTTCATCTTTGTTGGGGGGCTAGCCTCTCTGTGGCTTCCTGGGGACTTGGTAGCCAAGCCTTGGCAAACTTGCCCTGTCCCCGGCCGGCCGCCTGGGAGGAGGCGAGGAAGATGAGCGGCGGGAAGTTGGGAGTCCGGGAGCATCCCAGGACGGTCCCTGTGGCCCTGGCAGCTGTGCGGTGCTTGGAGGCAGGGGAGCGGAGGAGGGGGGCTGGTTAGTCTGCGGAGAAAACTTGGGGGAAGAAGCCAAGTTGTGATTTGCTCAGGCTGCCACCTGATTGATGGGCTGCCACGCCAGGCGGGGGTCTCTGCCTTCATCTGTTTGGCGCTGGCCCTTTGTTTGGCCCAGAGATGGGTGGGAGGAAGGTGGGAAAGGAGGACTTTCTCTGGAACCCTCCCATTTGAAAGAGTCGCTGCTGCGCTTGGGCCCCAGGATCACTAAGTCTTCTCCGGCCCCAGAGTTCTTCCCCCAACCTGACCTCTGATGATCACCTTCTCTCCAAGTTAGCATGAGGCCTGCTGGGCAGGATTTGGGAGGCAAGACTCCCTCCCTTTCATCCCTTACCTCACTCAAACCTCTCACAGTGACCCTCTGAAAACACAGAGAGATACACACACATTCACTCGCGTACACTCTCACTCCTCGATAGAGAAATTAATGCCTGTTGAAGAGAAGGGGGGCGAGGTCCCGAGAGCTCTTCAAGATTTCAAACAGTGACTTTCTATCTGTGAGGGCTCTGAGCAGTTCAGTCCCAGGGCAGTGATGTCAAAAAGCATTTGGATGACAACCAAGTGGAATAAATAGCTTGTAAAATGGCATGTTTAATAGTAAAAATAAATTAATGGAGCTGTCAAGTGCTTGAATGGGTCTAACATAAAGACTTGATTTAAGTTTAAGGGGAAAGTTATATAGTGCTGTATACACTTCTTTCGAGGCCAAACGGGAACTCTTCTATAAGTAAGATTGAAATGTGTGCCACTGACAATAACTGGACCTGTGAACTGTGGGAATATCATTGCTGTTTAAAAGCTCTGCTCCTGGATTGTTCCCTTGTGGTCCCTACCTTCCAGCCAAGTTGGATGTCAACTGAAGAACAGCCAGCCCTTATGGGGAAAAGTCAGTGGCCAAGGTTTGAAGGTAAATCAGATACCATAAGTCCTCACTTGACCTTGTCAGTAGGTTCATGGAAACTGCAACTTTAATGGAAATGACTCATAAGGAAACCCGTTTGACCCCAGGCTAATTGACATAAACAGGAGTTAAGTGACAACAGCCGATTTCTAATCACAAAAACCTCACCACATTTGTAAATAAAGACCCAAAACACTTCTAATGTTAAACATGGACATACATGTGAGCTATACATTCATTGAAGAAAGGTGAATAAAAACAAGTAAGATAATTCAACTCACATATTCCAGTTCGGGGTCTCGGGTGGCTGTAGCCTGTCCCCGGCAGCTCAGGGCGTGAGACAAGAACTCACCCTTCCACTCACACTCAGACTGACACATTCCGAGCGTGCACATGGAATTGGAGGGAAACCCACAAAGACATGGGGAGAGCATGCAAACCCCACACAGACAGCGGTCTGGCTTGGGAAGCAATTTCTTTTTCCTTATCAACGTCATAATGAGGTGACATCATTCGAGCACCTGCAGTATATTAAATAATCCCTCATTTCAAGGAAAAGATCAAAGAGATATAGATGTTTGTTGGCACTCAAGAAGGGCTTTCTCCCTGATGTGAAAGCAGAGTATCTTGACATGCTCCCATGGGGCTGAGATTGGCTCCACTCCAGGTATCTCATCCACAGAGGGGCCATGTGATTTAGTGGGATGCTGTGCATTTGACAACAAGAATAATGACCATGTTTGATAACCGTTGCTAACACCATGTATTTCAGTATGCCAGGCACAATGCTGTTTATTTTCCTTGTTTGATCATTGCCTTCTCACTGTGACCCTATGAGATCAGTTCCCATTGTTATCCCCAGTTTATAGTTGAAGAAACTGAGGCTCAGAGAGGTGAAGAAAGCTGCCCAAAGCTGCAGAGAAAAAAAAAATGAAGTCAGCTTTCGAAGCCTGGCCTTACATTTTACTTTGGGACTCTCCATTACGGCAGCTCCCTGGCTATGGGAAGACCTAGTTAGAATGAAAAGGAAAGGGTCGGGTGCGGGTGGGAAAGGGAACAGTGACCACTGCCCTGTTGTGGTCCGAGGTCAGGGGAATCTTCCAGAGTTTCCTTCCTATATTCGTTTACTTATCAGCTGTGTGTTGATTTCCTTGTCCCTTCAGCAGCTAGGAGGCTCGCCACACCCATAAGAGCCTGTTGCCATTAAGCACTTTTACGTGCCAGGAGCCATTTTAAGTATGAAACTATTTTGTCTTTGTGACAATTCTGTGAGCTAAGTACTCTCGCTCTCTCCTTTTTATAGACGAGGGAGCCGAGAACACAGAGAGGTTCTCTTAACTTGGGGCCCAGGACCAAGCATCCAGTAAGTGGAGTTCGGCACATTCCACCCTCCAGCGCAGCGCACACTGAAATGCATAGTGAGCGTTAGTGAGTGTATAGGAATGTATAGGAATGCTGGAGTCCCTCACCCTCTAAGAGTTTGAGCAGACAGGCAGGGAAACAACCATGAGGCCACACCACGCAGGATTAAGTAGGTGCTGCAATTGAGAAAAGTAACTACCTGGAAGCACAATAAAGGGCATGATTATTCTTTTGAGGGAAAGAGCCATGGAGCATATCCCAGCCTGGCAGCCTCTGGACTGACCCGGGAATGAGGAGGAATCGTGTCTGGAGGTGTATCAGCTGCTGGTAACAGAACCCTGAGCACCGGTGACTTCACCAGATGAAGGCTCGTTGGTGTCAGACAGCAAGAAGGGCGGGTGGGACAGGGCCCCAGCTGTGCCCGTGGGAAGCTAGACTCTGTCTTTCCACCCCGCCATCCTGAGAGTGTGGGCCATTGGCCCAGGGCGATGGTCTCCTGGTAGGAAGGTGGCTGCTGCATCTCCAGGCCTCACACCTGCGTTCCAGGCAAGAGGAAGTAGGGTGAGCGAGGCACTGAGAGTGTTAACCCAGGATGGCTTTCCTCTCCTCTCCGGAAAGGAACATGTCTCTGAGGGACTTCTGTCCTTAGCTTATTGACCACAGCTTGGCTCTTTGCCACACAGCTTCCCAAACCTACCAGGGAGTGGCAATCAAATATTTTTAGTTAGGCACTGTGGTGCCATGACCAAACTTGTAAGGCGGAAGGAGTCAATGAAACCTGTTGAGTTGGCAGATCAAGTGTGAGCAGCCCAAGATGAGAAGAGGTAGAAAGGTATTCGGGATGGAAGCTCCACCCTGGGGACTGTGCGTGTCCTGGGGAGATAGAGAGGATATGCAGTGCAGGGAAGGCATCGAAGAGATGACACCGGGTCTGGGGGTACTGGGGACTCATCTACAGGTACTGGGGAGCTATGGCAGGTTGCTGAGGAGGGAATGTCGGGTGTTATAGGAAGGGGAGATGGACAGCAGTGTGCTTTGTGGAACAAATCAGCTTGGTTCTTATTGAAATAAAAGGAGCTCTGGAAAGTTCCAGACCAGGGCACCAGTTTTGCCTCAGGGCAAAAAGAAGCCAGCATACAACAAGAAAAGTGAGGGGTGATGGGAAGATTTTCTTATCTGTCCTGCCACTAAGAATCCAAAATTAACCCTGTGTTAGTCAGCTGTTACCAGGGGTAACTAGCTCTCCTTTGGTAATTACTCACTTAGCGGGACTGGAAACCACAGAAGGAGATACCAAGTACTCCCCAAACGCTACACTTGTCCTTCTCCTGACCCTTGGGCTCCTGGGTTCTATCTGCAACTCCACTCATCAGCACAGTGACTTTGGTCAGGACCCTTCCCTTTGCTAAATGCAGGGGATGAGAGCAGAGGGCCTCAGAGGCACTGCCTTTAGGCTTCCCACGAAATTCCTCCAGCAAGGACCCACATCCCTGATTCTCTGCTCAGCTTACCAGCTTTATGACTTTGGGCTATTCCTTACCTCTCTAAACCTCAGTTTCCTTGTCCCTCAAACATGGAGCTCATTCTAGTACCTAGCTGTATTGTGGGTTGTTGTGAAGCTCAAGAAGAAATCTATAAAAGGGCTCAGCATAGAATGTACTCAATAAATGTTACCAGTTGTTACCATCATCACCTCCGCGACTATCAAGGTCACTGTCCTCACCTCTAGGATGTGACTTTATTGTAGCAGCCTGGAGGTGCCCGGTAATTAACATGCATGGATTTTATCGCTGATTGTGGGAGCCAGACCGTCCCCATCTCATTGCTATTCTCCTCCGGCCTCCCCATGCACACAGGCGCTCTTCCGACTGTCGTAGGGAGACCCTGGCGCAGTGTTCAGGTACTGCAATGTGCTGTGTCATGGTCAAATCCAAGCAGTTCTGAAAGGATGCTTTGGCTATGACATGTGCCTGTGGCAGACAATAAAGTGGACCTTGTTCTTCGTACTGACAAGGTAGTTTCATTTTTAACTGAAAGAGAAAATTCCTTCCTGATCCCTTCCTCCACCCTTTTCTAAGGCCCCCTCCCTACATCGAACAGGCTGTGATTTTAAGAACATCCACCCACAATCTGTTTCCTGTTCTTTATGCGTGTAGTCATGCATTTACCAGTAACAGCGGTTGATTGACAGGAGGGTGAGTGTGCGTATGTGTGTGTGTGCACACTCGTGTGTGCGCACGTGTGTGTGTATCAGACTCCCAAGGAAGAAGACAGTCCTGACAATAGCACATCAGTTCCCACTTAAACTTTAAAATGGAACAGAGGAGACCAGGGCTGGATCCACTTTTCTTGCCGACCCCTGTCTTTACCCCGAGGTGGATAGCCCACCTGTCAAAAGCCACAATTCACACACTGTCTTCCTCTTTCTGTTCCACCGCCAGTCCCCTTGTACCAGAAACACTTACTGGAGATTAAATCTTCTTACACGATGTTTCCCTGCGATAGTATTTAACGCCTGGACTCTGCAGCGAATGAAATGCTTGTGCTATTGATCTGTGGGGGATCAATATGAAGGCGTGCGTCCCAGGCATTCACTTTGGTGTACGAGGTCTGGGGTGTATGTTAGGGGAGCAGAGGCCTGGTTTGGGAGCGAAACGTGGGACATGCCTACTGGGCTCCACCTTCCTGGGTTTAACGCCAAATGGGGTTTACTTTGCAGGGTGAACGAGCAAAAGCCTGTGAACCACTTGCTGTCAGGTTCAGGATGGGGAGTAGGTTCACGTATCCCAGAGGCCTTTGGGAGAGAATCCTCCTCATGGGGGCTTGGGCCAGACAGTGGGCAAGAGAGGAACCTGCTGTGCAGAGAGGGAGCAGCGGGGGGAGTGGAATTCCTGGGCTACAGGTTTTCCTGGAGGCTGGCTGGATGCCTGCAGCTGCAGCTCCTGGGCTCGAAAGCATGTGCAGGCCCCGGAGGAAGAACCAGAAGCCTGAATCCAGGAGGAGCAGCTTGCATGTATGCATGGGCTGTGCCGACATGACGGTTTACGTCAGTATTGCGGAGTCGAGGAAAGGACTACTCACAGGGACTGACATTTGTGCCTCCCCTGTGGCCATCCTCGCCCCCCCCCCCCAGCCTTGTCCACTCTGGCTGGTGAGACAGAATTAATACAAAGCTCCCTACACACCCAGACACACCACAGACACACAGTATTTGACATCTTAAGAACAGCCCAAAACTGAGTACCTATTACAGTAGCCCCCCCTTATCCACAGGGAATATGTTCCAAGACCCCCCATGGATGCCTGAAATGACAGATAGCACAGAACCCTATACATATTGATTTTTTCCCCTATACTTACATACCTTTAATAAAGTTCAGTTTATAAATAAGGCACAGTAAAAAGATGACCAACAATAACTAATAATAACACTGAACAACTATAAAATGTACTGTAACAAAGTTACGTGAATTTGGCATTATTAAGTAAAGTAAGGGTGACTTGAACACAAGCGCCTCAGTACCCCGGCAATCACTCCGGTAACCCAGTAAGGGGCGGGAGCATGTGCAGTGTGGAGACATTAGCCAAAGAATGGATTTCGTCCTGGGCAGGATGCAGCGGGGCGACACGCGATTTCATCACCTACTCAGACCAGCACACCATTTAAAACTTATGAATTGTTTATTCCTGGAATTTTCTACGTAATATTTTCAGACCGCAGTCGACCCTGAGTAACTGAAATGGCGAAAAGCGAAGCCTTAGACAAGGGGGGACCTCTGCATGGACTGGGCACTCCGCCAAAGGCCTTGCCTTCACTATGGCATTCAGTCTGATTATGAGGAGTACAGGGATGGAGCCCCATTTTAAAGACAGGAAGTCGGAGTTCAGAGAGGTTAGGTATGTGCTTAAGGTCACAGAGCGAAGGTAGCTGAGTCAGCATTCAAACCCAGATCACTCTGATGCCGAAGCTCTTAGTCGTCCCCAGGTCTTTCTGAAGTCTTCTGGAGGCCAGCCTCACCCTGCCTGAAAGGAGGTGTGGGGAGGAGGGCCAGTTTTAGAACATGCTTCTGGCCAGTCTGCTGCTCTGCTGAAGGGATGTGGGCATGCGTGCACACGTGCGTGCCTGTCTGTGTCTGAGTTGAGTCAAAATAGGAGAGAATTCCAAATCACACACACACTTCTAAAACCTTTATCGTGTCTCTAGCAGAATGTTCCCCAGGGGCTCTGCACCCCCTCCACCCTCTCCTGGGCTCTGCAGGGAAGGAATCCCAGTGGGCAGAAAGCTGCAAAGTTGGACAGGGAGGAGAATCTGGGATGCTACTTTCAGGATGCTCAGCAGCCTCAGCAGCCAATGGGAGAAGGGGATACAGGGAGCAGGCATTGGGAGGGTGGAGAATGGCTGTGTTGCTGTTTTTATACAATAACAGAGGATCATTGTAATTGGGAGCCCATGAATCATAACACGTCTTGCCTATGGCTTTCTTCAGCAGTAGCGCCATTTAGTTAAATAGCACACAGAAAAACCCTTTCAGCTGACATTACTTTCCCGCTGTTCTTAAAATATAAGACTGCGCTGAACTGCTTTACCGACAAAGCCATCGCCTGCTCCCCCAGCCCCTGGGTATACCCAGGGCCTTCATACAATCTCCCTGGCCTGTGGTGGAGGAGGTTTAGAAATTACTGGCATTTGCACTGCACCCTCGTCTTTTTTAAAACAGCTCCTTTAAGATGTTTGCACACAACCTGGGCAGAGCTGGATGTCATGGCCAAGTTGTTGATGGCGGGTGGTGGCCCAGAGAGGGCAGGGAGAGGCCAGGTTGTCAGTGCTGTGAGGGATGGGGAGCGTCTTTACTTTTTTGTGAGAGAGTGGCATACAGGGATATGGACTGACAGCCAGAAGTGGCGAAAGGGACTGCCCCTTGGCCAGGAAATGTGGGGGAAAGGCTGATGGTGGCTCCAGGTAGGAAGGAGAGAAGCACAAGCCCTTTCCTAACCTCCCCTAACAGAGAGCGCTGGGGTTTCGTTGTCCAATAGAACAGCCTGTGCCTTTGGGGGGACTTCATGTCACGGAATTGATTCCCAGGGCTACCCAGTTCAGGACAGCTGGAAGATTCCCATTGTGCCCAAGAGCAGTGGAGATGGTGTGGGATCAGCCACGGGGTTATGGTAGACATCCCAAAGACTGAGGCCTGAGGTTGGACACAGCCTGACTTCAGCACTTTTAGAAACGGGATGGTGGGTCTCCTGGTACCAAGCCTAGTGTCTTCTGAGCTCCCTGCAGAGGTATATTGGGGGATAGAATGATAACAGCATGGCCCTCATTGGTTTGGCTCAGCAGAGAGAGCATCGGCCTGCAGACTGAAGGGTCCCAGGTTCTATTCCAGTCAAGAGCATGTACCTTGGTTGCAGGCACATCCCCAGTTGGAGGTGTGAAGGAGGCATCCGATCAATGATTCTCTCTCATTGATGTTTCTAACTCTCTATCCCTGTCCCTTCCTCTCTGTAAAAAATATATATATATATATATCAATAAAAAATATTTTAAAAAAATAGCAGCATGTTGCATTAAGAGGATCAAGGACTTTCCAGCTGGTAAAAACTTCAGAGATCACCCAGCCCAGCTTGGGGAAACTGCAGCCCAGAGAGGTAAGGACTTTGCCCAAGGTTCCACAATCAGATGCCAGAGGATTGCTTTTCCTCTTCCGTACAATCTAGCTTAAGGCCTCTGTTTCCTCGGGCCTTCCCTGACCAGCCAGCTCTATCACAGTATCTTCCCTTCCCCTCCTCTTTTCCTCGGTCCAATCACCGAGCACCTGCCAGAGGAAGAAAACAACATCCCTACCCCTCAGGAAGGTCAGAGTCATGGGCACTTAGCAACAACTGCAATGATAATAGCGAACTCTTAGCGACATGATAGGCACAATGCTGAGTGCTTTTTCGTGGGTTAGCTCGTGACACTCCCAAAAGATGTGAGGACTCTGCTATCCCCAGTTAATAGACAAAGAAGCACAGAGTAGAGAAGTCCTTTGTCCAAGGTTTCTGGAAACCAGACAATCTTCCACTACACTAGCCTCTCCTGACCTCCTTGCACCTGAAGCTCTGTGTGAGGGCTGTGGCTCCTCCCTCTCTAGTTAGAATGAGTAGCCAAGCCACCAGCCTGCACTGAGGATAACAGCAAGAATGGGTGTGCGTGCATTCAGGGCTCGACACGGGGCTTTCTCATGCACAGGTTTTATTTTTTCCAGTTTATTGAATGCCAACTTATGTAGGCTCACCCACCCTCACACCAGAGCCCAGGCCATTTGTACAGCAACCCTGCTGAGCAGACCGTGTGAAGGGCAGAGCTAGAACTTTAACATGCTTCGGTGGAATCCGACACTGAAGTGGTTTTATCCACATCAGGCAGGCTGCAGCAGAAGTAGCTAATGGGGAGTCCTTCGTGCACAGAAACAGGTCACTTAGGGACATGAAATCACCTAAGTGACTATCCAGGTTAGTTTCCCCCAAAATAAAGGAACATGGAGACATTTTAGGCAACTTTCATGTGAGCAGCAGATGTTTATTTGAGCATAGTGAGGAGTACCAAGTATGATGTATAGCGCACTAATTGTGTACCAGCCACGTCTAGCATCTTACTAGCAATAGGCCCATTAAAAAAAAAATAGCTTGTGGAGTCATTTACACACCTTAAAACTCACCCATTTAAAGTGTCAAATTCATCGATTTTTAGTATTTTTACAGAGCTGTACAACTATCACCACAATCTAATTTTGGAACATTTCCATCACCTCCAAAAGAAATCATGTGCCCATTATTAGTAGTCACTTTTCATCCCCCTGGTTAACCCTCTGTCCCCTAGTCCTAGGCAACCACTAGTGTACTCTCTGTCTCCATAGATTTGCTTTTACTGGACATTTCTTATGGAAGTAACCATGTAATACGTGGTCTTCCGTGTTTGAACTCTTTCACTTAGCGTACTGTTTTTGAGGCCCATCCATGTTGTACCATGAATCCGTATTTCATTATTTTTATGGCCAAATAATATTCCATTGTGTGGATGTACCACATTTGCTAAGGCTGCTCTAACAAAATACCAGAGACTGAATGGCTTAAACAGCACACATTTATTTTCTCACAGTTCTGGAGGTTGAGCCCAAGATCAAGGTGTCTGTAGGTTTGATTTGCTCTGTGGCCTCTTTCCTTGGCTGATAGATGGCTACCGTCTCTCTCTGTCCCCACCTGGCCTTTTCTCTATGCACACTCCTCCCTGGTATTTTTGTCCAAATTTCTTCCTCTTATAAAGACACCAGTCAGATTGGATTAGCCCCCCCAACCCCCAACGGCTTCATTTTAACTAATCAGGTTTTGAAAGACCTTATCTCCAAATACAGTTACATTCTGAGGCACCTGGGTTAGGGCTTCAACATGAAAATTGGAGGGGGAGGACGTGAGGAGGGGCACAATTTAGCTCATAACACCGTATTTTGTTTATCCATTCATCAGTGGACAATGGGGTTGTTCCTACATTTTGGCCATTTTAATAAGGCTGCAGGGAACGAACAACCTTCATGTGGATGTGTGTTTTCAGCAACTCTGTGGGTCACACTCTGAAGAACTGCCAAACTGTTCTCCAAAGCTGGGACACCGTTCCACTTTCCTACCTGCAGTGTGAGCATCGGATTTCTCCATATCCTCTCCAACCCTCCGTTTTGTGATAAGCCCCATTTTACAGGGGAGGAAACTGAGGCACGAAGTGGGGAAGGTCAGTCATAGGACTAAAGAGCAGAGGAACAGCATCCATATACACACCCCAGTCTGGCCATCCACTACCCCCACCTGACCAGGATAAAGCAAACAATGGCACCCAGTGTGCGAAATTTAAGGTGGCTCTCACTCTCAAGTTGTCATAGTACAGAGTTGGCACTCAGGAGGGAATGTTTTCTTAAATTTTGTGTGTGCTCACCTCATCCTTGTCCTGGCCTTGCCATCATTCTGCACCTTGTCTCTAAGGCAGTGGTCCGTAAACTCACTGTTTGCCGACCACTGCTCTAAGGCATGGTGCTCAGTGTTTGGGGGAGAAGGAAAGGGACACAAGATGACAAGCCACTCATGGCCCCTGCCCTGGAGGTGCAGCCCCACACAGCTAGCCTCCCCAGACCTGCAAAAGCAGACCACTTGCTCCTCGCTGGCTATGCAAATTGTAGGGGGAAATGCCTGTCAAAGACTTAGCAGAGCTCATGGCACCTAGGCAATGCCCTAGAAATGCCACTGGTACTCTTGTGTTGTCATTAACTTATCTCTGCTGAGAAGCTTTCTCTGAGTCACTGTAGTTGGAGGGACATCCTTATGCCTTAGATCTTTGACTAGGAGCTTCATCCCCACCCCACAGAAAGGTCATCACCCAGAGACCAGGAAGAGGGCTGGGACAAACTGTGTACCAGCCACGTCTAGCATCTTACTAGCAATAGGCCCATTAAAAAAAAAATAGCTTGTGGAGTCATTTACACACCTTAAAACTCACCCATTTAAAGTGTCAAATTCATCGATTTTTAGTATTTTTACAGAGCTGTACAACTATCACCACAATCTAATTTTGGAACATTTCCATCACCTCCAAAAGAAATCATGTGCCCATTATTAGTAGTCACTTTTCATCCCCCTGGTTAACCCTCTGTCCCAGGCACCTCCTGAGCCTGTCCCGGGAGTGGTGGGTCATTCACAGAGCCCAGCACCGGCTGCACTTCATCTCTGTTAGATCCAAACTCAGAGTGCAGTCCCCGTGCTCCCAAATGGGAGGACATCCTGATGGTTAATACAGAGTGCAGTCCCCGTGCTCCCAGATGGGAGGACATCCTGATGGTTAATACAGAGTGCAGTCCCCGTGCTCCCAGATGTGAGGACATCCTGATGGTTAATACAGAGTGCAGTCTCCGTGCTCCCAGATGTGAGGACATCCTGATGGTTAATACAGAGTGCAGTCCCCGTGCTCCCAGATGTGACATCCCTGATGGTTAATACAGAGTGCAGTCCCCGTGCTGCCAGATGTGAGGACATCCTGATGGTTAATACAGAGTGCAGTCCCCGTGCTCCCAGATGGGAGGACATCCTGATGGTTAATACAGAGTGCAGTCCCCGTGCTCCCAGATGTGACATCCCTGATGGTTAATACATTAGGGGCCCAGGCGAGCCAGGAAAGGGCAGCTTTGGGTCCTTTCTGCTGAATTGACCCATCCCCTGTTTTTCCCCAGCTGGAAGAAGGGAGCCTGTTGGAGGCCTTGGTGGTAATCAGATCAGCCTGCTGGCCTTTCAGGTTTGGGGAGGGGTGCACTGATGGAAGATTTGGGGAATCCACATCAACATTTCTGGAGAGAGAAGAAATGTGTCAGCTACTAATAAAAATGATAGACATAGTGGAGCTTTCTTGTTCAGTTCAGCCAAAGGCCGTATAGATTCTGCATGAGGTTTAAATGGACTCACCTCTCTTAATTAGTGAAGCTCGAGGGTCCTGTTTCAGGGGAAGCCAGCTTGCTGGCAGCCCCACAGGACCAAAGGTGTGAAAACCTCTTGGCTGGTGCCCTCCCAGACCCTGTGCATATGCCACGCTGGCGCACCCAGATGCGCTGTAGGGTCCCCGTGTGTCCTGAAGCCTGCTGTGGACTATCCACCAACGGTCTCACACGCGTGCTGCCGCCATAACGAATCTCGGGCTTGTTGGAAACTGGGGCTTTGTGCTTTGATCCCCACCTCCCCACCCCCCACCCTCTGCCATCTGAACACCTAGCTCTGGCTGAGCTGGTTGCTCAATAAATACTTGTTTAATTGATAAGTAGAATTGGACAAAAGAGAGAATCTGTGCTTGTTGAAATAGGAAGGGGAAGTCATGCTGGGCCTACCATCTGGGAGTAGGGGGACTGCACTCTGTATTAACCAAAACTGAACAGACGTGCTTCCAGAATTGATTTTTTGCATGGGATTTTTTTTTTCCAATATGAGGAAAAGAGGAAGTCTTATTGGAAGGAATACATGTCAAGGCATCTGTCACCATTCTCTCCCTGCCTCAACTCCGCTGACGTGTGGGTCTAAAACGCCAGCATCAGCACAGGGCTGGCCCAGTGAGCTGGTGCAAAATGAATGTTTCTCAAGCGATTGGATGGTTATATGAATGAATAAATCCACCAGACCCTGGTTCCGAGCCTGTGTTCCAGGTCAGCGCAAGTGAGGGGGAAATAAGCACTGCTGCTTGCTGCTGCCCCAGGTGGCAGGCGCTTGGGGCCACTGGGAGTACGGGCACTGGGTCCTTGCATAACAGGAAGCAGCCAAGGAGACTTCTGGTCCCAGGCTGGCTTTGTTCCAGGGTTGGCGTCTTTTTAGCCAAACTGCCAATCTGCCTGCCTCACTCGCCCAGCCCTGCTGCATCGTCTGGACAGCTGGTCTCTGTGTGCAACCTGGGTCCACTGCCTCCCTCTGACTGGGCTTTACCCTTTGTCTCCACCTTCCTGTTGGCACCTGGAGCAATATCATAGGTGTTGTACCAGAGTCTTACTACTACCTCCAATAGAAAGCTTTCTTTGGATTGAGTCTGAACTACAGACCAAACTCTAAAGGTGGTAGGAAGGAAGGAAACCACCAATGCTTTATGCCAACATTGCACCAATGTATTCCAGGGTTCAATGTTTTTGCATGTGAAAGGCCAAAGGACTAGAATTAGTGACAGGAGCACCTTTTTTCTTTCCCTTAGAAGGTGCTTCTTGGCACTAAGACAGTTCCTCATGCGGTTTTGTCCTCTTGTAGTTTTGTCACCATCTCTCCCTGCCTCATCCCCCACCTTCCCCACACACACATACACTCTGGGGTTGGAAGGAAAAATAATACATGTCAGGAAAGAGATGGCCAAATGTACTTAATCTTTCTGGGTCATCTTGTGTGATGGGAAAATAGTCTTCTTGAGATTTCAGTGCAGTGTGTGTGTGTGTGTGTGTGTGTGTGTGTGTGTGTGTGTTAAGTAATAGAGAATAACTGGCCAATCTGTGATAAACACACAAGAATCCTGTGAAAAAGGCATTGAACAAGCTACATGAATTGGTCAGGTTAGGCTAAGCTACGATGCAGTGACAAATAAACCCCAGTATCCTAGGGGTTTAACTAAGCAAAATGCCCTGATGGACAATAGCGCTTCAAGGTAGCTTTCTTCCAAGCTGTGACTGAGGGATCCAGGCAGCCTAAATTTGGTAGCCACATCATTCGAAACGATTTCAGGCAGCTGGAACAGAGGAAAGAACACTGAAGGGTCACAGACGCACTCTGTAAAGGTATTACTTTTGCTCACGCAAAATCTGTCTTGCTTCAAGGAGCCTGGGAAACGTGGGAAGCACATGCCCGTTTGGCAGGTGGTGCATGTCTCTCTCCAGTGAAGCCTGGACTGGCTGTGCTGCTTCAGCGAGTGTTTGTTCCTCTCAGGCTCACTGAGTGTCAGTTCAAAGCATCAGTGACAAAGCTCAGGCCGGATCAGAGCTTCCTGACACTTAGTCCAGTGCCATTTTGGACTCTTAAGGACAGCACTCAGTTGTCCGATCCTGTGGTATGTAGAGGAGGGGTCCTGATGATCTGAAACGCCACCAAACATTAAAAATGAATTTCATTTTTTTACTGCAGCGTATTGCTTTTCTTAGATGTTGTAGAATACCATTGCAGTTTGGTTTTACGTTGAGCATGCAGTCCGGCATAGAGAAAGTTAACATTTAATGAGCCCCTAATTACTGTCAAATTCAAATGGTGAGCACAACCAGTGACTCTCATCGCATTTGCCACCTGTCTGCCAAGTGCCAGGCAGATTCTCAGCTCTCTGTGGGTTCATTTATATCCTCTACCCAATGCCCCTAGGAGGTCCTTTCTGTGACATTGCTCTTGAGAGAGGCCTGGCTATTTGCATTTAATGGATGAGGAAACTGAGGCTCAGAAAGATGAAAAAACACAGCAAGGAAGGGGCAGGGCCTGGCTTCCCAGGCGGGTTCTCACCCCAACGCTCATTGGGGTGGCTAGGAGCATGTTCGGGATGTGAAAAAGGCCATGGGTACAAAACCAGTGCTATTCCGGTGAGCAGTTGAATGCCTTTTGTATATTCGGCTGCATCTATATGTTTTGAGGTGTCAGAAGTGTGATGGATGTTGGACTCTGCTTATGCATACAGGAAATATATCCAGCACTTGCTATGCTGCAGGCACCGTGTTAAATAACTAGAGATACTACAGTGGTGAATGAGATATTTCTTTCAATCTAGACTTGTTCATTTTTCTGTGGAACTTTCTAGACTAAAAGTCAAAAAAAAATCACCTTGAAAGGTAACTTAAGAACATTGCTCATTGCTGCCCAGAAATGATCACATATTTGCATTCTGGCTCCAAAAACATTGCATGTGGCATCTGGGTTCTGCTCAGAAAATAAGAAACCCCTCCTACAAATTGATTCCATGATTAAACCAGCCTAGCATATGTTGGTTACCAACTTTTCACTAGTTCCTGTTTTGGACAATCAGCCAACCAGTCTTCAAGCCAACATTGAGATCACCTAATGCCAATCCTCTGAGATTTTATAGGAGAGGAAAGCGGGGCTTTCTCTAGGACCTAGAGTCTAGGTTGTGCAATCCCCAGCGCCTCTCTGCTACTTAAAACGTTTCAAGAGCAAATCTCGCTCACTCCAGAGCAACAGATGTTATCAATGATACAAAAACGGCTCCTCCCTCCTCTCCACTTATACTCAGGATTTAAAGATGCTTTTATTCTTACCCTTCCTTGGCCTTTATGGCTTTGAGACTCTGCCTTTTCACCACCCTAGGGTGACCCGAGCAGGAGGGGCGAGAAGCCGCCTCGTCTCCCCGCCCCCGGG
>JAAGEH010000040.1:295148-317476 GCA_011751065.1 Lasiurus cinereus
AAAAGCCCCCCGGTTCCCCCCCCCCCCCCCCCCCCCCCCGCCCCCACGTGAGAGGAGATGCTTAAGGCAGCAGCCATTCTTCCCTCCTCTCAGAGCAAGCAGGTGAGGGACATGCCCCATGTCAAGTCACTAGTGATGGAACCTGGCTAGCACCCGCGCTTTTGCCTGTGCATCACTATTTTCTTATTTCTCTTTAGTTTCTCAGGATTAGAATTTCATACCAAGTTCTCTGGCGAAGCTAATCCTTTCCGACTTTTGAGGGGTGGAGTTGGGGGAGATAAAATCCGGAGAAGTATGTCTATTAAATATTGTTTTGGTGAACTTTACATTTTTTGCTCATGGTGTAAATTGCGGAGCTTGGTCCCCCAAAAAGTAATAGTGTGGCCTGATTACCTCCGAGGAGCAGAGAACTTGGTGATCCTGGGGATCCGACTGCGAGAATCTTGTCTGGGCAACCTGAAGTGCAGGCAACTTCCTTCTTCTGAGATTCTGGACGAGGCCTTTCCACCAGCCTCCCACCAGGCCTACACCTTTGCTCTGCATGCATCACAGACATTTGAATGTACTTTTGAGAAAGAGGGAGTCGTTCGGCTCCCCGAGCTCATCTGGTACAGCGAGAGTCAGCCTGTCTTGCAGTTCAGATGACCTTGAAGATGGAAGAGACACCAGTCACCATGTAGCCCTTTCATCCCAGCCCCAGCCCCAGCCCCTTCTGCCTTCTGTCCCTGTCCTGTCTTGGGCTCGCATGGTAGTCCTAGCCAGGATCCTGGTGGCCCCTAACTCTTCTTCTCTGCTGGGAACCCTCAAAGGAAGCTGGTGCTGAGCCTGCAACCCTTGGTTTCTGCAAAAATGGAGGTTGGAAGAGGTAGGTTTTGTGTTCTGGACCATGTCATGGTGCCCCCAGGCCGCCGTGTCACCTTTGTGTGGAGTAGATACTGAATATCTGCGGAATTTCTGAGGCAGGCAGCACCAATGGACCCACGATGATGCTCAGCCAGGACGCAGGCTGTGGAGATTTGGCACATTGGTCATTTGTTCTGGCAGCTGATGAAACATCCTTGCTCCATATGCTATCGGGAACCCCAACTGCAGGTTAGCAGCAACTGCTTAGGTTAATCATGAGAATAGCTAGTGGTCATTGAGAGCCAAGTCTTTTCCCAAGGGAAGGGGAAAGAGGGGGAGGGAGGAGGGAGGATGAGAATCATATTAAACTGCTAGAGCTAAAGAACAAAGAACATGTTTTCTTTCTTCTTTCAAAACTATGTGGGAGGCTTGCCTGCAAGACTTATGAAAACAAAACAAAAACTACCACTGCAAGTTATATAGTGTGTAGACAGGTGTGTGCGCGTGTACAAACACACAAACACACACACATACAGCTAAAACACAGCACTGCTTTAAAAGTTTAATACTTTTGAGTCCTTTGTGTGACTGTGTTTAGGTATTTATGTACAACTTTAACCAGAAAATATATACTGGGGCTCATGGTTTGTTTTATAAGTCCAGGGTTGTAGGCATTCAACTCTGTGAGTCAAAGCTTTCAATGAATGAAAAGACTATAGGTTGGTGGAGTGTTTACTTAAAGTAACAACCATGAAAAATTCCTAGTCCCAAGTTGGCAGAAAGGGACTATTTATTGATAATTACCTACTTCATCCTGGTTATCTATAATGAAATGCTCAGGGCATATTGGCAAAATGTCATTTTAAATAAAATAATTACTTAAGTAAACATATTCTTGCTAATTTCCCATAATGCCCATCTTTGTGAAATGGATTTTCATAAGTTGAGATTGGACAACAATTCCCCATGAACAGAATTTGGACACGGGGCCTCTATTTGGGGACTCTGGAAAGACTAGGGAGCTGTTTTAATTCCAGAAGAGAACTCCAGGCTTAGGAAGCAGAAATGTGCAGGAGAGCTCTGTCACCCCCCAAACGCACATGCTGGAGGAGGATGGGCACCGGCTTCTGAACCATCTCCGTCCTTCTGTTTGGATGAGTCAACATGGAACTTTTCCACTCTTCAGGAATAAGCATGTCCCGAAAGAAATTTCACACACAGGAGGGGGTGTCAGGAGGGTCACCCAGCTCAACACCCACCGCTTGCTGACTTTGAGTTTTCTGGAAGCCGTGTACAAAACACTCTCGACTTTCCACCTATCACCAGCTGTTGTGACGCTTCCTTGGAAAGCCCACGTGGTGTTGAGCAAGCAGCCCGCTCTGCGCAGCTCCTGCTAGTCCAAGCTCCCACGGCAGTGGGTCTGCAACTGATTTACTGGGAAGTGTTGGGATGGGGAAGGAGAATGGGCGGCCTGGTGGGTGGAGAGGGCTGGCAGGTTCTCAGGCCCCGGCCCATGCAGGCGAAGTTAATGGGCCATCTCGGTGAGGAGGACAGAGCTGGCCCTACGGCCCTCTCACCCCGCCTCCCATGGAATGCCATGTTTATTTATGGATCCCTGTTTCTCTGGGGAAACGACTTCGGCCTGGGCTGGGGAAGCTGGCAGAATATCTCCAAAGAAATCTGCCTCCTTCCCCTCTCACCCCTAACCTCTCCTGCTCCTTAGAGCTTTGGGGGACCAGGCGTGGCAGTGGGAGATGCTTTGGGAGAAGAGGAAGTGAGCCTGCAGGTGGTGTGGGAACATCTGAGTGGTCAGCATGGATTGACACCCTCTCCTTCCCCCTTTCCGGTTCTGACCTTGGAAAGGGGGTGGGGACTTAAAACTGAAAGTAGCCAAGCACAAGCACCCGGATTTCCCCCTCCCTGCCCCACCCCACCCCAGCAGACAACCCCAGAATGACACCAGGAGCAGAGGTGCCAGTGCTCTTAGGTTATAGCTGGTGTGAGCCACACTTGGCGCTTGAATCTTTCTGTCCAAGGCTGTGACAGTGGCTTAGGGGCCACCTCCCATTCAGTGCCTTGTCGCTCCTGCATAGACTTGTGCTGGAACTCACATCTCAGCCCCCTGTCACCCCCCCCTCCATCCCCTGCAGGCCTTCCCTACTGGCCCTCATCCCTCTAGACCAGGATCTCTCTATCTCAGTCCTGTGGACATTCGGGGTCGGATGGTTATTGTGGGGGTCTGTCCTCAGTGTTGTAGGATATGTAGCAGCCTCCCTGTGCTCCCCCTCCAGTGGTGACAACCAAAAATGTCTCCGGATGTCACCACAGGTCTCCTGGGGGCAGATCGTCCCAGCTCTCCCTGGAGAACCACCAGCTAAATGACATCCTGTTTTATTTTCCTCACAGCTCCCTTCTCTCTGAAATTGCCCACCCCTACCCCCCGGCCTCTTGATCTCACCAGTGCTCAGCCCTAGCAGCACCTTATAGTCACCCAAGAAGCTTTTTAAAAAACTCCCAATGCCCCCTCTCATCTCACATAATTAAATTGGAATATCTTCCAAAGCTCCACAGGCTCATCAGCCTGGGCTGAGGATCACAGTTCTCTTCCCTGGAGGGTAAGGCGCCATCTGAGGGAGGACCATGGTGGCCTGGGCCACAGTGTTGTTGTCAGCACATAGATTAGTGCTAGGCGCATAGTAGGACTCAGCACTGAGATTCAGTGAAGGAACAATTGCGTCAGAGAACCCACCATCACTGGTCGATGATCTTTTTAGGGATTCTTTCTTTCACGTTGTCATTCTGCAAACATTCATTAAGTGCTTATTTCCTGCCAGGTGTGGTGCTAACCGCTGGAGATGCAAAGTTAAGTAAAACTCGGCCCCCAGTCTCCTGGGAGGCAAATACGCAAATACACGGGGTTGCCCATCTACTGAGATCCTTGTTAGAGTGAAAGGTACGTGGAGAGCGGTTAGAACCTACCAGCATGTTCTAGAAGCAGTTCCTAAAAAGGCACTAGAAAGAAGCCTTGAGTCGCTCAGGGAGGTATTTTACATACACGTTCACACTGGAACCTCATCACATCAGCTGAGCAAGCTGAGGAGCCAGGGGGCCGCTGGCCTACCCGAGGGCCGGGTCTGCCGCTGCCTCTCTGGAAAGCCCACATTCTTCCCGACCGATGTGCTGCCTCCAGAGCTGAGACTGGACTGGAATCCCTGTGGGCAGGGCGGCCACTACATGCCCTCCAGCTTCTGCCATCATGGACTGTAGACTCCGTGTGTTCCCTGCCCTGGAAGGTCATTACCTAGCAAGCCCCCTCATTCTGTGCCCTTTCCATCTATGAAACCCAAAATTGCATCGTCTCACTTTGGGTTCCCTAGAGGCAGACCCCAAGACCAAGATTCAAGTGCAGAAAAGTGAAGGAGGGTCTGGTAGGGGAGCCAGGAATTGAGACGGGATGTGAAGGGGTCGAGACCTGGAGCATTTTCAAGCAAGTTAGCATGAGGGGCAAGTGGCGCTTAATCTACCAGGCACCTCGGGGCCCATGGAGACCATGTGCCCCTCAGTGTCGGCTCCCCTGTGGGTTGAGACAGGTATGGTACTCCTCACCAGCTGTCACTCACTTCTGTGGCTGCTCCCCGGGGGCTGTACCTCCCCTACACTTCAGAAACCAGAGAGAGCCCCAAAACAAGGAAACATGGGTGTGGGCAGTTAGTCGTGAGGTGGCATGCACTGAAGTGGGAAGGGCAGGGCGACATGGGCGGGACCCGGCAGCCTCTGTTCGGACTCAGGAACATCTTTCAATTATAAAAAAATTTTTTGAGGGGTTGGTGTCATTTATTGAGCACCCGTTGTATACAGAGCCCCATGCTAGGTTTGAAGTTTGAAATAGACTTTCTGCCCTGAGGGAGCTGGCTGACCTGACTGGTGACCAGAGCACACCTATATAAGCATCACGCCAAAACGCTGACCCCACAGTGTCAGCGCTCAGGCTCAGCATCCCTGGCTCTTCCTCAGCAGGACCCGGCCCCTCTGTCACCATTCCCTCCCCCTCGAGTTCTCTGCTTTGGAATTTTTGAACTGCTTACAGCTCCTGGAAAAGCTCCTTCTCTCGTTCTCTTCTCCCTCTGGCCGCCCCCGATTCCAGGCCCTCTTCCTTGTTCCAGAATAACTCCCCATCTTTTATGAGTCAGGTCAGTATCCCCTCCTCCAGGAAGCCCTCTCTGGTTGACACTCCAGCCTCCGGTGCCCTTGGCTCTGGTCAGGTTCACCGTTCTTCCCCCTGTCAGAGTAATCATCACACACAATCATCATCACCTTTTCTCTGTAAGCCTTCGGGAAGTCAAGGGTACGCTTGTCATTTTCACTGGGCATGAAAACTAGGCCGGGAATGAAAGTTAGGCCTGAATCTGAAACTCAGCTTACTAAATTGTGGGATTCAGGTTGGACTTAAAGCCACAGTTGGGCACAATAAAACCTCCCTTACAGGAGTCTTGTAGGAATTAGAGAAAATGCATGAAGACCCCCTGGAACATGGTATTTACAGGTATCCTTTAAGTCCGTCCCAGCAAGGAATGAAGTAGTGAGGGGAAGTTAATGAGTGGACTATTCACAGAGGGTCGGCGGGGTCAAGCAGAGCCAGCAAGGAATGGGGAAGCCACAGCAGAGCAGCAGCGGAAGGTCCAACCTCCCCTAAGCCTCAGGTAGCAACTGCTGGGTGGCCACTGGAACCCGCGAGAGGCGTGGCCGCGGCAGAGTGGCTGTCCCACGTGATCATAAGGAGTAAGAACTAACACCTACTGTGTGCCAGCCAGCGTTCTGAGGATATTAGCTCATTTGTGGGGTATTACTATTCGCCCCATTTGGCAGATGGGAAAGCTGAGGCACAGAAAGATGCATTTTCCCCGCTGACCCTCTGATCTCCTGTTGTTCCTGCCACTGGAAGCTAGGGGGTGAGGATGCCTGCTGGAACAGTCCACAAGGTCACAGAGCAGAGTGGAGAAGGGTAGAGAGAGGATCTGCAGGCCAAAGGGAGGCGGGCCAGCACCATCGACAGTTCGTAAGGGGGCGCTGTGGTTGCCGCTGCTATTCTTACTATTTTGGTTGTTGCTGGGTCATCAAAGCCCCAAGCAAAGCCTGGCTCCTAGGTGGGCTCAGATATTTCCCAAGTGAATGAACGGACCACTGACCCACTAGCTACAAATTACAGCCTCGTCACTTAAGCCCTCAACAGCCTGTTTATTTGAAAATATCCCGTTAAGCATGTGGTCATATATAGGAAGTGGTTCGCTGCTAAGAGTTTTAATACTATTATATATTTGTTGACTCATTGAATTCTCTTTGACATTTATTCAGGATTTCCAGATTATATGGGAAGGAAAGCAAAACACCATCATCCATGGTATAGGTGGACGTAGGAAAAGAGGAGTTTCCATTCAGATTGAAATGGTAGGCACTTGGAAGTTGGCTTTGGATTTATGTGCAGAGTTTAACACTTGGGCCTGAGACCACCCAGCCTGGAAACCACAGGTGATGCCCTGCCCAGGGTTTCCCCACAGGCAGGAGAGGGCTCTGATGCCAATAACAGACAGGGTGTAGGCTGAGCAAGGTATGGGAGGCTGGGCTGACCACATAAGGCTCAGTACTAATAGCTGGCGTTTACTGCCTGCTTTCATGTGCCAGCCCTTGTCCTGAGACACCACAGGGGTACACTCATTCAATCCCCGGCACTGTCGTCCAGGCTGAGTTCTAGTATTAGCCCTATTTTGCAAATGAGAAAACTGAGGCACAGGGAGATGAAATAATTTGCACAAGGTCACCCGAGTGGAAGTGGAAGACCCTTAAATCACGTCCAGAGTCTGCCTGTGGATTCCTTCTCTTAACTGGGGTGCTTATTAGAGAATGAAAGAGCCGAGGCTTCCGCTTCAGCGCTTCTATTTTATAAACGAGGCTCAGAGAGGTACTCAGCCTTGTTAGCAAGAGAGTTCAAATGGTTCTTCGTGACTGCTTCTGACTCGGAACCATCCTGGCGCCTTGGGCTGACTACTTAGCTTTGTTTGATTTACTTACTCATCTGTAAAATGGCTAATAATTATACCTTTAAATACTTTTAAGAGATCAGTGATCGCTTCTACCCTGGTTTATTTTGGATATAAGGGCCTCATACGATCTATGTTGACAATTCCAGCCAACTGCAGCGCTAGACAACAGTAACAGTACTAATAAAAAAACAATAGTCCATATAGAGCTCTGGCTTTGGTCAGGAGCATTCAAAGCCCATCTGTAACCCACATAATTTATTGTTCGTAATCTGTAATTCTCAGCACACTCCTTCCAGGTTTACAGCTGGCAGTTGGGTACCGAGAGGCGAGTAGCCTGCCTGGTTACCAAAGCTAGTGAGTGCCTTTACCAAGAGTTGAACCTGGAGCTTGGTTGAAGCTCCTAACCAGTAGCTATCTTATTAACAAATACTGTTGATGTTGTTGCGTTTTGCACTGCACACACAGTGACAATAGCCACAAAGCAAAAGAAAAGCATTTCTTTATAAAACCTGTGTCTGGATGGGACTGGTCTCTTTTGCAACATCTTAACAAAGATGGTGCTAAATGCCCTTAGCACTGCCTCCCAGGATGAGAGACAGGAAGCTGTGCAGTTCCTGGAGAGACATACAAGGGCCTGAGAGACTCCCCCTCTCAGGAGGTCACATGTTGTATCATAAAGGGCATCTGAAGTGGCTAGCGGAAGAAAAAAACTAAAGAGAACAGAAAGGAGAGTTGAAAACAAACCTCCCTGGGGGAAAGAAAGCTCACTTATGTGTAATCCCGTGATGTTCTGTAGTCATGTCCTTTGGGAGTGATTTTAGACCACAGGTGACCTCAGAAGCCATCATGCGCCTTTGTGCCTGATGTGACCCAAGGCACATCCTTCGCTAGACTCCAGACATGTCATCTGTGGAGCATCAAGTTTAAGACCAAGACCTGGAGTTTGAATCCTGGCTCTACGCCTTTCCAGCTGTGTGACCTGAGGCCGTGCGAGGCTACCATTTTAACATCTGTGAAGAAATAATTCTATCTACATCATCCAGCCTTTGTCGAGGTTAAGAGAATCCTATATGTGGAGAAATCACTACCCCGAAGAACCAGAAACAGTTAGAAAGGTTGCCTTTAGGGAAAGTGTGGGTGAGGAGGTAGGTTTTACTATCAGCTGGTGGTTTTCACTCTGAACCTCTACTGTATTTCATTTCTTGACATGAGCATGTATTTCTTTGAAGCATTTTAAGAGATCTTGTAAACCCAGCCCTTGTGCCCAATGTTTGGCAAATAGTAAGAGCTTAATAAATGCAGGCTGTTAATTTCTGTGCACCTGATGACTTGCTGTCACTACTTCCCGGATGCTCAGGAAGGGAGTCAGGGGTCATGTTTCAGCTGAACTGCCTCATGCTCCAGGTTTGCAGTGGGAAAGGGAGACAGGTAGGCTTGAGACAGATCTCTGTTAGACAAATGAATCGTTTTTGTTTCTTTATCCTTTGCCATGCTCACTTCCCTGGCACCGACTTGCTGAAGACAATCCCTATTGCAGGTCTAACCTTGTACTTAGACTCAGCTGGTGTCAGTCTTAGCTGACTTAAATCCCTTATTTCCCTGAGTTCTGTTGTCAGGGCTTAGCAGGGTAAGCATGGTGGTCATTAGAATCCAACATGGCCCCACCAAAATCAGGTTGAACCAGATGAACTTCATTTTTGAAAATGGCTTTTGAGCTGGCAGATGACAGAAAGGCCACAAATCAGGCATCTCTAGCTTTCATCAAGGTATTGGAGAGCACCAATTATGAGCTCGGTGGAGACATGATGGGAAAATGTTGGTTGATAACCATTGCATAAGTTTGCAAGTTGAATGGCCACACCACAGGGGACTGACAGATGTGAGTGAAATCATCAGGACTGAGGTCCCGGGAGCCAGCCCCACCTTTTATTGGTGGCTTTAACCGAAGACCTAAATGCTAGCCCTCGGAGCCATCCAGTGTGCAGAGCTTGGAGCTCACATTGCTACTTACGAGCTACAATATCACAGGAAGACCCTTTGCTTCTAAAAACCACAGTTTCCTCATTGTAAAGCGGGGGAAACACCTGCCTCGTTGGCTTATGTGGAGGATGAAATGGGATGATGAAAGGAGAATGCTGGGCCCTGTGCCTGAGACCTTGCAGGCAGTCAGTCAGTGGTCATTATCATTTCATTGTGGTCAGAGATAACATGAAGCTGGGAGTGATAGAAAGTTGTTGAATGATAGAGACAGCCTCTTGGAAGATCTCGGCAGACAAGAAGAATGAGCCAAATCTAGCGACTTGTAGAGAACACAGTGTCAAGCCCTAAGCCCCACCAGAGCAAGAGATGGGGCCCTGAGGCATCACAGATCCTGGTGGGGAAGGCTGTAAGCACTGCAGGTGCAGGACAGACCAGCGGTGGGAGGAGAGATGTATAGATGCCATTTAATGGCATCGTGCTGAGTGGTGTCTAGAGTGAGCAAGCCGGTTACAGCCCCCTCCCCTGGATCACAAATCTCCTTGCAGAATTGTGCTCAGTTCAGAGTTGTGTATAAAGTGGGACATCCACAGACTAATATGTCAAAGGAGAAGGATTAAGATTGCAGACACTCTGGAACCAGGGAACATAAGGCTGTACTTGTTAAAATTAGGGATGTTTGGTGTGGTTGTTTTAGGAGTTAGTCAATGGCATGACTCTATTACCAGAACAGGTTTGAGACCGGTAGAGAGACAGACACAGGTGAAGATCAAAATTACCACTTTGTTCCTGTCAGAACCAGACTAGAGGGTGTGACTTGTGACTTACATTTACTGACTGGAGGTCTTTCTAACACTCCCTGCCCTGCACTCCACACTGCAAAGAGCCCAACAATGGAACACCTGTCTACAAGGCAGAAACACTTACTTAGGGCCATTGCTGCTCCCTGATCAGGGGATGCAAAACACGCAAAGAGACTGCATCTGTGATGTTTGCAGATTAAGTTCACCAAGTCAAGAAATGGGCCATGGCGGTCACCTACGAACTGGGTACTTTATTCCACTTGCAGGGTAACAGGTCCATGTTGTCCAGGTAAGGATCTTTCCTCATGGAAATAAGTCTGGTAAAGAGTAAGAATCCCCCTTTACATTTAGCCTTCAAAAAATTCAGTAAGCTAAGTGTTTTCCGTGCATTCATTCACTTATTCATTCAATGAATTGTCAAATATTTATTGATCACCTACTGTGTCTTCAGGTGGTCTTCCAGGCTCTTGGGGGAACAAAACAGAAAGAGATTTGTGCCTTCATGGAACTTTCATTCTTGGCCTGGGAAGAGACAAACAATTCTATATAATAAGAGAGAGACATGCAAATTAGGCTGGGACATCACCACCAGCTCAGAGCATGCCCCCACACACCATACACCACATACCAGGGCTGGGGGCGGGTTCTGAGCTACAGTGGCCACAGCCCTGGTGCCACCCCAGCTCTGAGGCCACTCCTGTCAGGGGTTCTCGGGCAGGCACGCTGCACTGCCTGCCCTGGGAGCAAGGGCCCCAGTGGACCCACCCACCTGCCCAGGGGATGGTGTTCTCTGAGCCACTGTGGCCAGACTGGGGAGCGGGCCTAAGCAGTCAGTAGGACATCCCTTGAGGTCTCCCAGACTGTCAGAGGAGGCAGGCTGTACTGAGGAACATCCACCCAGTGCACGAATTTTGGGCACCGGACCTCTAGTAAGCAATAATCATAAGTAAGGATATAGTGTACTTTGTTATAAAATGATATTTGCTATGGGAAAAAATAATAATCCAAGTCGTGAAGGAAATGGGACTATCCGGGGAAAGAGCATTCAGGGCAGAGGGACAAAGCTGGGTAAAAGCCAGAAGGGAGCAGTGTGCCTGAGAAATGCAAGAAAAATATGGTTTGGCAGAATGGTGAGGAGAGAACAGTGGGCCAGGAGATGCAGGTGGCCCAGAGCCTTACGGCCATGGTCAGGACCTCATCTGTCTCAGTGTGTGATGTGTTATTTGGTTCACACCTTATAACACTTCTGTGATAGTTTTTATGTCCCTTTTACAGATGAATAAACTGGAGTTTACAGCCCAAAGCTTTGTTTTACAGCCAAGAAAGTTAACACCCTGAGAAGCAGAGTGACTTGCCAAGGCCACACTGGGGGAACAGGGTCTGAGCTAGCACTTGGGTCCTCTGAATCGCAGTCCAGAACTCTTCCCCCACATCTCTGCCCCAAAATGAACTGCCTTTGAAAACAGTTACTCTGGAGCTCTGAAACCTATGCTTTGCTGCCAGATCTTCTATGTGGACTACAGAATGTCGTTCTTAGTAAGAGGTTTAATGTGGAAAATCTGAAGAGAGTTAACATGTTAAACAAGCATGTTAATAAGAACTGGGTTGTCATCTGGACATTGCAGCAGCGATAGTAAATTCCGGCCCACACAGATTGCTTCCCGCACACCCGACCATTTTGTATGGCGTTGGCATGTGTTCATTTATTGCTCACCACCATCCTCAGGGATAGGTACTGTTATTACCTCAGTTTCTAGATGAGGAAGCGTAAGCACAGAAAGGCGAGCTAACTTGCCCAAGGTCACACCATAAGCAAAGAGCTGAGCTGGACTCAAAGGCCAGGCAGTTGGTTTCAGAATCTGTGCTCATCACCTCTGTGCTCACACAGATTGGCTGGACCCAAGGAAGGGTAGGCCAGCCACAGGGTGTGGGTCACCAAAAGCATGTGTCCATTTCCTTCGGGCAGCTGGGGAGTGAGTGGATGGGAGGCACCTTTCATTTTCCCACATTCTTACCTGGAAGATGCTCCTTTCTCACAGCTTCCCATCAGACACGGGGACTCTCAGAGTTTGGTCAGCGAGATGACTCACCTCGCTATGAAAGACGTCCCTACTAGATTCCATCTCTTCTCCACTGTCTGACTTAAAGTGTGACTGTTTCTACTTAGTGTTATTTGAGGAGAGAAAGAAGCCATCCCCATGGATTGAAAACAGGACTCAGTATATGCTGATCTGCTGGTAATAATGGTGATGATTAGCATTTATGCAGTATTTACACTTTCCAACAAGCTCTCACACACAGTCATTCTATCATCAGCTTCACACGGGTTCTAGGTTGTCAACACTTTACAGATGAGAAAGCTGAGATGGATTCGGGAATTCATCGTAAGATGATTTGCTTAGTCATACCATTGATAAGCTGGGTGGAGAGCAGACTTGTACCCAAGTCCAGATCCAAAGGTCTCTGTTGGCTGGACAGCCACTCTCCGAATATAGCCCCTAAAACTCTATTCTTGAATCATAGGAGTACTTCCTTCTGTCTTTGTTCCTGAAAACAACCATAAAGAGCTGTGGCAAATTCCTGGGAGTATCTCGTTAGACTCAAAAAACAAATTTAAGTTTCTAGAATTGGGTCTCCACTAAAATGATTACTTTTATTTCCTAGGTCTGCCTGGCTGTGTCTGTTTTGCCAAGTTGGGTTGTTGAAGGATTGACACCCATTGGCCACATTAAGGAGTATGTGTTGATACTACTGTTGTGAAAAAGCACATATTGGCCCCCACCCTCTATCTGCCTGTCACTAATTCTCTCTCTCTCTCTCTCTCTCTCTCTCTCTCTCTCTCTCTCTCTCTCCCTCTCCCTCCCTCCCTCCCTCCCTCTCTCCCTCCCCCTCCCCTCCCCCCCATTTCATGCAACTTTTGCTTACAGTCTACTTGGCATAATTGACACATTGGCTCAGGATGCGAAAACTGCCAACTTGGAGCCTCACATCAGCTAAATCAGTTATGACAGATGTGATTATTTACAAGAAAATAGAAGTCACTATAATTAGATCTTCTAAAGAGTACATTTGGGTGCAGAGTGAGAAAGCACAGCAGAATCCGGCATGCTGTATTTGCTTTGCAGCCCTGCGCAGGCTCCTCTCTGCTCTGTGAAAGGAGGTGCCGGGGTGTCTGACACCCTCCTCAGACACTGCCACTTATCAGTTCTCATGACACAGCTATTGAGAGATGGGAAGATGAGGCGGGAGAGTGAGCATTAGATTTGGCACCAGAAGTGATTTCAGTTCTGAGCTCAGCCACTTGTTCTTAGCATTAGTGTTGTTTTTTTTCCCCTGTCATAAAATTGGGATAAATAAGAAACCTTATCTCATCATAGGTTTGTGAAATTAAATGTGATAAAGTAAGACAGGTGTCTAGCTTCATGCCTGACATAAGGCATCAGGCCTCAAGCCTGACTGAACTGTGGATGGCCCTGCCCTTCCTTAGCATAACATTTAATCTCCTTGAGCCTCACTTTCTTTCACTGGAAAATATAGATGATATTCCATATAGATGATACCGTGGATGTACCAAATGGAGGAAACAGGTATATGAAAGGAGCTTCATAATCATTTGTTGCTGTTTTGTGCCTCCATCTTATTATTTTTTTTTAAATGTCCATAATAGTGACCATTTATTGCCTGAGTTGTGGGCCAGGTACTGTAGTAAATAAGATCGGCTTCTCTATTAAGCAGAATGCCTAGGGCCCCACAACTCAGGCCCCAGAAAATGTTTAATTCCTCTTAAAATCAGAAGAAGAAAAAAAAGAGTATGATAATAGTGAATATAAAATGAAATATAAACATAATAATTATAAACATCATAATGAATTCAACCTACATTGTATTGATGTTTGTACCAATTTTAATTGTAAAATCTAATTTTTAATTTCTTTATGGTTGGTGGTGGTGGTTTGGGGTGTGTGTGTGTGTGTGTGTGTGTGTGTGTTTTAATGTGAAAAGGACCCACAGAGGCAAAAGGACCTAGGGCTAATGAAAGTCATAATGCAGCCTTGCTTGTAGGACTTGTACAAAGGTTAACTCAGTCATTCTCAAGAAGGATTTTTAAAAAAATATTTTATTGATTTTTTACAGAGAGGAAAGGAGAGAGATAGAAAGTCAGAAACATTGATGAGAAAGAGACATTGATCAGCCGCCTCCTGCACACCCCACAGTGGAGATGTGCCCGCAAGCAAGGTACATGCCCCCGACTGGAATCGAACCTGGGACCTTTCAGTCCGCAAGCCAACGCTCTATCCACTGAGTCAAACCGATTTCAGGTGTGTTTTTTTTTTTTAATTTTCACTTTACAGACCAGGAAACTGAAGCTCCAGCAAGTTGAGAAACTTTTCCAAAGCCACTCAGCTAGTAGTTGTTGCAGCTGTTAGTGAGGTTGGGTTAACAGCTGTAAGAACCCCCACATTTTAAAAGCTTAACACCTTAGGAGCTTATTTCCTGTTCACACAATTCAGTGTATGTGTTTGGCGGGCAGTCTCCCATACAGTGATTCAGGGGCCCAAACTCCTTCCTTTTGCAGCTCCCTCCGGTCCTGGGAGCTCTCTCCATTCGGTTGGTAGATGGAGAAAGAGAGAAAACCACAAGTAGAAGTTTTTAGGAGCCAGATCTGGAATGGCCCCCATCACATCTTCTCTCATTCCATTGGCCAGAACACAGTCACATGACCACTCTGAACAGCAAGGAATGCTGGAAAATGTAGGCCAACAACAAGCCTGGAAGGAAAAAGGGAACATGGATACTGGAGAGCTCTCTCAATCCCTGACACAATGACAGTGTTGGATTCTAGCCCACGTCTTTTGTACACAAAGTCCGTGCTCTTTCCACTCTACTCAGCTGATTCTTGTCATTCTTAATTTCCACAAAGACCCTTTATGGGCCCTTTTCTCCTTCTAGACTTGCCTGCTCACTCTCCATAGCACCAGACCTTTGCCTAGGCTCAGGGAGATGCATTGGGAACACTTCCACCCTGGAATCACTCTCAGGCTGGCTTGAGAAGGCTGCAACCACATAGGTGTTAGGCTCCCTACTTCCCAGTTTTAGGTCACTGGGTGCTTCTGAGCAGGTGCTGAAGCCAGTGATTGTGCCCCTCAGTGTGCGATGGGGTTTCAGAGAACAGGAGGAAAGCGGTTTGAACTGAAGTCTTGGCGGAGCCAGGAGCCTTGGGCATGGCATCGGCAGTAAGGATCAATACCAGATGGCCTTGCAGCACTAACGTGACACAGTGCTGGTGTTATTGGTCATTTGCCAAAGTGAATCATATGGCCTGACCCAGTGGGTGTTGCCTTTGGGACAGAGTTGCTGGAGCCAGCTGGAGGCTAGATGCCCTGCAGACACTTTTTATAACCAGCCCCTATAGGATCAGGCCAAAGATGTCTGTTATGAGAGTTGAATCAAAATATCTCTCTCCTCCAGGAAGCCCTCAGGAGTCCCCGCCTCTTGAGAACTCAGGGCACTTGTTGCCATTTCACCTAAAGGTCCTGCATCACCTGGTAACACCTCTCATAGTCACCATGTCTTTATCTGCTGTTAGCCTCAGAGGCAAGGAGGCTGAGACCACGGCTAGAACCAACTAGCCAGGGACACACACTCCTGAGCACTTCGTAGTTGTCACAGACTAAACAGCATTTAGTCAATTCTAACATCTCATCCAGTTACACCCAGGACTGTTTTCTGGTTTTGTTTTGTAAGGAAGAGAATCGGTACCCAGGCATCATCCTCCTTTCTTTTTCTTCAGTGACTTGGGAAAGCACGCTAAGAAAACCAACAGGCTCTCCCCATAGTTACTGCAGTGGGCCTGCTCCTACTCTCTGCAAGGTAAATGCATTCACAGTGCCTGTGTCAGAAACAACACTGCTCCTGTCAGACCTGGTCAAATCCCCAGGCTGCCATTTGCCAGCTGATTGACACTGGACGCGATCCCTCATTTCTCTGTGCCTGTTTCCTTATCTGTCAAACCGGGATCTGACTGTGCTGGCTGGCGGGGTGGCTGTGAGGTTTAAATGAGACAGCACTTGGCACACAGCTCCCTCTCATCCCTGGGAGTCTCTCACGCAGGCGCAGAACCTCACTTCAAAATGTGTCTTGGCATCCAGGATGCTCCCTGGGAGGAATTTGTTTTTGTTTTAATGCGGAGGACGTTTGCATGAAAACAGGATCTTCGTTGCTTAGGAATTGATCAACTCCTGCTGCTGCTTTTCCTTGCTGAAGTGCCAGTCCCGTATTTGTCATAAAGGGGCGAGTAAGGGAGGGATGGCTGGGACCTCCGCAGATGCAGGATCTTGGCTGCTCCGGGAGGATTACAGAGGCCGCAGATTCAAAAAGGAATCAGAAATTGGTCCTAGGCTGAAGAGAGCTTGCAGGGAGCAGATGCCCTGGGCTGAAGGACCACCATTTGAGTGGAGGTTTTCTGTGGGTCAGGTTTGTTGTAGATGCTTAGGGGAGAAGAAAGGATGGGGCAAGGTGGTCCAGACACGGATGAAAAGTGACAATGAAAACTGCAGGAGTGAAAGCTAGGCACCAGCACTCAAATGAGGAGGGGGAGGTGGGAGTGAGGAGCCGCACAGGAATGGGTCCTGTTATCTACCTACAAGGTTAAGCATGAACATGGGGTTTCACTTCTCTGCACCCGAGTTTCCTCACCTACAAAATAACAACCCCCACTTCTCAGGGTTGTTAGGAGGATTAAATGAGATGCAATATGTTAAATGGTTGGCATGGAGTAAGCACTCAATAAAGCCCGACTGTTATCATTAATGCTAATAACAATTCATTGTAATACCAGATGTGTTCCAGCCTAAGCAAGAGATCTCCGAATGGCCACAGAAGGGTATTTGGAGGAAGCACTTGAGCTTGATTTGACACAGCTGTGTCCCCGGGCAGACCGTTCTTGGGGAGGTTTTGGAGAAACTGTCCAAGAAATCAAAGTAAAATTGCCCACATGAACTTGGAGGAGGTTTCCTGGTCTCCGGCTCCACAGGGCCCCCATCCTCTCGCCTTTGCAACCTCACCCTAGCCCCACAGGTGTCAGCAGGGAAAGGACAAAAACAGAACAGTCCAGAGTGACAACTCGATTGGCCAGGCCCTTCCTCTTGCCTCTACGCTTGGCTTCCAGAGGGTGCTCAGGTCCAAATGCCCATGAGAGGCTGGGCACCTTTCTCTTTCTGCATCCTTAATGTATGCCTACCCAAGCTGAGCGCCTGCGGAAAACACCTGCTCGGCCAAGCCCTGCTCCCTCTCCTTGGCTTGCCCGCTCTCTCAGGGCTCGAGCTCTCATCTGCCTATCCAAGGGCATCCATAAATCCAGTTTTCAGAGCCCTCCAGGGCTGGCAAGGCCACCATGGACCTCAGTCACATCAGGATGGAAACAATTGAAAACCGCTTGGCAAACGAAGAGGTGACCTAATGTTTTAGAGCAGAAATACTTTTTTTTCCCCCCTCACCATTCTTTTTCAAGCCCTGGGGGCTGCAGAGGGGAGAGGGGAGGGGAAGCTGGCTCTTCTCAGAGCTCTATCAGGCCTGTAAGGACCCCAGGGTTCCTCGGTCTTTATCCCCAGTCTCAGATCACCCTGCAGTGGAGGAGGCCAGGCTGTCAGGCTGGCTTTGGCCTCCTCACAGGCCCTGGAGGAGCAGATTGGGCCTTGCCATCCTGACTGCCAGGCTCCCTCGGTGGCTCAGAGGCCAAGCTATTGCCATGGGCCTGTGGGGAGGCCCATAAATGAAGCCCAGAGAATGTGGCTCTGGCAGGTGGCCCGGAAAAAATGGCCGTGTTCTGAGGGTGAACAACGCCGAATTATAAATAGCACCTCCTCCCTCCCCTTCCAACTTGCTGTGTCTGTTGCTGGAGGGTTGACAGTCTCAATTCAAGAGGACAGACAGGACAAGGGAATGGAGAGTGGGGTCAAGGGGCAGATGCCGGATGGTGCAGTCTTGGGCTTGATAAAGAGAACCATCACCAGGCTGTGGAATCCTGGGGCTGAGAGGGGGACACATTTGGGGTTGCAGAGTGACTACAGATTTCATGCATTTTTATAAGCCAACGAAGTATCCAGGGAAAACTAAAGGAAGCTCTGACTCCAGGAGATGGCTTTAGTGGAGCTTTAGAGCCATTAAAGAAGAAGAAAAATCAGCTGCCTCAGAATTTCTCTCTGGTTCCCAGAGGTCAGCTGCTCTAACTTCCAAATCAAAACCTGGGGCCAGGTGCCCACAAAGGCTTGTCCCTGGAGCTTTTCCCAGCGCATCTCCAGTGGGCACTTGTCCCCCTGACCAGAGGAGGCAGGGCACTCCTCTGCACACCTTGGCACCTTTTGCTCACCACGCGGAGGGGGACGAAGGTAGAGGATGTTCGGGGTGGGGGTGGGGGCAGGGGAAGAAGTGTGCAGCCCTAGCTGTAGCAAGCCACCCGCCGGTCACATCTGGGTAACAGTGGTGAGTGGGACACGTTCCAGCGAATTCTGGAGGAGGGAAGCTGGTTCTGCAGGGACCCGAATCCTTGTTTCTGTGTCCTTGGCTTCCCAGGTGCTCTTGGGGACCATCAGCCGGGTCTTCTGTTTTGCTGCCCAGCCTTCCATGGTTAGGAACTGGGGGAGCTCTGAGGGATCTGCGGGAGCTCTGCTGGATGTGGTGATGGGCACAGGTGCCCAGGGGCATGTGGGGAGCCAGGACACCCTCTGTGGGAGTCGGAGCCTCCTTTGTGAGCACACAGGGATGGCAGTGGTCGTTGGTGTCCTTTAACACGTTTGCATCCATAGCAGTGATTTAGAAATGGGTTAATTGACCACAGTGTGCAGGCAGCCAGTGGACATGAGGAGTAAGGGGTGGACGTTAGAACTTGACTCAGTATCAGGGTGGGAATGATCTGAGGGAGTGGCTTGTGCAATCTGCGCTTCCAGAGCCCAAGTGGGGGAGGTGCCTCAGAGAACAAAACAAAAAGGGCCTTCCAAACCCTGCAACTTCAAACAAAGCCACTCTCTCCCCTGTTTTAGGCATTATGTTACCTTTTTTAAAAAACTGGACTTCATGCCTTAAAAAGTTTGGGAATCGATATTGCAGCATGCTCTGTCATTCAAAAGAGAAGTACAGTACATGAAAGAGAGGGAATTGGATTTTCCCAAGGTCATTCTTCAAGGTCAAGGCCTCTGCTTGGGTAGCTTCTGGGGTCATGGACCCTGTTTCAAGAAGGGAAATCCCAGAGGGTGAAGACTGGGAGAACTGGAGAGAACCAGCTCCCTTTCTTTGGAAACTGAGGCCCAGGGTGGTGATGGGATTTGTTCAAAGGCCAGTCAGGGGCCCAAGTAGAGGTGTGATGTGATCTAGGAATCCAAAATGGTGGAGTTGGATCTACCCAAACAGCTTCCCCGAGAAAGTGACACTGAACGGATATGAAAAGGACCACAGGTGACGAGAAGGTGACTAGGGGCAGGGAGAGGATCCATCGGGGAGCCACACACCCTCTGTGGGAGCCGGTGCCTCCATGGTCCCACGCTCATCTCACCACTCCGGGAAGCAGAGGCTCAGAAAAGATGAAAGTCTGGTGGGAAGACTGCCCCCACCTGTCTCCGTGTGGACTCCTCACCTAGGGGATGTGGAAGGTGGCATCCCGGCCTGTCAGTTGGGCCTATTCTGCAGGCTCCAGAGCGGTCCCCGGGCAGACCGTGGAGCCCAGCTGATCGTGCACAGAGCTTGCTCCCAGGAGAGGTGTTTCTGCCAGAGCCCGGGCAGGATGCCGCGCTGGAAGGCTCGCCGCAGCAGGACTTGAATACATAATAGGCTCGTCTGATGTGAGCTGTGAGGAAGTCCAGACGGCCTTCTCTAGACAGGAAAGGACATTGCAGGGACAGCAGGGTTTATTCTCAGAGAAACTCCCTGTGGCTCCTTGGAGAGAAGGCTAGTCTCTCCCCCAGGCTGTACACTTCCCATGAGTACAGGTTGTGCCTTGGCCTGGGCCCCAGATCTGGTGAATGGGGCTGGAGTGTAGAATGTATTCCTTTATCAAGACTGAAGATGGACGTGGGTAAAGATCCCCAGAACCGTGGGCATTGATGGCTGTCACTCAGATACACTTTAAAAACAAATACACGTTCTTTACAACGAGTTTTCCTAGGAGAGGATTCTTGTTCTTAGGCCCCACTCTCTGGGGTATGTGAAAAGCCAGCAGAGGCCAGCTCATCTAATCACGGGTTCAGCGTCTTCTCCAGCTTTGAATAGAGCAGAACCAAAGCCTGTGACAAAGGGGTGCCATGGTCACCGTAGTTTGGGAAATGCTGCACATTGATTCATCCTATGTGTTAGGTTGCTGCTCAGACATCAACACCTCTCAGAGGTCTTCCTTTACCTGTTCTGTTCTTCAGAGTAGTTTTATACCCTGATTTTTATGCTTATCTGTTTACTTTTATATTGTCTGTCTGACCTACACTAATAATATATCACATGCTAGCAACCTTGTCTGTTTTCTTCAGTTCTGTCTCCCTCATGCCAAAACAATGCCTGGTTTCAATAAAATAATGTATCAAATGAGCATATGAACCAATTAATATTAAGGCCTCAGGGCTCCTCCATATATAATTCTGTTTAATTTTGTTTAGCTTGATATTTTTTCACACGTTTACCTCCTCTTCCCCAAATGCCCAACTCATCTCATCATGTCGGCCCAGGCCAAATTTGACCCTGGAAGACCAGACTGACCTCCTACTGAGAGTAGCTGGCCTCTCTGTCACGATTCATCTCCTTACCAGGTTTTATTTTCTTCATAATACTAACCACCAGCAGAAATTGGCTTGTTCATTAGTTCCCTGTGTATTGGTTCTGTCAACAAAAATCACTTCCGCCAATCCAGTGTCCACAAGAGTCCCCAGTCTGGGCTGCAGTAAAAAGGAGCTTTATTTAGGCAAACACTTTCAAACCAGAGAAGCACAGCTTCCCCCGACAACGAATTCCCTGGAGACAAAGGGGAGATCCACTTATATAGAGAAAGTGCCCAGCCTCGTCCCTGATTGGCCCATTTTATGCAAACGAGAATCCAAATTTGCACATTTGATTGGTCCAAAATACACAGAGGTTTGGGATTCTTTCTCACTAGCTGTGTGCATCCTGAGTGGGCATGATGGAACTGCTCTGACTGGTTGATAAAGATGCAAATGGAAATAGAGCTGCATAGTTCTGATCAGGCAAGGAAGGTCTCAGCCTATTGGTGGAAATATGATTCCAGGAACTTCTTTATACCTGGCTCAGAAGGCAGGAACATGGTGTGGGAGGGTTGGCAGCTCAGTCTGCAGGTTTCCCCTGATAGGCAGTATGCTTGAGAAGCCTCTGTAAACAATGGCTGCTGGATTCTGGTTATGAATTTGGGCCCTGTTAAACATGAGGAGTCCTTTTGGGCAAATATATTCCTTCTCAGGGTCCATAGCTTGCTCCTTGATCTGAATTCCATAAGGGCAGGGTTGATATTATTTGCCCATTCATCACTGTCTTCTCCAGTACCTAGAAAAGCTTCTAGTAAGTGCTGTTGATAGGATTTGCTGCATGACTAGTCCTCTTTTCTGACTAACCCAAATCAACAAGCCGTAGAACTCACATTCCACCAAACACACGCTGGGACATGCTGTTTCCTGTCAACCCTCACAATGAGTTGCTGGCCATTATAGTACAGGGGCTGCACCCCTCTTGCATAAATGTTCCAAATGTCAGAGCTGGAAGGGATGGTAGAGACCACCTAGTCCCAGGCTGATATTTTTTGGAGAGAGAACTAGAGGTTCGATTGGTACCATTTCAGGACTGATCCCCCAGGGCTCCTGTCTCTTACTTGGGTTTTCCTCCTGTATTAGTTTCAAAATCCCATACATTTAGTGGTTTATGACAACATGCATTTATTATCTGAGAGTTCTGGAGTCAGAAGTCTGAGATGGGTCTTCCTGGGCTAAGTCAAGGTGTCCGCTAGGCTGTTCCTTTTGGCAGCAGTAGGGGCAATCCCTTCCTTGGCCTTTCCAGCTTCTAGTAGCTGTCCGTATTCCTCAGTTCATGGCTCCCTCCTCCATCTTCAAAGCCAGTGATGTTCAATTGAATCTTTCTCAAGAGGCATCACTCTGACTGACCCATCTCCCGTTTTCACTTCTAAGGCTTTTTGCAATGACCTTGGGCCCATCCAGAAGATCCAGGATAATCTCCCCATCTCAACATCCTTAACCACCTTTGTGAGGTCCCCTTTGCCATGTAAGGTAACATCTTCAAAGGTACTGGGGATTAGGGAGTGGTCCTTTTCGGAGGGGTGTTATTTTGTCTGCCACACCTCCTGTCACACCATCTGCGTCCTCATGCTAGTCAGGCAAGTGCATGTACATTCTCCCCCCGGTGCCCCAGGACTTGCTGTATCTCTCAGTATAGTACCTGTCGCATTACAGTACCTGTTCCTGGCCGGGCCATGACTTCCTCACCTGCAAGGATGGTCATCTCGGGCTCAAACATGAGCACATTTCTGACACTCAATAAGCACGCAGGAAGTGCAGGAAGTGCTGGGTGCCTCACTGACATAGAAGTTCTCCCTCTCCATTGTATCACACCCCCTCCCCACTCCCAGTCAGCCACGATGACAGTTTTGCTTCTGTCCTTGAGCTCTGCC
>JAAGEH010000040.1:317486-343117 GCA_011751065.1 Lasiurus cinereus
GAGAGAGAGAGAGAGAGAGAGAGAGAGAGAGAGAGAGAGAGAGAGAGGCCATTTTATATTTTTCATCTCCTAGCATATTAAAATACGAAAAAATATGAATGCTGATTATAAAAATTGTGGATCTATAAAATATTCAAATGACCATGTTGGCTTTTTTGACATCCAAATACTACCCAATAGGTACATGTTGTACACTAGCTTATCACAAGGTTTATAACGAAAATACATTAATGGAGGGTATTCTACAGGTATTATAGTCCCAGGTAGCCACATACAATTGTGTCAAATTTCATGCACTGTGTCAAAAATGGTATGCCCTTTCATCAGTGAGACGCCTGGCCCAAGAAGCTTCTCTATGGACACCCCCAGGTTTCTGGCCCTCGAGAGAGGCCCTGCTTGGAATAAAGGTCAAAGAAAAAACATCCAGGATGCAGTTCAATGCTCAGGATCGGACCTTGAGGAGGTCACATTGCTCATCCAAACTGTCCTGTACTCAGGTGTCAGCAGGGGTCAAGGCCATGGCCTCTGAGTTCCCTTTCACCGGCATCCTGTTACCTGGAAGGGGCTATGGTGGATGCTGCCACCTGGTTTCTGGTTTTAATGTGGCCATGATGACAGCTTTGCTTCTGGACTGAGCCAGAAAGTGATTGCATGGCTGACCTTCCTTTGGCGGACATCCTCCTCGCAGCTTCCTTCTGCTCGCCCAGCCTTTCCTAGCCTCACCGGTTCCCAGGGCATTGGATGTGGGCATTTCAGAAGTCAGGTGGTCCAGCTCCCCATCTGAGGTCTGGAGAGGGCAGCTGCTTTCCCTGTGCAAACAAATCAAGACTGGCACCCCAGGTCTCCCTGCTGTTCACCCCTAATATTTCCACTATGCTGACTTGGCCTGGAAGAGGTAGGATGGTTTCTTACTCTCAAGTGAGTAAATGTTGAAAAAGCATGCAACGTTCTGATTTTGAAGCAGCTGGATGGCTTTTGGAAAGAAAACAGGAGCAAAAGCATTCATGGTTGAAAACAATACGTATGGATGTAGGTTATGTGCTTTTCTGTGCCTGTGTCCTGTTTTACAATAAAAATACACTTTAAAAGTCACCAAAAACCAAAACTAAATAAATGGAGTTTCAGGTGTTCAAGTCAGCCAAGAACCCTTTATTTCCTTCCTGAGTTCTTCTGAGCCTGCTCTTATTCCTCCCCCTTTGCAAAGCTTCCTCCAGTCCTCCGACCACCACACTCCTCCCCCCGCAATCCCCCACGTACCCCACACACACATACACACCCTCCAGCCTCTATGACCTGGGCTGATCCACCCATTCATTCATTTGAAAATTCATTCATCAGGTAGTTATGACAGTCCTCCTGTTTTTAATGTATCATGTACCCTTGATGACATACACTGTGATATAGTACAAATGGCTGTACAGACCCAGGTGTCAGAGAGACCAGGGTTCAAGTCTCTACTGGTTTACTATCTCTTAACCTCTCTTGGGCTCAGATTTCAATTTACAAAGTAAGGGGCCTGTCCTAAATTCGGCTTGCAAACCCAAATGCCTACAGAGGTCAGGCAGAAAGGGAATGAGGGAGGCCCAGCCAGGGGTAAATCATAGGGAGGATCGGTGACTTTGGCAAATTAGATAGCGTATGCCCAGGCTAAAAGGGATACTTGCCATTGAGTTCAGGCAGATTGTTCCCATGCAGGAATGTGGATTCAGTGATGTCAGAGGGCCCCTTTTCATTTTTTTCAAGAAAGGTAGGATATCTTGATTTTTATGAGATATTTCCAGCCTCGGCCACGTGTTTGCAAGCCCTAGTAAATGGATTGCCTTTTGCCTTTCTCACTCTGATAGGTGGACTGGTGTGCCTTTCTTCCTTTGTGTCTGGATATGTTTCTCCTCCTGCAGTCAACACCTATGTTGTCTCTGGAAGACAGTAGGTGCTCAATTAATGATGGCCACAAAGGGCTAGATCTATGTGTTGTGCTCCTGTGTGTTCCATCCCAGCACTGGGCATACACAGTCCTATCTAACAGTATGTGCTCACTAAATATGCGAGAATGACAGCTTTTAATGGTGGTGTGGAATCAGTTATGTGATGTAGGTTGCAAGAAGCCTGTGGGTTTTAGCAAAATGGGTGTAGTACTTGGTAAAGACTAATTCCCTAAAATGTCTAAGAGAGAGAAAGAGAGAGAGAGAGAGAGAGAGAGAGAGAGAGAGAGACCCCTGGTCTGTAATTTCTCTTTCTTACTTAAGCTGTTAAGAGAAATGGGGTCCTGCTGGACTGTGCCATTTATCACGGGCCACACTGCACCCTTCGGGACTGAATTAATTGACTCCTTCAAGCCATAAATTGCTGTCATCCTTTCTTTATGTCCACCCTTATTTCCCCTGACTCCCGGAGAGGAGATAACAGACCCATCAAGGACACATCTTAGGAGGGGCAGGACTTGGGCTCTGAGTGGAAAAGAAGCCATGAGAGCGATCACACCTCCTGCAGCTGAAGGGAGTACAAAGGAGCACTTGAGCCAGTGGCATCAGCTCGCTTTTCTTCACGAGAGGGAAAATGGGCCATTATTCTCGCCGTGCCCCATTCCCACCAGCCCTCCTCTTAACCTCCAAGCAAGAGGGCCCCATTTCTAGCAGGTTTCTCTGCCGGACACTCCAACAACATATTAGCATATTTTGCATGAAAAAGGACTCGGAAAATGAATTAAATGATTGGCATGGCATTTCAAAAGGGTTTTCCAAATGACCAGTAATTGTATGGTTTTGAAACTCACCATTCCTGCCTGAAATGCCCTGGGCCTGGCAGGCAGCTTAATCAGGAAACATTGTACCAGGCAGGGCATAATTTAAGGCGCATGATACCCAGTGATTGCCCGAACAGTACCTGGAGACTTGCTAAGGAGAACCTTGTCCTAGTTTTTGAGCAGAGCTGGCAGTTCAATTTCCTTCCTTACAGAGCTGAGATTTATGCCAATTCAAAACCTGTTTTTTGGAGAGGGCCTGGGGCAGCCATATAACAGTCTGCTGAGGCCCTGGGCAGTGTAGATGGGGTCCAAATCTTGACAACCAGCTGACAAAGGTGGAGCCTGGGGGATGGGTGCTAGGTCGGTCACTTGTGGCCCTGCTCTGGCCGAAGGGTTGTGTAGGGGGCGAGTGTGGTGGAGCATGTTTAGGGAAATGATGCTCTCGACCAACCTCCACATTCTTCAGGTGATGAAGATGGAACCCAGGATGACTATTATTTGCCCAGCATCACAAGTCGTTTTTACTCTTCCCCGAGAAGAGTTCAGATTTATTGTTACTGGTCCACAGGGAAGAAAAATTAAGCAGGAGATAAGGGTATGGGGTTGGATGAGGCTTCTTGGAGGAGATTTGAAAATCTGAACTGGAGGGATTTAGAAAAATGCCGAGTTGGGGGGGAACTTTAGTCTATGTGGAATAATAGAGGATTGATTTTAATGATTATAATTAATGACGATAATGATAACGGTAATGATGGCTAACATTGGAATGCTTTCTCTCTGCCAAGCACTGCCAAGTGCCGTACCTGAATCACTTCATTTAATTCTCACAGTAACTCTGTGAAACAAGTTAGTACTAACATAGCCCTGTCTTACAGATGAGAAACCTGAGGTTCCAAAGTATGAGGGACTGGCCCAAGGTAACTCAGAGATGACTTCAGAATCAGATAGTTTTTCTCTACTTTTCAAAATTTATTTAATGTGCTTATTCTCTTTATAAGGGTCTGCACATATAGGTGTCCCCGCAAAATATATGCACACACTTTGAATAATTACCAAAGCAGTATTTATAAAAATACATTTCACTGAGGTGGGGGGGGTGGAGGTGGGGGGGCAGGCAGTGTCAATCAAGGGAAAAAGGAGACATATGTAATACTTTAGTCAATAAAAAAAATAAAATAATAAAATATATTTCATTTTCAAAATTGAGCTGTGAGCTGTTACAGTATGTACAAATTTTTGGGAACACCCTGAATATACATTTGTATAAATTAGATAGAAAATAATAAGAAGAATGATATGAAACTCTCCCACCTCATTCCAGGAGCTGGGCGAGGCAATTTCCCTACTTGAATACAATTGGGGATTTTTAGTCTGTTTGGGTTGCTATAGCAAACATACTATAGGTTGGATGGCTTAGAAACAACCGAACTTGATTCATCACAGTTCTGGAGGCTAGAAGTCCAAGATCAGAAGCCTGCTGCTTGGCTCAGTGATGGCCATCTTCTAGCTGTGTCCTCACACGCGGAAGGGGTGAGGAAGCTCTCTGGGGTCTCTTTTATAAGGGACTGATGCCATTCATAAAGGCTCCACCTTCATGATCTAAACACCCCCCAAAGGTTCCCACCTCCCCATACCATCACATTGGGCATTAGCATTTAACATATAAATTTTGGGGGAGGGGAATGCAAACATTCAGTTTATCAAAGGGACCAAACATTAAAGACTGGTTTCACCTGCACGTGTGAAAATAACTTAAGCATGGAGACCAAATATACAAGCTAAATCATGTGACAATAGTTGCAAAACAAGAGCTCCAGGAGTTGAAGGGGTTCTGAATTTAAGAGTGCCAAGAGGACACAAAATAAACGATCCCAGATGGATTCCATCTTGACGGGTTTTCTGATATAAAAGAGAAGTTTAAAGAGGCATTTTGAAGTAGCAATGGTCCCAGGCTGGTGGAAGGAATGGCATGGACAGATTGCAAAGGGAATTCTGCTGCTGCTGAGGAAGTGGGTTTGTCTCCCTGGAAAGGGAGAATCTGAGTACCCCACAGTGAGGGACTTTATCATGTTAAATTGTGACTAACTGGTACCCGACTCCTCCCAGATCTTGTTATTACATAAGCTAGTCCCACTGCAATCCCAACATCCTTCAGATGCCCAGCCTCCTTTCCAAACCAAGAATCAGTTTAGTGAGGTCCCTTACTCCTCACCCCATTTACATGTGGTGGTCAGAACTGGCCAGGGTGTAATTCAGCTAACTCCATTTGGCAAATTTCTAGTGGCTTTACAGGTGGGGGAATGGAAGATGAGAATTTGAGATTTAAAAAATGCATTTCATTGACTATGCTCTCTGCTTTCTTCTCTCTTCTCACGGGATACTCATTATTCTTATGTTGTCCTTTCTAATGGAGTCAGATAGTTCCCATGGAGTTCTTTCATTTTTTAAAAATCTTAGTTCTCTCTCCTTTCCGCCTGAATCATTTCTAGATTTTTATCTTCAAGTTTGTTCTTTCTCTCTTCCATCTGGTCTACTCAATTACCCAATGCTTTCTAATGCATTCTCTATCTCATTGAGTTCTTCAGCTCCAGAATTTCTTTTTCTTTTTGTTTTTTAGTTTCAATCTCTTTGGGAAAGTGTTGCTTCTGTTCAGTCTGTTTATTCCCCAGCTCCTTGAAGTACTTATCTGAGTTTTTCTTGTACCTTGCTGAGATTCTTCATGACTGCGTATATGTGATTAACCAGTGTTAACCTCACTTAAAAAAAAATTTATGAAAAAGGAAAAGCATTTCAGAAATGCCCTGGTCACATTTGAGCTTCATTTTAGTCCCTGGGGGTGGCCATCAAGTAAACAGCTTAATCTCCATCCCTGCTGGAGGTAGAGAAGGCAGCTTTCACACTGGCCAACAGATAGCTGTCTCCAATCTCTGTCATGCTTAATGGCTTTTAGTAGAGTTAAGGCTGAGAAGAAAGGACTGACTTCCTCTTACTGGGTAAAATTGAAACGCGAGGGAAGACAGTTCCATTTCAGACAGACCCTTTTCTTCTCAGATTACAGACCCAGAGCCCAGCCAACTCCCTTTCAGCTCACTCAGGTAAAAGGGAAGGCAGAGGCCACCTGACTGGGGGATGGGCAGTGGGAGAACCCATGAGCTGGGTTTGGGGGATCTGTCAACGGAGAGATTTGCATTGCTACTTAAGGGCTATGCCCTGGTGTGCTTCAGCTCAGTGGCTACATGTCTCCATGTTTGCAGGGCCAAAGGAAGTCTCGGCATAAACAGCTGTGGGGATGGAGGGGGAAGCCCAGGTTGGTGGAGTGCCAGAGCCTTTGACAAGGCACTGTAGCAGGCTGTGGGCTGAGCATCCTGGGGACTATTCCTTGTGCACTAGCCCGTCCCTCACATGACCTCTGTCTATGTAAGAGAAACTTACTCTGAGATTTTGAAATTTATTGTTATTTCTCTGAAAAGAAATAACCAGGCAGGTCCACCTCAGCATTATTTATATGGCTGTTCAACAAGAGCTGAAGAGTAAAATAATCCCACAATTAAATAAGTTAATGGTTAAATACACAGTAGAAACCTTGAAGTCATACAGCAAGACTATTTAGTCATGTCATTTTTTAAACGTGTTAAATGTTCGATGAAAATGCAGGATATATACTGTATATTACAATTTTTATTTAAACACACACACACACACACACACTCACGGAAATATCTTATATGTAAAAGCCTAAGTGACCATTACGACAGAATGACCTATCACTATGACGCCCACTGACCACCAGTGGGGAGACGCTCAAAGCAGGCACTGCCCCCAGCCCATAGGTCCCAGTCATCGAAGGAGCCCGCCAGCCAACCTCCTGGTCCCTCCCCCTGGCCAGCAGGCTTTGATGGCCTGATCAAGGTCAGGCCCCCAGGCTGGGACAGGGATCTGGGGGTGGGTGGCGGCAGACATAGGTGGCAAAGAAAGGAGGAGGGGGGAAGGCGGGGAACCCAATTGGCCCTGATCAATGGCAAGGCCTAGGGATCCCACCTGTGCCTGAATTTCATGCACTGGGCCTCTAGTAGTAATATAATAGCCCCCCCTCCCCCTTATCCATGGGAATATATTCCAAGACCCCCAGTGGATGCTTGAAACCCCAGATCATACCAAACCTGGTACATACTATGTTTTTTCCTATATGTACTACCTATGATAACATATGTAGTAAAATTATGCAAAGGTGGCATTATTAAGGAAAATAAGGTGACGAACACTGTGATGCTGTGACATTTGATCTGAATACTGGGACAGCTACTCAGTGACTGACTGGCCGGGAGTGTGTGCAGTGTGGCCATGCTGGACAAAGGGGTGATTCACATCCCTGGCCCCACAAGATTTCATCACATTACTCAGAATGGCGCGTAATTTAAAACTTACTGTTTGTTTCTGGAATTTTCCAACTTTGGGCTGCAGGTAACTGAAACCACAGAAAGCAAAACCACAGATCAGGGGAGACTACAATACAGCAAAATGTGAACCCAGTCTATCCTTAGACACAGAATTACAGATGGGTACTTTTCTTATTTCTAAAAGGTCCTACGATTGATATACAGTATATATATTTTTCTGATTATAGACGTTATATGTCGAAGCAAGGAACTGTCTGTCATCTGTGTTTATTTCATTTTTGTTGAGTCTTGTTTTCCTTCTTTTTTGTCTCCTCGAGGGAGAACACCGGCTTTGCCGCCGGTGGAACCGTCTGTGTTCTGCCCAGCCAAGCTAACGGGACACAGAAAGCTGCAGGAGCACCGGCAAAAACCTGAACAGCTCCCATCTACCTCACTCGCCCCTCACTCCTCCGGGAGTTCCTCTAAACCCTTCTCGAACTTGTTTATATTTTTAGCTGGGACAGCCTCTTGGGCCCAGCGAGCTCCATGTGTTTTCCACTCTCGGTGTGAAGTCGCTGAGGCCTGCCCAGCAGGTATCCTCAGTTGACCTCCTCCAGACTGTGAGGGGTCCTCCCTGTTCCTGCCTTCCTGGCATCGAGCAAACCAAATAACAGCGATTACACACGCACTGTAGGCAGAGCACACTTCCAGACATCAGCGATGTTGTAGGATTGTCGAGCGTGGTGCTGGAAGAGACCCCAGAAACCGGTTAGGCCAGTGTTTTCCTAAAAGTCCACATAATGGGAGTCAGTATTTCCAGAAACCAGTGGAAATTGTGCAGTACCCAGGGTACGGTGGCACTGGCTGCCCAAAAATATCACGGTGTTTTGTTTTCTTTCCTCTGGGATAGGCTGGGGTAACAATGGCTAGCTTGTTTTGATGAGAAATCCCCGCAGTTACACGAATTCTTTGCTATTTTGTTAATGGAGAAACGAATTCATGTGGGAGAGACTGTGTTTTAAAATGTGGCATGTGGAGAAGGTGGAGATTGATGGGACCCTGCACAGGTGGGCAGGAAAACCCTGGCACACCTGACAGATGGTTTCCAAAGCAGCTACCTGACCCTAGCCAGCCAAGGAGGCCCTGGACCCGAACCAACTCCAAGGCCCTGGCTGTCCCAAAGGCTCCTAAGCTGTTTGCCTCTCTGTTTAAACCAGGCTCCCGAGAGCTGTTTCCTGTACTGAGATGATTTTAGTAGGCTTTGAATGTGCTATCCTTTCTTTCCAGACTGAGTCCTTGGTCTATAAAATGAGTATTGCCATTGCCTTTCTAGATCCTCCCATCCTGCCTCACAGTGGAAACTTCCAGGTTTAGCAGAGTGCAGCAGGAAAGCAGACGGCCTGGGTTCAAATCCTGACTCCCCCACTCACTGGTCCATGATCCCGGGTTTAACTTCTCTGAGCATCAGTTTGCCCCACTGTCAAATGGGAATAATGATCATCTGCCTGAAAGGGCCTTTATGAGGACTAACAAATGCAGTGATGAAAATGCTTGTCTTGTGTCTGGCACCCAGTGCAGGCTTAATAAAGACCAGGCGTCGCCACCGTCATTGTTGTTATTGTTGGTTTTCTCTGGAAGGGCCAGGCCAGGACGTCATGCCAGCTCGGAACCCATTCTGCTCTGCTGGACCAGTGGCAGTTACCCCACTGGCTTTGTCCTTGAGATAAAAACAGTCCGATAGCTCCTCATTCACCCAGTTCTCATTTCAAAGCAAGGCCCAGAGGATCCACGTGACTTGTTCAAGGTCACACAGCTCATGGGGCCAGTGTGGCAGTAAAAGCCTCAAGTTCTTCGGTTTGCACACCTCCTGAAATCCTCCAGAGCAGGAAAACAGGAAGAACCAAGAAGAAAGAAAGAACTGGATCTCGGAAACCTTTGTGGGGATCACTGAGCACCGACTGTGAGCCTGCCACTCAGTTTGTTTACATTTAGTAGCTTTAGGTGCCACTGCAGGTGCTGCTGTGAGTTAAGCTTTGATGCTCCCTGTCTCACTCTCCTCTCTTCCTGCCCATCTCACTGCACTCTGGCAGGAGCCCAAGAACCTGGGGTGGTGGGGTGAATGATGGATACAGGGGCCTGGGTTGGCAGCCCTTGTCTCCCTTTGCTTGCTCCGAGGAGCGGGGTTGGGGGAGGCATAGCAGGGATTCTCTGAGCCTTGTCACCTGCCCACCTGAAAAGCACCTTCCAAGCACCTCTGTCCGGGAGCCTCCCTGCCTGAATCAACCACTTTCTTCGAATGCCTTTGAGATGTCAGCTACCCTGGGGCTACCAAACTGCAGGAGTCTTACTCCCTGCCTTCAAGGAGCTCACAAGTGGGGAAGTCAGGAATGGACTGTGAATCAAATCACAGGAGGATTCTAGACTAAATAGGGCATTGGAGACAGCATAGGGGGGTTCTAGATCAAATAGGGCATTGGGGACCGCAAAGGAGGATTCTAGATCAAACAGGGCATCGGGGGACAGACTGCAGGCAGTTGGCAGCCCCAGTAGGGCACACGGGTGTGACCTTGCTCTCCACGTGGAGCTCAGCTCTTCACTGTTCTTAGTTGCCGTGAGTGTGCTTCTACCCCTGCTAGACTGGAAGCATTTCTGGGCCAGAAATTATGACTCCTCCTGCTCCTTTAGTCCCTGAACACGTGGGGCAGGTTGATGGCTTGGGAAGCACCTTCAAATGTATAATTTTATTTTATTTTATTTGACCTGCTAAGCAGCTTTGATCCCCATTTTACAAATGAGAAAATGGAGGCCTTGAAAGGGTGACATAGTAGCTCAAAGACCCCAGTGGCGGAGCCTAAATTTGCCCTCAGTTGTGAGGTCTGACTCCCAACTAAGTCTACCTTTGATCTTATCCTTATGGTCTCCACTGGGAACATGATCACAGATTCAGGGCTTGGCCGTAGGGCCTGTTCCTGAGACACTGAGAAGGAGCAAAGATGTGAGTGTGAGTTCCGCAGAAAAGCCAGCGGCTCTGGACGCAGGGCCCCTGGTTCAGGTTCAGTTCTGCCAGGCATGAGTTGGGTGGACTTAGAATATTCTGTCACCTCCCTTTGGGACTCTGATTCCCTGGTTGGAAAAAGACTGTTGTAGGATATTCGATCCTTAAGTCCGTAGAATGGACCTAGAACTGTGGCCCTCAGTGGTTTCTTCTCTCTCAGCCCCACCAGCCCCACCATACCTGTACTGCCCAACCCCCTCCCCAGCCATCCATCTCCGCCTCACTGCCAGCCCTTGTGATTTCCTCTCCCAGCAAACCCAACCTCTAGCTCAGTGAATCACCCATGAGGTTTGTTAAAATGCTGACTGCCAAAACCGAATGACTCTGAGCCCCTGGAGATGGGGCCCAGGAGCCTTCATTTCTTCCCTGAATAATCCCAGGAAATCCTGACAACCAGCCAGACTTGATGGTTATTGTCTAAGCTCAGTAGTCAAGCTTTGGCGGCCATTGGAATCACTTTGGGGGCTTGCGATATGGCTGGGCCTCCCCCCCTCAGAATTGCTGACTCAGTAGCTCAGGGGTGGAGCCCCAAAATTTGCCTTTGCAACAAATGTCCCGGTGATGCGGAGACCACCCTTTGAGAACCACTGCCCTCGCTCATTCTTTCAGAGCCCAACTAGCAAACCAGCAAGGAAGCCTTCCCAGGCCCGTCAGCGCATGAACGTTTTCATGGAGACTTTACACATTATTGACGCTATTATCCTGACAGCTACTGGGCACTGGCACACACCTGCCAGGACTGTGCTCGATGTCTGCAGTCAGTGGTTCCCATTATTATATAGGGTTCACAATTCGAAAATGAGGATTGATGAGATTAAGTGATGGTCTCAGATGACACTTCACCACCAGTGCAATCAGAACTTTCTAGAGCAAAGTCCTGCTATTTCCTTTACCCCACCAGCCTCTCTGCTGTCTCCGCCATGAGTGACTCTGTTATGGGAATTTGAAGCCAGGTTCAGGAAGGGGTCACCACGCAGGCACGCAGGTTGAGGATGGTATTTTTGGTTGCAGAAGGCTCTCATTAGTTCCCCACAAATTGCACCCTGTGGGTAGCGGCCTTTGGCCCACACCCATGGGGCAGCACTGTGCTGCTCATATACAGCCCACTTGAAATGGGGGTTGGAAATGGGGATTGTTGCATCTACAGCGCTCTGAGCTGCTTAGGTAGAAAGGGTGGTCCGCGGCCACACTGAAGCCCCTGGCCTGGTGGGGTTCTGCCCGGGTTCTGGCCTGGCTGACCTGCTGGTCTGGAAGGCTCTGGAAAGAAGCTGCTGGTGCTGGATCCCAGAGAACATTCACCACACAGAAGCAGAGGAGGTCGGGCCATGACTTACATTTCCCAGCTTCCGGGTGTTCATGGAGGAGCTTTTCCCTCCAACTCAGGGAGATTCATCTCTTCATAACAGGAAGCTCATTGATGTGTGAAGAAATATGAAACAGGAAATAGGGGTGGCCATAGGGCTTTTTCCCCACTTAGTTCTTAATTCTCATCACTCACCAACACACACACACACACACACACACGTACGCACGCACACACGCTTATGGTGGTGGTTTACCTCGCCCTTCTCTCCCCTGTTAATTTGACATCTGGCAGGGACCTCATAAAATCACCCTGTCCCTCCTACATCATCTCTTGCTTCCTCTGCCTGTTCTCCTTCTGCAAAGCAGAGGGAGAAGGCAGGCAGGCAAGAAGGAACTGCCCCCAGACATTGATCCCTTGGGGTGGCCAGAGGCCTCCATGCAGTGGCTTCAGAGAGTTATCCTTTCTGTTGTAAGAGGACAGACATGCATGGGTCCTGGACAAGCTCTGTCCACAGCCCGAAGGCAGCTTGGTGGAGTCAGCTGACATTGGACTTGGCATTGGAAGTCCACAGCTCTAGTCCGGGAGCTGCCACTGAAACATGCACCTTCTCCACGCTTCACCTTGCCAGTCTGACCTGCCCACGTACTCAGGAAGGTTGTCAAAGCAAAGAAGATGATGGCTAGCTGAAAACTGGAATCTCGATGTTACACTGGATTAATGAAAAACTGAGGCCCAGAGAGAGGAGGTAACTTGCACGAGGTTGCACAGTGGGTCCTGGGTGGAAGAACAGAACTGGAAGTAGATTGGATATTGTCCTGGTTGTCATTGCTTCCTTTGGTGTGATTGCTTTGCCAGTGGAGAGTGAAGTGACTGGGGAAATAAGAGGGAAAATCCTCTGGGGATTTCTCTCTCTGGCCAGAGTACCTTCAGCAGCTTCTGCAATGGAGCACTTTGTCACTAAATGCTGTACGTCTCTCTCTCTCTGTGTGTCTGTTTCTATTTCTGTTCATCTATCCGTCTCTCTCTTACATGCACACAGGTATTTCTTGGTTTAAATAGCAAAAAGGCAATAACTGCTCTTTATAAGAGAAAATTGTATTCTTTTTCACTGATGGGAAAACCTACTGGGCATTATGCAATTTTGCAAGTTGGAATATAGACATGAAGGAATGAAGCTTAAAGTTAAGGAGAATCTACTGCCCAAACTCCTTTGTCTGTGTAGGGCGTGGTGGCCTTGTCCTTGCCTATCCCCCTATTGTCCCTGTTCCTCTCCCACAAATACATAAATTCCTGGTCCCTCTGTTCTCAAACACGCATAGGATAGAACCAAAGCACAAGAGCTAATAAAAGCAGACCAAAGGATTGGAACTCTATTTCTCACTAGCTGTGTAACCTTAGGCAAGTTACTTAACTTCTCTGAGCTCCAGCTTCCTTTGTCTGGAAGATACAAATACCTCTTAATGTTGTGGTGAATATTAACAAAGGGAAAGCATAAAAATGCTTTGTACAGGGACCGGCACACAAAGTTGGAGCTTATTACACGTTATCTGCTGCTCTTGAAAAATTGGAGAGAGATAAAGATCACATCCTTCTTTGTATGGTTTTCATAAGGGAATTAACTGGTTTATAATTTAAATAAGACCTCATTAAGCCTCTAGCAATCTGAATGCATAGTTAAAACCGATTTTCTGCCCTGGGAAGAACAAGCATTGTATAAGTTTTAAGCGCAGCATAGCTGGGCTGTTATCTCTGGAATACTAAGATGCTGTCATGGTAGTTTTCAATACTACCCTGTTCGGGTAACTATCCTTCGATCTGAGAAGCATATAAAATGGCAAACAATCAAAGGTACCAATTCATGAAACTGGAAACCATGAAAACACGAGTAAAAACACAAAGGCCCAGTTATACATGGGACACCGGTCCGACGCTGCTGCACTTTCCGCGTTTTAAAGCACTTCTGTGTATCCCCACCCCCGGTGGCCTCACAACCAAGAAGGTGGTATTCAGCCCATTCCACAGGTGAGGACAGAGAGTCTCAGGGGAGAGTGGCCAACACTGAGCTGAGCGGGAAAGGCAGGCAGGAGCCCCATCGCTTAGGCCTGGAGGACTGGGTGAAGGAATGTGGACTGCTGAGTGCAGTGGGAAGCCTTTGAAGGCTCAAGCAGGAGAGTACATATTGTGATCTCGTCTACCTTTTAGACGGATCTCTTAGTGGAGGGGAAAGAGCCGAGGTGGAACCAGGCAGGCCACTTGGGAGGCAGCTGTGGACGTTCAGGCAGCAGGGGACTGCAATGCTCATGAAGATCAGGAGAGGGGACGGGTGTAAGATGTGGCCAGAAGGTGGCCTGCAGGGGACTGGACGGGAATGTGGATGGGGAAGGGGAACCAAGGGTGGCTCCCAACCTCCCTGTGGGGTGACGGGTGGCTGATGGTGGGAAAGTCTGCAGAGGAACAGGTTTCAGAGATGGGGGCTGGGAATCGGGAGATTTATTTGCATTTATTTTTGGAAGGAGGATATGTTTCCCCAAACACTCGGCCTTCTGCTGGCAAAGAGCAGGTCGTATTCACTTGCTCCCGGGCTTTGAATAAATGCTTTCAGTGAGCTGGGGGAGCTCCGGCCTGTGCCTGGGCAGCCTGTCTGCAAAGAATGCTGCCCCTGGCAAGGCGCTGGGTTCCTTCTGCTGCCAGGGAACCAGGGAACCATTAGTGACCCCTTCTCAGAACGCTGGGCCTGGGACAAGAAACAAACAAAAAACCCCGATGTCCTGCCTTCTAAGGTTTCAGGCTTTGGGTAACTTTTTCTTTTGCCAATCTCCACGGGATCTTTCCTCTGCTAATGTTTGAAAGTGATTCTTTTTTTTTTTTTTTTATGTTGTACTCGGCCTTAAATAACCTTTACCTTGTGGTGGCTTCTGAGTAGATGAAGCCAGGTGAAATTATAATAGCATCAACAACAATAATAAGCTTTTGTAGAGTGCCATGTTATTAAAAGACCTCTTTTATATGTGTTATTTGATTGTAGCCTTAAGAAAATCTCTGAGGTAGATATAGAAGCATAAAACAAACTGCAAAATCCCAGAGGGAAGGGGAGAGGGAGGGTAATCAATCAAAGAACTTGTATACATATATGCATAACCTTTGGACATGGACAATATGGTGGGAAAGGCCTGGGGCAAGGGCGAGGCCAGCTAGAGGATGTCAATAAAAGGAAAAGGGCGACGGATGTAATACTTTCAACAATAAAGAAAAAAAAACAAATTAAAAAAATATTGTATTAGCCAATGAACCACCTTTATTGTTTGAAAAAAAGAAAGAAAAATCTCTGAGGTAAGATAAATGCTGTGTTTAGCTCTACAGACAGTTTCCAACTTATGGAAGTTTGCACTGAGGACTTTTCCAGTTGACGATGGTGAGAAAGCAATTTGCATTCAGTAGGAACCATACTCAGGTTTTGAATCTGGATCTCTTCCCAGATTAGTGATATGCATACAATACCCTCGAGCCATGCGATCCTAATCACTATAGGAAACAACCCTAGTCTACAGTGTATCCATTGTTGGATGCGAGGATAGGCTGGTGTAGGAGTTCTGAGCACATTTAAGGTAAGCGAGATTGAGCTATGATGATGTTTGGTAGGTTCGATGTATTAAATACATTTTGAATTTGTGATATTTTCAACGTAAGGATGGGTTTATTAGGTCTAAATCCCACAGTAAGTCGAGGCGCATCTGTATTTGAGAAGCCAAAGAACATAGTTGCCAAGAGCATGTGAGGTTACGATAGTGATAGCATTCAAAAGAGGTAAGCTGCTCAAAACAGGGATTGGCTCGTGCATGTGAGCTGCTGTTCTGATGATGAGTTTCTAGATAGAGAAACTGAGGCACATTGAGGCTGTGATATACACACTCAGTACAGAATCAACTCCAAATGTGCATGTACTTGTGATATTCCTGGATGCCACTCAATAGGAATCTGTTCCAAGGTGGTACTGGGTTGGATGGGGAGGCTCCTGCCAGGACTGAGTCTCTGGGCAGTTCTCCTGGCCCTGGGTGAGCTTCACAGCCAGCAGGCTCACACTCTCCCTTGTAACTCTACCTTCCACTCCAGGTGGGGTAGAGTGCCCCGAGGAGTATGGCTCTGAGGCTTTTGTCTCCTCTCTGCCTCCCGTCCCAGTGGCCCCCTCTACCCATCATCTCAGTTCTCTCCATTCTTTGAAATAGAGTTCAGGCCCCACCTCCACCTTCCGGGTGCCTTTTTCCTATGAGTTTCTGCGACGGAGCCACCCAGGCCCCACAGGCAGCACATGATGTCATCTGCCCCAGGTGAGTCCTCACATATCGGTCTTGGTTCCCCCATTGAGTAGATGAGACAGACCTTGTCTTGTACCTTGTGGCTCTCCATCCTCCGTGTGCTTGGCCTAGTAGCAAGCCCGGACCAGGTGCCGAGACATACAACTAACTGTCTTCTAAAAATGATAAAAATCGTAATCCCCAGAGCCCACTTTTGCAAATGGGTGTGTGTGCATCGAGGTCCACTTGGGAAACTTACCACTTATTCCAAAGATGGCCCCATACTCAGAACCTCTTAGTTCCCAAGAATACCGCCTCCCTCCCGGCCCCCCCTTGCCCCCCCTCCACCCCACACACAACACATTCTTAACCCTGGTGTCGGCAAATTTCTTCACCAGTCACATGCTTGAAACCAGGAACATGACTTTCCTTTGAATACAGGCGTGGGGGACAGGTGCTCAGAATAAGTGGCATTGATTCACAGCGTGTCCCGTGGTACTGTTTGCCTCCTATCCTGACTGAAGACACCTCCGAAGAGAAGAAAGGCTTCAAACGTGTCTGGGCGAGGCCATCTCACTGAGGTCAATGCCAAAGGTCTGCCGTGGGAACCTTAAAATGGTGGATTGCTTTTGGCTGGGTCAGTTCTGTGAGTGGTTTTAAAATCTGTCCTCAAAATAGATATTTAGAGGCACGAACAAGTGAGTGAGTATAGAAGTAACACCTCATGACCTCCTAGCCCAAGTGTGTTTCTGAGAGGCAGAGTGTGTGTCGTCGTGCTTGTGTATGTGTGTATCTGTATGGGGGTGGGGGCTGCTGAACCAGCCCAGGGCCCCAGAGGCCAGGGCTCCCAGAGAGACAGCCCGTTTTTGAAGCAGCCATAACCCTCACTCCTCTGCCTCTCTTGCCTTCCCTCACCAGCCCGCAAATTTATTTCAGCCCAGCAGCTCCCTCCACTGACTTGAATTTAATTATTTTATTCTTTATAAACAGAACACCTCCCCCTTCCCTCCATTCCCACCCCCAAACCGCAAATTCTCCTCGTCGAGTGTCCCAAGAACGTGTGTGGGAAGAGGCATGGGCTGTATTCACAGGCCCTGTGTGTCCAGGGTCCCACAGTGGCTCTCTGTTAAAATGATGATCTGACAAGGCTGAGGGGTAGGGGGAGTGGGCAGGATGTTTTCCCCAGATTCCCAGTTTTCTTTTTCCCCAGTAAAATATTTTCCTGGGCATCCGAGGGAGAGGAAATGGACAATCTCTGAGACCAATTTTAGCCCCTGGCAGAGGTTCAGGGGTGGCCAGCGTCCCGCCCCCAGCTCCGCTCCCTCGGTCTGCGTGGCCGGGGTGGGCCGGAGCCAAGAGATCCTCAGTGTCACGCAAAGGGGAGGTGCTTTTGAAATCTAGACCATGCGCAGTTCCTGAGTGATTGTTATGATCCTGAGGTGCCACTGAAAGCTGTTTACCGAGGCCACCATCCGAGTAGGGTGCATGTGAACACCAGATCGGGTAGACTTCCCAGCAAAGCTGTGGGTCTGAGGGGTTTCTGCCAAGAAGCATTGGAGTGGCTGGACAAGGGCCTTTCTGAGTTGTTCAAAGTGGAGAGGTGGGGATGGAGAGAGGGAAAGGCACCTGGCCTCGCTGCTAGGGAGCCTGGTGCTGCCATTCACCAGCTCGTTCCTCCTGTGGCCTTGTGGCTCTGACCTCCATGTCTTCACTGGTTAACAACACCTGCCTGCTCGGTGAGCCACTCTGGAGCCCCAAGTTTACCAGCTCGGCTGCTTGCTTGCTATGTGACTTTGGACAAGTTACTTCACCTCTCTGTTCCTGGTTTTCCTTGTTGTATTAGTTCCATATGGCTGCTCTAACAAATGACCACCAACCTGGTGGCTTGAAACAGTAGAAATTTAATCGCTCACCGTTCTGGAGGCCGGAAGTCCGAAATCAAGTGTCTGTGGGGCCCTGTTCCCTCTGGAGGCTCTAAGGCAGTGGTTCTCAACCTTCCTAATGCCGCGACCCTTTAATACAGTTCCTCATGTTGTGGTGACCCCCAACCATAAAATTATTTCCATTGCTACTTCATAGCTGTAACTTTGCTACTGTTAGTGAATCGTAATGTAAATGTCTGTGTTTTCCGATGGTCTTTACCTCTACAGCAGCGGTTCTAAACCTGTGCTTGTGTATGTGTGTACCTGTATGGGGCTGGAGGCTGCTGTCGCAACCCACAGGTTGAGAATCACTAGCAGGATCACCTAAGACCATCGGAAAACACAGATATTTACATTACTATTCATAACAGTAGCAAAATTTCAGTTATGAAATAGCAACGAAAATAATTTTATGGTTGGGGGTCACCACCACATGAAGAACGGTGTTAAAGGATTACGGCATTAGAAAGGTTGAGAACCACTGCTCTAAGGGGAAAACCCTTCCTGCTTCTTCAGCTTCCAGAGGCTGGTGGCCTTCCTTGCAGCCATATCACTCCACTCTGCATCTGTCTTCCTCTGTCTGTGTGTTTCTCCCCAGAGTCTCCCCTGAGAACACTTGTCATTGGATTTAGGGCTCATCTGGATAACCCAGGGTGAGGATCTCATCTTGAGATCCTTAAGTACATCGGCAAAGACTCTTTTCCAATTAGGTCACCTTCACAGGTTCTGGGGAGTCAGATATGGACATATTAAGGGGGGGGGTGCCACAATTCAACCAGGTGACTCCTATACTATGCTGGTTTATCTCAGTGTTCGGCAAACAGTGGCTCGTTGCTGCTCTGTTGACTAAGGAGTTTGCCGACCACTCTCTATCTAATAAGGATGATAATGGTGCCTACCTCATCATGGAGATTCCATGAGGTTATATGTCTAAAGTCCTTCGAGTAGAGCCCAGCACAGAGTATGCACTCAACGTTTGCCCTTCTCATAATCCTCACTAGCCATCATTTCCTACTCACCATCACCTTCATCATCATCGTAGCTAACTTGTGTAGAAGTTTCCCAAGCTCACCACATCTAAAATTAACTCTCAACTCTGTCTTCACCAGCTCAGTCAAGAGGCACTTCTCTTTACGCCATCCTTGATATCATGCTGGTTTCTTCTTTTTCTCACACACTCCATTTCATTTTTAAGACTTGTCTGTCCTGTCTTCAAAATATATCCCCCATCTGACCACCATCTTCCAAGACCACCATGTTGCACCCTGCCACTTCCCAGATGAGGGAATTATTTCGGGCAGGCTCGGGCTTTGTAGGTATTACCTCAGCTCTCCATTTCCTCATTTATGGGGGGTGCAGAGACAGTTAGAAATCTCCCTTGGCCACTTGGGGGGATGTGAGTGGAACCTCTGGAGTTACATGCACAGCACAAGTTAAGTGGCCACTTTGATGGAGCTGCTGCATCTCCAACTCTGCCACTCTACTCCAGTTTGCGTCCTGTCCTCTGTCACATGGGCTGTTGAAGTAGCCACATGGGCTGTCCTCTGGGCTTGCCTCTCACCTCCTGCTTCTCCCCTGCACTTCATGATTCACACGCCCCAGGACTCTGCTCTTCTCACAGCTACTTTTCCTAAACATAAGCCAGGTTCTGTCACTTTCCTGTCCCAAACCCTCTGCAGGTTTCTTCATCTCACTCAGAGCAAAAGCCAGAGCCCCCATGGCACCCACACAGCCCACATGATCACCCGCATGATCAGCATCCCGGCTGCCACCTGGCCTTTCCACTCAGCCTTGAACCCCACCCACACCCGTGACATTCACACTTGCTATTTCCTCAGCCTGGAATACTTCCACCAGCTGCCTTTGTGGTTTTCTCCCTCATTTCTTCCAGGTTCAGCCTCAAATATGTTCCATTCAAGAGGCCTTGACCACCATTAGGCCATAGCTAAACCAGCACCCCTAAGATCTCCATCCTCCATTTCTTCCTCAGAGCACAGATGGCTACTGGTCATGGTGTGTGTGTTTGTGTGTGGAATTGTCTGCTTTTCCCATCTCATTCATCTCCGTGGAGGGAGGGACACTGGGTGGCCACTGCTGTATCCTCAGTACCTGCGTGTCTTAAAGGGCACCAGGTAAACATTTCCCGGATGAGGGAATTATTTTGGGCAGGCTCGGGCTTTGTAGGTATGACCTCAGCTCTCCTAACAACCCACAACATCAGTGTTGTCATATCCTCATTTGTGGGGGGTGCAGAGACAGTCAGAAATCTCTCTTGGCTCCCCAGCCAGCGAGTGGTGGCAGCGGAATCTGAACTAACCAGTTTTACTCCAGAAACCACGTTGTGAATCGCCAGCTATGATGAGGCAGAAATGTCTGTGCGACCTTTGGGCATGGAAATGTAATGCACGAAAGTACCAGAGCCACTGTCGCTGTGCCTGTGACAGCTAAGCAGGCGGCTCCGAATTGATGGCTCTGTGTTGATTTGGGTATCCTTCCTGTTTAATTTTTAAATTTATGGAACTATCTGTGCTGCGCCCCTGGATGGTGCACCTAGAGGTGGTAAGAAAGGTGTCTAGGAAGCTGTGTTGCTCTATTCATTACTCTCCGAGTGGGGTGGCCAGGAATGCTACAGAAGGGGTCATGCAGGCTGCACGAATGTGGTCTTGACTCCAAAAACAGCTCAGTCCATGTCTCTGCCTTTAGCAAACATAGCGTGTTGATTAGAATCAAATATTTCATTGTGGGGCCATGCGAAGAGTACAAGGCAGAGTCAAAAGATGCGTATTCCCAAGTCTACCACTGAACTATTCTATGGCCTTAAATAACTCCTATTGTTACCAAGTGCGAGGCATTTTACAGGTGCTTTATACTTATTAACTCATTTAATCCCCCAAACCACTCTGGGAGTCAGTATTTATCAACCCCAGTTAATCCTAGTCACAGAGACAGAGATGTCAAGTAACATAGCCAAAGCCACACAGCTAATAACCAGGGTGTGAACTCAGGCTGTCTATCTCCTGAGGACCGCTCTCTTTCGTGACTCTCAGCTTCATCTGTAAATGGGGGGTTTGGGGGGGCGCGGGGGGAGGAGATTTGGTTCAATCCTATTTTCCACCTTGAAAACTCTACACTTTTGAGGATGAGAATCTAGGACCAGAATGGAGTCATTGGGTGAATGCCAAAAGTGGGTGGCTCTGGCTGGGTGGCTCAGTTGGTTGTAGTGTCATTCGGTAAAATCAGAAGATTGTGGGCTCCATCCCCAGTTGGGATGGGTATGAGAATCAGCCAATCAATTGTTCTCTCACATTGATGTTTCTCTCTCTCTCTCTCATCAATGAACATATACTTGGGTGAGGACTAAAAAGATGTGTTGGTGCCCTGACCAGTTTGGCTCACTGGATAGAGCATCAGCCTATGGACTCAAGGGTCCCAGGTTCGATTCCAGTCAAGGACATGTACCTTGGTTTCAGGCACATACTCAGTAGGGAGTGTGCAGGAGGCAGCTGATCGATGTTTCTCTATCCTTCTCCCTTCCTCTCTGTAAAATATCAATAAAATATATATTTTTTAAAATAAATAAAACGATGTGTTGCCAACTGGGGTGCAGCAAGGGCGAGCCAAGGATAACAGGAAAGAGGAAAGGCCCAAGGTGGGGACTTTCTTCCTGTCAAGTTCATGCTAGCATCTTGCTGTCTTGTTCTTTCGCTAATTTTCTTGCCTCACTGGTTTGCAGGCACAAGAGCCCGCAGGTGCATATCTACACCCCCACCCCCAGACATCTTTCCCTTCTGTGGAGGAAAAGGAAAATGAAACCCTTACGGTGGCCTGGTATTTTGCAACTTCAAAAGTACCTTCATACCTCTTTTTACACTTAATTCACACAGGAACCTCGTGTGGACAGCGAGGGAGAGCCCCATTTTACAGAGGAGAAAACAGAGGCTGAAAAGGCTGATCTTAAGGTCACACCCCCTCCTGCCTCCTATAAGTGTTCCCTTCTTTAGGGTTTCTCTTACTTCATTTGAGTAATCTTAGCGACACGGCCTTTGCCGGCCCCAGCCACCTCCCACACCACTGGATGGTAATGCCTACACATCATAATGATAGCTATCCTAGATCGAGTGCCTCCGATGAGCCAGGAACTGTGCTAGGGACTTTTCACATTTTATTTCCTTCTAATCCCTATGGTACCCCTTTGAGATAGATAGTATTAACTAAGATGCCCGTTTTACAGAGGAGAAGCCGGGTGCCACACAGCCCCAAGCAAGGGTGTATGTACACAGTCACACAGCTAGAAAGTGATAATCAACATGTTAACCCAGATCATCTGGTGTCCCCTCCATGGTTTAAGCCTCTGGGATTCCTGGTCATGACTCCCAGACAACAATGCCCATACTCTTGGTGTGGTGTGCGAGCCCCCTGTGCCCTCTGCCCTTGCCTGTCCACCCACATCCTAGCTCTACATCTTTCACTCTGTCCACACACAACCACCCACAGCTCCCTGCTCAGGCCACTCTTTTCCTCTGGTCCCTTTGCTTCCCTCTTTGGAATGCACATTCCCTCCCCGCCACACATCCTTCAGAGCCACCTCCTCCATGCAGCCTCCTCTGATCTGACATGGCCCACACCCTTCTCCCTGCCCACTGTCACTCTGCCCCAGGGCACCCTGTACAGCTCACGGGGAGTCACTAGCACCTGGCTCAGCCTGCAGAACCGAGTTGGAGAGTGTGTGCCCTGCCCGAGGGCACTCTGATTCCTCATTTTTTAAAACATTGTGTCAGCCCAACATTTGTGGCTGGTGTTTGAACCACGGGCCACCAGATTCAGACTTGTTGGAGCGCTTCAGATTCTTGTTCATGTTTACATTTAGTGCTTAAATGAGAGGGAAGGAGATGAGGGAGAGAGAGAATTTATCTTTCTATACTTGGCAATTAGGCTTCCTTAAAACATGGTGTATTCGTGTGCTTGGGCTGCCATAACAAAATACCATAGACTGGGCAGCTTAAACAACAGAAATTTATTTTCTCATGCTTCTAGAGGCTGGAAGTTCAAGATGGAGGTTCTAGCCAATTCTGTTTCTGGTGAGAACTCTTATCACTTGCAGATAGCCAGCTTCTTACCATGTCCTCCCAAGGCCTTTCTTCTGTATGCATGCCTTAGGAGGAAAGGGAAGGAGGGGAAGAGGAGAGAGAGAATGCATTCTGTTATCTCTTCCTATAAGGACACTAATTCTAGGGGATCAGGGCCCCACCGTTATGACCTCATTTCATCTTAATTGTTCCCTTACAGGTCTCTTCTTCAAATGCAACTACACTAAGGGTTAGAGCTTCAACATGTGAATTTTGGAGGGATAAACATTCAGTCCATAACACATGGCATTCCAGATCATTTGACCCACAGGTATTTCCTGTGTCCTTAAAATGGTGATTCCAAAAACGTTGCGGGCAAGCAACAGTGTCCAGTGGTCAAATGTATGGATTTTTCTATCAGACAAATTCAAGTTTGACTCCTACTTCTGCCACTTACTCACCACATGGCCTTAGACAACCTACTCAACTCTGAGCCTCAGATTCCTCGCTGTGAAATGGGGATAATGGCACCCACACACGGTTTGGTGAGGATCACGTGAGATGAACGCACATCCAAAGTGCCTGGCACATCATTCCTGCACTTGAGGGACATTTACTGAGCATGTAGTTGGTATTGGACACTCTGCTGGGTGCTAGGAAGCTAGTGGTGAGGCCGGATGGAGCCAATCCCTTATTCTCTTTCTTCCTGGAGGAGCCAATAACAAACAAGTAAATATGTCATCCAATAGCAAGTCCTAGTTCAGGAACAGGACATGATTCTTTTCTTTAGGCTATAAAACAGGTGGTGAAATAGAGGGCAGAAGAGGAGGAAAGGCCTCACTGAGGAGGTGACTTTGACCAGAAGTGGAGACCGTCTTCTCAGTGGGCGACAGGAAGTGCCAAAGCCTGCGGTGGGCACATTTAGTGCCCGCACAAGCTGAGAATAGTGATTGGGATTGTTACCGCACATGGTGCCACCCTCGGGGTCCCATCACCTTGTGGGGACACAGAACCTCTGTGCAGCCCTCCGGTGTGTGGTGCCCAGCTTCCTGGGCTTTCAGGGGAGAGCAGGAGGGTGGTGGAGCTGGCCCAGGGAGGGGGAGGATTGTAGGGAGGAAGACAAGCATTCCAGAACTCGGGGGAATTTGGTTGGAAAGCCTGGTCTCTGGAGTCCTTCGAAGACCGCCCAGTTTTGAAGGTGATGCCAGGCCAGGGGCGTAGGCGCCATTTGGGTGGCTTCGGCGGCAGCTGGCCAGGCAGCGACAGCCTCCATTGTCACGGTGGGTGGGCAGGTTGTCAGTTGGAGAGAATGTGCTCCCCACTCAAGATGTAAGACCCTGGGCGGAAATCCAGCTGTGAGTCACACCAGATGTACCTCTTATCAGGGAAAGCCAGGGCCGCAGTCATGGTCATGGTTTCCTGGAAACTTCCTGAGTGGGGGGCAAGGGGCTGTCCACGCCTGCGTGCCAGCCACACGTAGTGGGGAGCGTGCTGGGTGGGCTGGGCTGGGCCCAGGTTGGAGACTCTGGAGCTGCACCTCTCAGGGTCTATGGCTGAGCCTTCCAGGGCCCTGGGGGAGTCGGAGTCTGATTGCCATGGATATGTTTGGGGTGCTCCCTTCCACAGCATGCCCAGAACTTCCTGGATGGCTGATGGGAATCAGCATGCCCCCTGAGGTACAGGTATGGGGAAAGCAGCCAGCCTGGGAGATGGGACCCATGAGTCCTCATCCTACAAACTGGATTTCAAATCCATGGATGTTCACTAACACGCTCCTCTGACCGATGGCTGTCTCATCTACAAAGTGATGGGATAAACTGGGAGCTCTCCAGGTTCCACCCTGCTGGAACATCCGAGCACTTCCTTCATTTTCCTTCCCATAGATCGGAGAAACTGAGGCCCCAGAGCGGAGGCTGGCTCAGAGCCAGCCCATGTGGAGGTGGGTCCAGAGCCCCAGAGCTGGCCAGATCTGCAACCCTCCCCTCTTGCTCTGTTGTCCTGCCTCTCTCCCCAATATTTTAGTCCCCTGATGTCTCTTTTCCTCTTTCGCCTCTGCCTGTGCTCCTCACCTGCCAGACATGGAGGTTCAGCCACTTCAAAGATGATGTTCCCACTGGAGTGGGTGCATCCCAAATCAGAACAAAAATGGAAACTCCCAAAGCCATGGGCCACCGGCCACCTGTGTGTACTCTCTGGTGTTAAGCAGGCAGGACCTCCTCTGGAAAACTCCTGTCTGAATCCTCCACATCCTCTATCCAACTTAAATGGGACCCCCACCAGGAAGCCCTTCCAAATCACTCCATAGTCATCACCTTACCAAGCCCTCTCCATCCCTGCCACTTCAGAATCCTGCTGTTGGCATTTCCACTTACTTTCACTGTAAACTAGAGGCCCGGTGCATGATAGTCATGCATGGGGGGGGCCCTCAGCCTGGCCTGCACCCTCTCCAATCCGGGACCCCCTGGGGGATGTCCAACTGCCTCTCGCAATCCAGGACCACTGTCTCCTAACCACTCGCCTGCCTGCCTGATCACCCCTAACTGCTCCCCTACTGGCCTGACTGCCCCTAACTGCTCCCCTGCTGGCATGATCGCCCCTAACTGCTTCTGTCTCGCCCAGAACCCAGTATTCTCTCCTCCGGCTGGTTGCAGGCACCTGAGATCCGAATTTTCCTCCCTCTGGCTGGCCACAAGCACCCAGGTCCAAGCCTGCTTCATCCAGGCCAGCCAAAGCTGCAGGGAACCATGGGTGGGCAGTTTCACACAGGCCACAGCTACAGATGTCTGGGACTGCGGTGGGTGGCTTGTCCCTCTCCCAGGCTGCAGCCTGGCTGGTCCCCATTCTTTTCTCAGGAGCTCATTTGTGCCTTGC
>JAAGEH010000040.1:343127-467078 GCA_011751065.1 Lasiurus cinereus
GCCTGGCTGGTCCCCATTCTTTTCTCAGGAGCTCATTTGTGCCTTGCTGATCCCTGGTCTTTTCTCATGAGTCTATTTGTGCCTGGCTGGTCCCCATTCTTTTCTCTCCAGTGTTGAGTGTCTGAGCAGTTCCAGCATGAGGGTGAGAGGGTGCAAGGGTGGGAAGGCACGACAACGTGATCGTGATGGCCACTTGTATATTAGCTCTTTATTATACAGGATAGTTGTGCATACATCATATCTCCTCACCCAATTTCAAACTCATGGGCCAAGCTAATCAATAGACCCCAATTCTCCCCTGCCTACAACCACCTCCCCTTCTACATCTGATGCAGTGTTTGTATTATAAGTGTTAGAGAGATATTTGTGGAATGAGTGGAGTTTTCTTCTGTGCAGGATTCTTTCCTTTCAGAACAAATGGCCAGGTGTATAAGAGCATCTGTTCTAGAGCTACACTGGGCTGAATCTTAGCTCCAACATCTGCACACTGTGGAACCTTGGCCAGGTTACTTAACATTGTGTGACTCAGTTTCCTCCCTTGTAAAATGAGGATAAATCATAATCACCTAACATGGCGGCTGTGAAGATTAAATGAGTCTAATGCATGTAATGTGCTTGAGATAGTGACCAGGATTGACTTAAGTCAGTAAATTGTTCATTTTTGGCGATCCTACATGCAAATTAAAAAAAAAATTATTCACCGCCTTGCACAATTCAACTTTGGCTTTAGGTAGCTGCCAGATACTTTCCAATCCTTGCCTTCATTGAAGCTGCCTCAAGTTCACTATCGACTGCAGAGCCCCTACCACCCCCACACATACACTCTGTACTCCTGCTCTGAGCAGGGGGCAGGGAAGGGAGAGATGGCATCCGTATCCCTGATGAGCTGCTTGCCAGCCTGGGACCAGCCGCCACATCATGTTCTTACTCAATTCATGTGACTCGACAAATTTGGAATGTGTTAGGGAGAGAGAGTTTTTCCAGCTATGAGTCAGTACATTTCTGCTCTCAAACACACACACACACACACACACACACACACACACACACACACACAATTTTTAAAGAAAAAAGAGTTTAAGAGAATCATTTATGAGTGCAAAGTGGAAATCTCTGGAAATTTTATTTTGACCTTGAAGGCAAGTAATACTTAACACGTTTAAGAAAGGGTTCAGAACAGGATGCAATAGAGGAAAAACACAGCTAGCTGCCTTTTCCTTCTGCATTCACAGCCTCTGTGTTCCACTGGGAGGGTCCAATGTACATGGGTTTATTATTAAGCACCTCCTGGGTACCCAGATTTGTGCTAAACACGGGTGGGGAAATAAGAGATATATGAAGAATGGAAGCAGAAAAAGCATTTATTAAGCACCTATCATGTGCCAGATAATCATGGGGGACAAGGGGATGACATGATCCAGGTTGAAAAGGCAAAGTGGGGGGAAATGGTACAATTCTATGCAGACACTCAGGGTCAAACCCAATTTTTATAATGTTATTTAAGCCCCATCATATCCTGTTTTGTGGATGACAGAACTAAAGCTCAGAGAGGATAAGTATTCTGTGTTATGGACACAAAACACTTGAGTAGTAGCAACCATGTTCTAAACTGGGTCAGACAGTCTCCCTGTGGTAAAGACATTGTGGTTAAATAAATGTCCTTGGAAGCTACATAGGAGCTGAATTTCCCACCAAGGAGGGAGGCAGAAACACCCTTTGGGGGGACATGTCTACACACCCTAACCTGGTACAACTTTCTCACAGACCAGTCTCTTCAGCCTCCTTCTGCAACTGGCCTTTGAGTCCTGCCCGTTAGGGATTATGAAGAACTTGATTCTCGTCCAGGTTGATCCTCTCTTTGCTGTTGTTTATTTTAAAGAAAGAAACCACCGCCCGTCCAGAGGGTTTATATTTCCAGCTCACTTACGTCTCTTTTGCAAGGGCTCATTTTCATAGATTCCCGATCTCCAGGGAGCTGTGTCTTTCCCTCCGAAACATGAGCTATAATCAAAGGTGCATTCATGCCCGCACATCTGCCAGCAGCCACGCTGGAGCCAGGGCTCCCGGGGACTGATGGGGGCTCCGGCCAGGTGCCTGGGGAGAATGTGTCCCTATACAAATCAGATTGTCCTGTGGTTGCCCTTTGTAAAGATGGCAGGGGCCCAGGCGTGGCTCCTCAGATTCCTGGGAGACTTGATGGGGGCCTAAAGTAATGGATGGATTCCACCATCCGTTCAACAAACACTTTGGAGGGCCACCATGTACTGGCAACTACAGACCTCGAGAATCCAACTCTTGGGTGACTTCTCCTCACTCCCAGGTAAAGACCAAACTTCTTGAAAGGCCTTTGAGTCCCTGGGTCTGGCCTTTGGTCTTTCCAAAGGCCACCTTCCATTGTCAGTGTCCACCTTGGCCCCTCCCACCACAGTCCCCCACACCGTTTCTCTGGCTTTCTCAGCTCTTGCCCTCTTTGCTTGTTTTGCTGCTGCTTGTTTCAGGTCCTCCCCACACCCCATCTGCTGTACTCCTGGGCCTGTCCTGGCAATCTTGCCACCATTGCCTAAGCTTCAGCGCAATATCATTGAAGTCTTTTGTCTCCAACCCAAGTGCAAGGGCAGGGCTCACCTTATCTCCCCAGCGCACGGCCCATAGTCAGTGCCCCTTAAAGAGTCGTTGGAAGGATGAAGCGACAACAGTGAGCAAAACAGACACAGCCCCGCCCGGTGCTGGGCACATCTTCCAGAGTGTTGATTGTCCTTGACAATTCTGAGTGGGAAATGTTGGGAAATAAATTCAGATCAGTTCTAGAGTAGAATTTGGTGTTCTCATTCAGGATGTCAGGCTGCACCCACACACCCTGAGGAGGTTATAAACTCAGCCTCCTCGTACACTTTGGGAGTCTTAGTGGAAGAGTAGGTGGGGGGTGGTGGGAGAGTTGGCCCCATTTTCCAGCCTCTCCAGTCCTGAAGCCAGTGTTTCAGAAGCCGTGCCTGGGAAACATGGAAAGGCTCTCCTTGATGGCCAGAGTTCTAACCTTAGTGTTGGACTTTCTACTCCTCTGACACTGACCAGTTTATGTGATCACTCCAAGTATCAGGCTTGCCATCTGTAAAATGGATATATAAATACCTGCTCCTCAGAGTTGATGTGAGAAAGAAAGATAAGACAGGGGATCCCAGTCAATGCCTGGCACAGAGCAAGCACTCAGGAAGTGGTGGCCATTGTGTTAGTTATTCATTAGTGATTTTTTTTTTTAATGTTAGTGATTTTTTTTCTGGCCGCTGTTGGTGACTAAGGTAAAACATTTTCTGGAGCAAAGACGGGCAGCATAAGACTACACTTGCAGATTACAGAATGATGGTTCTCCAGAGTGGCTTTTAGCTTTTCACCTTCTTTTACTTGACCTTCCTCTCCTTTGTCTGGACCTAGAGCCCATCAGTCCCTCTCCATACTCCACAGTTGCTCTCACGTCAGTGTGAGGCCATCACCCAGGACACAGTGACATGCTTACCAAACCCTGAGCTTCTTGGTCATCTGAGAAATGTTTGCTGAAGGAACATGGAATAGAATAAACTGTCTAGAAATTTGATGAGCTTAACATGGGCTCAAAAGGAATAGGGGGGTCTGTAGGGAAAATCCAACTGGGATTTTGCTCCATATGCCCAGCACTTTCTGGGGATCAAGGGTCCTGAACCAGGCAGATGGGAAATGTGTGCACAATTAGAGCTGGAAGGGCACTGAAGTGTCCTGTGATTCATTGGTAACACTCATCATGAGGGCTGCTATTTTCCACATGCGGAACTGTGCTGGACGTCACGACACTGGTCCCTCACGCAGCCCAAGGAGGCAGGTTCTGCTCAGAACCCCACTTGGCTGACGGGAAACTCAGGTCCCAAGGAGAGAAGTGATCAGTTTGGGGGCACAGAAGTGATCAGTTTGGGGGCCAGAGGACCAGGACCACACTCATCTCAGGACCAGGACCACACATCCCATCTCCAAGACCAGTACCCTTTCCCCCCAGACTGGTTAGAATCAAGGGTCTAATGGGTGGTGCTGGGTTCAAGGGTAAATGGAGAAAGAATCAATTCAATGGGACTCCCCAGCTCTGAGACTAATTCACACTGGCCAAGTCATTCTACGACTCTGTGCTCAAGAAGCACATAGTCAATTGAGGATAGTTAAGAATTATCAATAACTAGTGGCACAGTGTACAAAATTTATGCATGGGGGGTGGAGAGTCAATCCCTCAGCCCAGCCTGCACCCTCTTCACTTTGGGAATTCTGGGGGATGTCTGATGGCCAGTTTAGGCCTGATCCCACAGATTAGGCCCTAACTGCTTCTGCCTGCCAGCCTGATTGCTCCCTAACTGTTCCCCTGCCAGCTTGATTGATGCCTAACTGCTCCCCTGCTGGCCCAGTCACTCCGAATTATCTTCCCCACCTGGCCTGATCGCCCCCAACTGCTCTCCACTGCAGGCCTGGTCACCCCCAACTGCACTCCCCTGCTGGCCTGGTTGCCCCCAACAGCCCTCCCCTGGCGGCCTGATTGCCAGCCATCTTGTGGTGGACATCTTAGGCATCCATCTTTATGACAATGTGAGTGTAGCCATTTTGTGGCAGCCATCTTTTGATGATGTGAAGGCGTCATACGAGGGTGCGAGGACCACCTAGACTTTTGTTAGTATGGATAATAGTAAGTAGTATACCTGTTTACATGTTTCTAAGCACTTTATATGTTATCTCCCTCAGTCCTACAGGGTAAATCAGGGTTAATTAGGGGAAGAGGGAGGACAGAGAATTGAAGAGAGAGGGAGTAGGACAACATAGCTGCACAGTGGGTTCAAGAAATTTAGCACATGGTGAGCCCAGAACAAAGCAGGGCAAGGTGAGGTGGAGAGGGATGAGCAGAGGCCTGACCTCGCAGGGCTCAAAGGCCCCGGGGTAAGGAGCATGGTCTTCATCCTGAGACAGATGAGGCATCTATTAGCTGCTTCCACCTGTACCCCCTCTGAATACATTGTCCTGTCTCACATTCAGTCTAATATCTGTCTTCCTCCTTTTTCATGCCATGAACTCCTAAGGGTAGGGACTGGGTCTTATTTATTTATGTCTATCTGGTGCTTAGCACAGAATCGGGTACATATGGGTACTGAAATGATTGTTAATCAAATATGTAATATGGTATTTAACATTTAACACTATTAACATGTTTAATATTTAATAACTGTATATATTATACATTATTATACAGTTACTAGAGGCCTGGTACATGAAAATTCATGCACTGGAAGGGGGGGGGCGTTCCTCAGCCCAGCCTGCCCTCTCTCACAGTCCAGGAGCCCCCAAGGGCAAGAGGCGACCTGGAAATCAGGGGAAGGTGACGCCCCATCACACCTCTGCATTTCCACTATAAAATGATATATGCATTCCTGTAGAAATTTGCATTCAGAAAAATAGAAAAATTGTAGCACTTTGGGGGGGCAATTGGGGTGCAGCAGAGCCTCACAATTCATGCAACAGTCTAAGGAAGCACAGTCCTAGTGATGGTATTGACACAGTTCAAAGGGCATGCTAAAATTTGAATTAAAAACAAAACAAAACAAAATAGCAACACAGTAATTTAAGATCTGAGTAACCATAGGGCTATGTTTTAAAAACCAAAAGGGGTTGTTGGTGGAGGGATTCGGGCAGAGTCGGGGCTGCGTACCATAGAGGCAGAAGGGACAGGCATCCCTTCTGGAAGTTCAGGAGGGATAGCAGTTGCAGGCTTTGCCAAAATGTACAAGGAGGCATGAGCCAGCCCAGGGGAGTTGCTCAGAGATCAGGGAGAACTGAGAACTTCTGAGACAGAGCAGGTGGCCCTGCTGGCCAAAAGGAGGAGCATGGAGCAAGTGGGTGTCTGCAGCAAGGAGTCCTCTGTCGCGTGCTGTATTTTGCTTCCAGCTGTTGTCACCTGGTGATGCCTATGAACCAGTGCAGCCTCCACATTTTATTGACATGTTTCCCCCGTACACCTCATGTGCACTCCTCCGTCTGGTAGAAGCAAGTGAAGTAGGACGAACCACATGTAGTGTAATCCATGACTCAGGTAAACCAAGAATGCCTGCTGGCCAGTTTACATCCAGGAAGGCCCCAGTCACACTCCCCATGTGGGCTGTGGACCGCTTTCCTCTTGGTCCATGAGTCCGTTCAGTAAACTCAATCGGTTAGAATGTAGCGCAAGACCATAACGTTGGATGACACTGAGCGACAGCACTGTGGACCTGTGATGAGATCTCTTTCCCCACCAGGAGCAGCTGAGCTCACACCTCTGGACTTGGAGACAGAGGACCTCAATTCCAGCCTGCCCCAAAGCTGTGTGACCACAGGAAAACCACTTAACCTCTCTGTGCCTCAGTTTTCCCAACGGCAAATACTGCTAGGGCCATTCCCCAAGTCCTTTTAAGGAGCCGATTAGCTAGTGGATGAAAAGCTCTTCCTAGTCTATAAAGGGTTTGCAGAGTATTGTCAAGTCAGCGCCTAGAACATTCAGGTTTGCTGGTCTCCTGGAGTGCTTTCTCCCTCTCGATGGTCAGTTCTAAGGGCAGTGGGCAAGAGAGCTGAATTCCCTGGACTCGAGGTAAATGAAACACGGATTAAATGCAGGAGTTTGAATTTCCCTGCAGGAAGGAGGCCCAAAACTTCTGTCTGCCCTTTGACAAAAGTGAGGAAGAGTGGAACCCTACCTCCAGTATCCCGTGCCCCCTCTCTGAGTTCCCTCTAGTACACCCTAGACCCTCCCTCTCCAGGGCCAAGACCACCTACCCAACCCCCCGCTGATTGTCCTTCCCACAGCCACTCCCCCCATGCCAGGCCTGCCTGCCCCTTCAGCCTCTCATTTTACTTCCCCTCAACAGTGCGGACAGAGGGACACCAGCTTGGGAATCACATGCAGTTGAGTTTGAATGGGCTCTACGTCTGACCAGCGCTAAAACCACAGTGGCCACATTCTGGCCTCTTTCAGCCCATTTCCTCAACTGGGGAACAGCCTCGACTTCCTGACTCACTGCCTGACTTCCCTCCTTCTGTGGTTAAGAGAACAAATGAACCCTCTCAGAAGTTAATGTGCCCAGGAATCACCTGAGCAGCTTGTGAGAAAGCAGGTTCGGGTTCCGCAGGGCTGGGTGGAGCCTGAGAACCTGCCTCTCCAACAAGCTCCTGGGTGATGTGAATTGACGCGCACAGCAAGAGTACTAATGTAGATCAGATGCAGAGTGCCTGGCCCGTGGTGAGCTGCGCAGTCAATAGAAGTCATTGCCATTCAGGTGATTCCCACCCCCCCATCTCCGCCCCCAACTCAAAGCGTTCTCCTTTGAGAACAGGGGTAGGTGACTGGAGAAGCCTCTGCTCACCTCTGCATTCTTAGGGCAACAAGACAAAACAAGTTTTGCTCTAGGTAGGGGCTGGGTGTGGGGAGTGAGAAGGCTGGCTCCCCGCAGCTCACCTGCCCCGCTCACCTGCACCCCTGCTCCTGAGCACACGTGCACTGAGGCGGGCCTCTGCCTCTGCAGGACCTCTGGGGCTCAGGCAGCGACTTGCCACGCTGGGAGCGCATCCTCCGAGTGAGCAGCACACGCCTTGCTCCTCCGGCTCCAGCCTCCCGGGGGATTTTCAGGGCACACAGGGTTCGCTTGGCAGGGGCCTTCCAGGATCTAAAGATACGTTTGGGCCTTTGGTTTGAAGACCTGCAGCATTTTCTGGACTTGAGGCCTGCCCACAGGGCTTGCCCCCCCTCCCTCATCAGAATAAAGCCCTAAAGAGACGCCAAGTGAGGTTCAAGAGACACCTCCCACGCAGCCCGCCAGACCTTGCTGGGCCTTGGGCTCTTCCCAGAGGCCGGCTCCTCCGAAGCTGCTGACTCACCGGGCGAGGGTCTTTTTGTCCTTTCAGCATCGCCACAAAGCCCGGAGACTTTAAGGTTGGTCTACTGAGCAGCTCCGTCCTCACCATGTCCTTTTCCTTTATTGTCCCCGTCTCCATCCCAGCCCCCCAGTGACACTGCCCTGCCAGAAAAGAGATTGCACACCAGTGGCTCTGCCCTGCCTTTAATATTGAGTTTCTCTTCTTTGTAGGTCTTGACGCACTGACTGGTCACAGAGTCCAAGTGTAAAAAGATCCCCAGGATGTAAGCGATACGGGACAGGTGAGTGGCTGCGTGTCCGGCGGAGGTCGGGGCGTCGGTTGTGTGTCAAGAAGGGAAGGATGAATGGGAGGAGCAGGGGCAGCGCTGAACGTGTTTCCCTCCAGATACACCTGCAGACGGCACCGTGCAGGGAATCCAGGTGTGACCCCTGGGTCCCGCCAGGCCCTCCCCAGAGGCAAGCAGAGCCTGCAGTTGGCCGGGCTGTCCTCTCTATGCTGGGACCACAGCAGCTCAAATGCACCCTCCAGAGGGCACCTGCGTGGAACTGTTTCCAGGGACCGTCTAACCAGGGCTTGGAAGACATTCTTAGAACAGATAGGGGGCTACCTCGTTTGTAACCATAGCTCTGAGGAGGCAGGACTACAGAGAGGTGAGCAGCCACCTCTGCATGTTTTAGGGCATCACTGTGGTCAGGAGGAAGGTGGAGAGCTGTCGGCTAAACCTGAGGGAAATTCCCTGGCAGAGGAGGCATGCAGAGGTGAAGGAGGTGCCCAGTGTATGTAGTGAGTTCCCTTTCGCTGGCAGAGTTCAAGCGCAGGTTGGAGAAGCACTGGCGGGAAGTGTTGAAGGGAGGAGCGGTTTTGAGTCGGGCTGTGTTTTTGCACTCTGTGCCATGATGACCTGGGAACCCGGAGGGGGTAGGATGAGGGAGAGGGCCTAGGGTGTGGAGGAGGCGAGCTTGTGAGCTCATGTGCACCCTCTCTCTGCACTGCCTGTTCTGGGTGGCCGAGTTCTGCTGTCCAAGTGTTCAGATGCAGCTGGATGAGGTGACCCTCGGGTCTTCTCCTAAAATGCGCTGTTCATTGGCCAGGTGTGCCTGAGCCGAAGCCAGACGGCTGCACACGTCACAGGTGTGACCCCAAGCAGCTTTGTCTGTGATGGGGTGGGCAGCTCTCCAAGCATGATGGGGGTTTTGACCAGGGCCTCTGGGAAGGACCCCCAAAGAGATTTACCAGCTTGTCGGGAGGATCCAGCCCATGCAGACCAGAAGAAACGGCATGTGGGAGGCACGGGTGTGGCTGCTCCAGGGGAGTCAGGGCTCTTTGGTAGGACCAGTACCACAAACTCCAGTCACCAAGACTGGGGCTGCTACACCTGAGAACTGCGCCCCCGGCCCAGCTAGGGAAATTGTGCAGGAGGGACACACCCATGGCCATGGAAGGGTCTGAATGACAAGCACCCACCAGACTTCCTCTGTGGTTTGTGACTGGGCCTTGTTCCCCTGGGCCTGGGTTGGCGGCAGCGGTAAATATTTAGCAAGGACCCTGAAGGCAGGGCGCCACGGGAGGCCAGAGATGGCATTTTTCTTTAAGGAACTGACAGCCTGGATGAGGATGGAGTTTGACATTCATTGCACATGGGCGGGACTTGCAGCCGAGTCCTGAGCTGGAGGATGGCTGGAGGAGGCAGGAGGAGGAGGGGAGGGCTGAACAGAGCGTTTGAGCCCTGACTTGGGCTTCCTTGGCAAATCTTCAAGCAGGATTTGGGCTTTGAAGTCAGGGGCTATGTCCTTAAGTCACAGGACCTGGCACTGAGTAGGTGCTCAGGAAGTGACTGGCGAATGACTGGAAGGGAAAGTGAGGAGGCAGCTCATGGAGGTGACCTGTGTGTTAAGAAGAGAGTCCCTGAAACTAGGCTGCCGGGTTCAGATCTTGTCTCTTCCACTAGCTGTGGGTGGGGCCTTGGGCAAGTGGCCGACCTCTCTGTGCCAGTCTCCTTCGGTAAAATGATAGTGCCTGCCACATCAGGTGGCTGGGAGGGCTCGAGGAATTCATTCATAATCAAGCTGCTTGGCCCGGGGCCAGTTTTATGTGGCAGAAAGCGCCCAATAAATATTAGCCCTTATTCTTGTCCTTTGAAAAATCAATGTGGACAGGCGTCATTCTTACTAAGGGCCTGTGCCTCATCCCTTAGGCCTATTAGGAAAGAATGGCTGTAACTGATTTGGCTCAGTGGATAGAGCATCAGTCTGCAGACTGAAGGGTCCCAGGTTTGATTCCATTCAAGGTTGTGGGCACATCCCCAGTAGGGGGCGTGCAGGAGGCAACTGATCGATGTTTCTCTCAGATGTTTCTAACTCTCTATCCCTCTCCCTTCTTCCTCTCTATAAAAAATCAATTAAAAATATTTTTTAAAAAAAGGAAAGAATGAAGATGGCCGGACAGCTGATGGAGGAGAGGGGCGGCCATGGAGGGATAGCGTTCTCTCCCAGAGACAGCTTAGAGCCAGAGGACGGAACCCTGAGGGGGAAACCCATAAGAGGTGGGGCCAGAAGAAATAGCTCAATCAGGAAACCCAGGTATAACCATCCCAGGTATCACTAGTATGGCATGCGCTCAACCCTGATGGACTAGACATGAAGACCCCGCTGTAGGCATTTGGCTCTTACACAGATCTGCAGGGACCTCTTCCCAGCCACACTCGATTCCATAGCACATGAGAGGTTCTTTGCTGCTGTCTCCCAGAGCCATCGCAGACTGAATGTATCTGAGATGAACAGGAGAAATGAAGAGAGAAGCGACAGAGGACATCCCACTCCTCCTGCTGTCCATCTGAAACTTTGCCCTAAGTGCCTTGCCCTAAACCCCAACCCATACTATCTCAGAGCCTAGGGTTTGTTGGCCAAGGAAAGGTAACACCTGCATCCAGTGCGCAACAAGATGTGAGTGGGTATTTGATTGCCTAGGTCAGACTTTGGGTTACAAGATAGATGATGTCTACTTCACATTTTCGGAAGTATAAAACAAAAAGGCAGTTTGTGAAAAGTCTGAGTTGGTCTGGCTTGGAGCCCAGCTGGATCTAAACAGTGGCAGCAGGCGTCATTTCTCTCCATCTCTCCACTCAGCTTTCTTCTGTGTGGGCTTCCCTCAGGCAGGATTCCTCTTCTCGGCGTGCCCTTCCCTCTCTCCCTTAAGAGGGCTTTGCATCCATAGTCATCCTAGCAAATGCCCAGGAATTGAGAGATTCTGGTCACATGTCCACCCCTCAGCCAAGGGCTATGGTTTAGCAGCATCAGAGTGGACATGCGGAGAAGGCCCCTTGTCCTCCAGCATGGAGATGCCTTTGCTGCAGGTGGCCCTCCCAAGGCTGGTGAGGCCACTGGTATCATATATAGTATACAGATGACCCTTGGGGTTAGGGCCCAAGTCAGAGCTCGTGCGGGAGACAGCCAATCAATGTGTCTTTCTCTCACGTTGATGTTTCTCTCTCTCTTCCTTCCTCCTCCCTTCCCTCCCTTCTACTTTCTGAAAAGCAATGGAAAAACTATCCTTGGGTGAGGATTTTAAAAAACCCACTTAGTTGCTTAAACCATACACATTTATTATCTGATAGTTCTGGAGGTCAGGAGTCAGATGGGTCTCACTGAGCTAAAATCAAGGTGTCAACAAGATGCTTTCATTTCTGGGGACTCCCAGGGGGATTCATCTCCTCAGTTTCCAGCCTCTAGAGGCCTCTTGTGTTTTCTTCTATGATTTTTAAAAAATATATTTTATTGATTTTTCACAGAGAGGAAGGGAGAGGGATAGAAAGTCAGAAACATTGATGAGAGAGAGACATCGATCAGCCACCTCCTGCACACTCCACACTGGAGACGTGCCCGCAAGCAAGGTACATGCCCCCGACTGGAATCGAACCTGGGACTTTTCAGTCCACATGCCGACGCTCTATCCACTGAGCCAAACCGGTCTCGGCTCTATGATTTTTTTATTGCTTCAGGTCTTTCATTCAAGTCTTTCATTCATGCTGAGGTAGTTACTATGTATGGTGGAAAATAGTTCCATTCTTTTGCATATGGCTGTCCAGCCATTCGTTAAAGAGACTCTCCTTTCTCCATTGTGTATTGTTGGCTCCTTCATTGTAAAATGTTGTCGATATAGTACGTGTGGTTTATTTCTGAGCTCTCTATTCTGTTCCATTGGCCTGTGTGTCTGTTTTTTCTGTCTGTACCAGGCTGTTTTGATTACTATAGCTTTGTAGTATAGTTTGAAGTTGGGGAGTGGGATACATCTGGGTTTGTCCTTTTTTCTCAGGATTGCTTTAGGAAAACAAATTCCTGGACCCCAGCTTTTCTTTTGTATGTGTCACATCAGCCCACTTTTAGTGGGGCAAGAACCTAGACATGCATCTCCTTTTACTTTGCTTTCCTTTTTTTCTTTATTTCCTCATGAGGCAGAGGGCAAGGACCCAGCAACTATGCCCATCTCTAAGCAGCCTGTGAACTAAGAATGGTTTTATATTTTTAAAGGGTTAAAAAAAAAGGATAAAGAATACTACTAGAATGTGACAGAGATTGCATATAACCTGCCAAGCCTAAAATATTTACTATCTGGTCCTTTATAGAAAAAGTTAGCTGACCTCAAAAGAATATCAGAAGCTGAGTCACCAGACCTGGGTTGGGATCCTGCAGTGACTGGTCAGGGCCTGGTTAGACCTTTAGGCCTGAGAGCTCGGTGGGGCCTCCCTTAGTGGTGGCTTTCTTAACAGTTATAGCAGCGGCAGCCATGAAGGAAGGGGTAGTGGCGGTGAGCAGATTTCATTGAGCATTTACTCTGGACAAGCCCTGAGGTGAGAACTTCATCTTAATCCCCTCAACAGCCCTCTGAAGTACACCCGGGTCTCAACCCTGGGATGTGTAGGGAAACAGAAGTTGCTCAGGGCTGGTCATTGGCTCACGATTACACAGGGAGAGGAGGTGGAGCTGGGATGTGAGCCCAGGCCATCCGACTCTACACTCTGCTACCTTTCCTCTCCATTGTGGTCATCACCTCTCCTTTCAGGCAAAGAAATCTTTGGCCAGGCCTTCTCCTGGCTACTTTCCTAACTAACCTCTTTCTCCCATTTCTCTGGCAAAAATATTTTTCCACCATAAAAGGGAAAATAAAAAATGGAGGAACTGTCAGAAAGAGCTCTGAGATGTGGATATCTAAAATTTTAGTTCCAGTATTGATCCATCCATCCACCCACCCACCTACACAACACTAGGACCTCATGAGAACCTTCGTCCTTGACAGTGACAACTGGGGCAAACTCCAGTCCCTGGGTCCTCCAGATTGAAGGCCACGGGGAAGCTCATTAAAAAGCACCCGACACTTGATTAATATGCTGCCAATTTCAGCACCACCACCACCACCCCCCAGTTACCATGACAACATTCTTTTCCAAACAGTTCCTTAATATTTAGTAAAAATTATGCTCCTGACAGGTGAGCAGAAGAACAACCACACTGCAGAGGGTCTGCAAGGACCCTTTTGCATGAAGCCATCAGTGCCCCTGACCCCTGAATGCCATCACCGCCAGGAAATGCACATGTTCTGGGGGCTGAAAGCCAACCTGATGCCCAGCCTCCATCATGTCCAGCAATTGAGGGTTGTCACTCTTTTAATGCAGAATGTCACAACAGCTCTGCGAGGACGGTGTAGGGTGATAGCATCATTAAACACTCCTTTGTACACCGATCTACTAATTTCTCCGCTGCTCGCCTGAGGCTGCTTGCGGAAAGCCTGTTTGCTCCTGGTGTCTTGAATCAAGCTGGATTGTGAGAAGGCATGAGGACACCCCAGAGTACGCTTGTGCCAGTGTGAGAACAAGCTCATTTCTTCGTCTAGGCGCCATCTGGTCCCACACATTTGAATCAGTAACAAGCAGGTACAGATACCAAGGGACCCAGTCCTCTGCCCCCAGGGGGATCAATGTTGAGAGGGAAAAGACCAGAGGAGAGATGGTTGAATAACTTTATAATAAAGTGGGAAGAGTGGTGTCATGATGATCTATTAGCTGTGTGCCCTGGGTAAGTTACTTAACCTCTCTGTGCCTCAATTCTCTCATCAATAAATTATAGATAATAACAGTATCTATATGACAGCCTCACTGTTGTCATGAAGTTTAAAAAATGAAATATAGTGGTACCTCGAGATACGAGTTTAATTGGTTCCATAACCTTGAGGCGTGGGAAACTATGAGACGCTTGAGTCGTGGTAAACTGGTGGGTCGTGTGCAGCCGGCCGATCCGTGCGATTACTCCTATCTCAAATGTTGCTCGTATTTCAAAGCAAAAATCGCTCGCTTGACGGCTCGTATCTCAAAAATCTCATATGTTAGGGCACTCGTATCTCGAGGTACCACTGTAAATATTAAAAAAGCACCAACCCAGTTATTCAGATACTCAAAAGAGTGGACATGTGGTAAGTGTTAAGTAATTGCTATCTGGGATTCTTAGGTTCCCATGGTACCATGCACACAATGATAATAATAACTGACATCTCTCATGGGCTTACTATGCTAAGTGTTGGAGATATATTATCTCATTGAATCTGCCCAGGACCCCGGAATACTTTCATTTTGATTGCCCTTACCTCTCAGAGGAGGAGACTGAGGCTCAGAGGGATTGGGGAACTTGCCCAAAGTTGTGAGGCTAGTAAGGGGGCACAGGAATTCAGTGTGTCCAACAAAATGCAAACTGCAAGGAGCACACCAATGGTGCTGTGGGAGGGCGCAGAGGCGGGCTCTGGGCAGGGCTGTCCATGGGAAGTGGCCATAGATGCCTTGAAGGTTCACAGGTCCTCATGGATAGAGGACAGGATTTGAAGCTGGAGGAGCAAACCCAAGTAGGACTCAGGTAACCAGGGCCAGCTGAGGTTTGCACTGCCAGCAGTGGCAGCAGCAGGGGTGTGATGGGGGTGTCGCCTTCTCCTGATGGCTGGGTCACCTCCCACACTTGAGGGCTCCCGGATTGAATTGGGGGGAACTATACTTGGAAGAGAACCACCGTCTGGTTGACTCTTCCAAAGGTAGGTTCTTGGCATTGAGTGGGAGCTTATCTTAAACAAATAGGAGCTGTTCATTTAAAATTTCCCTTAGGCTTTTATTTAAGGTGTATGGGTTAGAAGAGGATGAGTGAGGCATAAGGGGGAGAGGAAAGCCTTTTGAGTTTTTCATTTCCTCAAACCAGTGATTGATCGGAGTAACATGAGAACATCCGTATCAAGTGTGTATGTATATGGAAAATGAAAATATTTTGTGCCAGTACCTCCAAAAGCAAAGAAAGAGGGAAAGAAAGGAAGATTTGGATTGTGTAGCAATTTTAATTATAATCAAAGCCATAGCGTAACACATTTCTTAGTACATTTCTTAAGGAAGATTTAAATTGGGTAGCAATTTTAATTATGATCAAAGCCATATAGTGTAGTACATTTATTTCTTAAGGAATGTTTGAATTGTGTAGCAATTTTAATTAGAGCCATTGTGTAGTACATTTCAGCTATTTATTGCCACCACAGTGCTTCGTAACAAACCACCACCAACCTCATTGGTGAACAGGTAATCTTTAGGTAGCTCACAATCTGCAAGGTTTGGTCTGCCTGGTTGGGTTCACTCCCTGGGGGAGGTGAAAGAGGTCATGTCTGACTCTGGCTAAAATTGTCACTTTGCATTTAATCCTGGGTCCTCTGTAAAATGGGAATACTAGTGTTTACCTCTTGGAGTTGTTAACTAGTGTTTACCTCTTAGAGTTATTGTGGGGATTAAATTGTTAATCTACATCATCCTATCTAATAAAGAGGGAATATGCTAATTGACCATCATGCCCTCACAAAGATGATGATGCCCACAGCAATAAGGAGGGAATATGCTGATTGACTGTCATGCCCCCAAAGATGGCAGCACCCACAGCCACAAGATGGCCGTGCCCAGTCCCCTCAGCCCCACTGGGTACCAGGGGCACTGCATGGCCAGGCCCGCCCCAGGCTGGTCTGGCCACTCTACATGCCTGCCTCTGGAGTCCCCCAGACCCTCAGCCCCCCAGCTGCTGAGGGTCAACCCGAGGTACAGGCAAGCCTCAGATGGTGGCTGCCCAGATTTCCCAGGCCACCTGAGGCTCAGGTAACCAGAGCCAGCTGAGGCTTGCACTGCTGGCAGTAGCAGCAGCAGAGGTGTGATGGGGTTGTTGCCTTCTCCTGATGGCTGGGCCACCTCCCGCCCTTGAGGGCTCCTGGATTGTGAGAGGGGCAGGCCAGGCTGAGAGACCCCCCTCCAGTGCATGAATTTTCATGCACCAGGGCCCTAGTGTACATCTTTTGTTCAACATTTTGTTATAATGTTGATGAGATGCTGCAGGAACTTAACTCCTGTGTATATCAATCAGCCTTCAGTAAAGTTGGTTCCATTATACAGCATTTCACTTAAAGTCACAGGCCCTATTGACGACGTTAAGTGAGGACACACTGTGCCCAGAACAAACCTAGGAAGTACCTATCGCCATTGCTGAGTGCATTTTGACTCGTCACAAATGGAAATGAAGTAATTTGATAAATGTAGTTTGTGGGGAAAATATTTACAGGGCCTTGGGGTGGAACCACCAAAGCATTTCCTGTGAAGAAAACATGGAGTCCACTGGGAGAGGTGACGTACCCTAGGTGTGAGGCCCACGGAAGCAGAAGCCAGCTCCCCTGACTGCAAGATCTCAACCCTTTCTGCTTTTTCAGACAGCCTGGCTCTCCTGAGAACGGGGCTCTGTCCCATCCCCAAGTCACCCATTCTACCACCCCACGATTCTCATGATTAGAGAAATGCCCACCTTCATATATTTAATGGAAACTATCCCCTCCCTCTCCCCACCGCCCCCGCTCCCCGCCTTCCCCCAACTCCCAATCTTCCCAAAACTTCCAGCCGGCACACTTGATAGAGCTGTGAGCACAGGTTGGCATTACCATGCAAAATGGATGCAGTTGGTATCTGAGAACACTTAATTAACCACCAGGTTTAATTAACTTAAAATGAATCTCCCTCCCTGCACCCATGCCCCCCTCGAAAAAGAGGGCTGGTGAAGCCTAGTCCTTCACTGGAAGCTCTGATTTTAGCAGTTTGTAATCAGACTCAAATTGCTAGCTTGTTGTCTTAATCTGCCCCTGAGATAGCAGCCATCCCCGTGTGATTAATCTTTTCTCCCCGTGGCCACGTTTCAGACACAGACAGCATGGCACTGCAGTTTATCACGTTGTAGTTATTGTTCCCTGAAAGGAGGGAATGGAAACAATAACCTTTCCTTGCATAATTCTTCACACACACACACACACACACACACACACACACACACACACACCACACCACACACATGCACATGCACACACGCACACATGCACAGATTCACACCTCCTTTTATTTTTCATTCCAAAGCCAGCAATGAGCTTTGCACTTTTGCAACCACTGTTACTGTGTCCTTTGTCTCCACCCTCAAGGATTTTCATTAATTTTTTTTTAAACCATTCTATCGTCATCGCTCTGAAAAATAATGGCCTACCCCCAATTGCAAAATCAATACACAACACTGGACCTTGGGTCCCCTCGAATTTCTCCCTTCTCTCCCAAGTCCACAGAGATAGCTGTGATGCCCTGCCTCTTCCTGAGGCTGACTTTGGCCACCCTTGACCAGACCCTGTCACCTTTCACCTGGGGCTGAGGGGTCTCCCCAGTAACGGCATTTTCCTCAGCCTGTTATCTTTTTAAAAGACAAACTGAATCACATCACTCCCAGGGGATGGAATCATCAAATAGCTTCTCCCTACGACTGAACTGATACTCAGATTCCTTTCCCTGGCTGCCCAAACCCTAAAAGACCCCGCCCTTCCCCACCTCTCCAACCACATTTCCCACCACCTACACCCCCTTCACTGTGTGCTCGCCCTTGTGGCTCTCTTCCTGTCGCTCAGATGCAACCAGCTGGGTCCACCTTACGGTTTTGCATTTACTGTTCCCTCCGTGTGCCATGTTCTATCTTAGCCTGTGTTTCCTGGAAAACAGGCAGGTTGCTTTGGCCGTTGTGGCTCAGTTGGTTGAGCTGGTTTTGTTCCTGGACAGGATATAGGCCTGGGAAAAATCACATTGATATTTCTCTCTTTCCCTCTCACTCCTCCCCTCCAAAAAAAAAAAAAAAATTCAGTGGGGAGAAAAAAAGGAAATGGAGCTGGTTTATGAGGGGACAGGGTGGGGACAGGGGCACATGTGCTGTCCCAGGCAGCAGCACGAATGTGGGGAAAGGAGTGAGAAAGAGAAAATAATGCTACAAACCATTGTTCCGCTGGCTGCTTACTTCATGAGAAAACTCCAGCCAGCGGCTCTGAATCATGGGTGATAGGCAACAGAGTGAGCTATCCCATAATGCAACAGGTGTTCCCCAAATCCACCACATTATGCAAAACTGCACACTACACAGCACAGGGCTTTGGGGGAAATGAGGTTAGGGACATAACACTCAAAAACTTTGTCATCTCACCTGACAAAAATAACCTAATAAAAGCAGTCACATAGTTTGATCCCTGTTACACACGCCTTGCATAAAGACCTGTTTGCTTGAGGAACTGGGTGTCATAGGGGTTGCAGCGGTGGGTGGATTACTGTGAAAGGGGGTAAAGTTGGACAAAAGTTATTAACACCAGGTGTGGTCAGGTATGGCTTATAACATATAAGGTGAACTGAGGTAGCTGGCCCACGTTTCAGGTGGAAGCAGGTGTGCCTTTGGGGTATTTTCGTGCAGCTCAGTTCAGCTGGATAAAGCTGTCTGTGTTCACCTACTGTTTCTCATGGATGAAATCGGGCACAAGCAAAAGCAAAATTCGTGGCATACCCAACTCCTTCTCTAGTTGATTGATCAATCACATTGGAACAAATCTACATCTTCAAAGCCAGCACTATAGCAGGTCTGGCAGGAGTGCGTCTCACTAAAGCCCATCGGGGATAGGAAAAGTGAGGGATTTCCTGGCCAGCCATTTCTTCACCTTTCTCTCACGGGTTCGAGTCCCCACCAGCACCAACTCCCCTCTGTGTTCCGAGTGCCGATCTGCCCCCGCCCGGCAGCCACTGGAGAATCCAGAGACCTGGAGGGCTGGTCAGGGGACAGAGCTGCAGCAGCCCCCAAATCAAGGGTGTAATGTTAGCCATGCTGATGCCTGGCCCTCACAGAAGGGGAGGAAGGACTGAGAAGTGGGTGGGAACCAGGACTTGGATAGGCCCAGTAAATTCGGCAGATGTGCGGGCACCTACCCTGGGCCCTGCACCTGCTCTCTCCTGACCCTTACATGTCCTACCTCTGGTTCTCCGTGTGTCCGCTTAAGACCCCGCTTCAGGGGTGGAAGTAAGGAACACAGAGTAGTAACAACATTGCAAAATGCAAGACAGAAACAGAAGCCACTGGAGCTGAGGGCAATGCGATGGGGCTTAGGTGTTTGTTTTTTAACATTGACCTGAAATAGTGTAGAAACTGGGGGGTTGGTCACCAAACCCCGAAGCAGGCAAGGGGTGGGGGCAGCCTGGAGCAGGGTTAGGAAAGTGGCGGGGAGTGGCCACCTTGGCGGGGGGTGGAGGAGGGATATTTTGGAGGCAGAGCCAACAGGAAGTGCTGATGGATAAATTGGGGTCAGCAGAAAGGTGTGTTGTCGCCTGTCGCTGTGGAGACCTTCCTGGCTCCTGGGAAAACCACAGGATTGCGGGCAGGAGACAGTATCAGACTGGCAGTCTGATACTTGGCCAGGCGGTGAAAGCTTAAAGTCATTGACATGTTGAATCTGTCGTCTCTAGAGGAACCATCCGCAGGCCAGTCTGTACCGTGGCCGTGTTCTGCTGTGATCCACACAAACACGCCCAGTGAGAGTGAGGTTCAGGGAGATGCGGGGAGGCGGGGGCACATCCTCACTGCCTGGTGACAAGGGAGCCCTCCCAGGTGGTGGCATTCTGTGTTGGAGGTTTGGGGTGGCGGTGGAAGTTCTCATCGCAACAGCACGGACAATAACAAAATTTGAAAACACGGGTTCTCAGCAGCAGCGGGCCTTTTGGACCTCCCACCCACAGGAAGCATTTGGCCGAGTCTGGGAACATTATTGGTTTGTCACCGTTGGAGGCTGGGTTGCTGCGGGCGTGTTGCGGGTGAAGGATTTCAGCAGGCAGCTAAGCACCCAGCAATGCACACGACACCCACCTCAATACAAAGGCAGCTGGCCCCAAGTGCACATTGTGCCAAGGGGGAGAAGCCCTGGTTTAAAACATCATAAACATCCAACACTGGGGGAAATGCTCAGCCCTTTTTGGGCCTGGTGCAAACTCCCGCATTTGGGAGCCTCGGCCGTGTGGCCTGGTGGCCTCTGCTGGCGTCAACCCCTGACCCGGGAGTTTCTTGCTCTGTATATTTGGAAGGCATTGATAAAGAGTTGAGTTCACACATGTTAGATCAGCATTTCAGAAAAGCTGCCAATTCAGTGGGGAAGTGGTTTTTTTTTTATATATATATAACTAAAATGCACAAAAATTCCATTAAAAGATAAGCAGTGTGTGCCAAAAATTGGAAATAGCCAAGATGCCCTTCCATAGGTGAGTGAATAAAAAAAAATGCTACATCCACGCAATGGAGTGTTATTCACTCATAAAAGAAATGAGCTATCAAGCCAAGAAAAGACTTGGAGGAGCCTTAAGTACTAGTACATATTGGTAAGAGAAAGAAGCCAGTCTGAAGCGGTTACATACCATATGGCTCCAATTCTGTCATATTCTGCTAAAGGCAAACTATAGAGACAGCAGAAAAGATCAGTGGTTCCCAGGGGTAGGGGAGAGAGAGAGAGAGAGAGAGAGAGAGAGAGAGAGAGAGAGAGAGAGAGAGAGAGAGAAAGGATGAATGGATAGGTGAAGCACAGGGAGTGTTATGGCAGGTGAACCCATTCTGTGTGACACTGTAATGACAGATACATGTCATTATACATTTGTCAAAACCTATTGAGTGTACGACACAAAGAATGAACTCCAACGTAAACTATGGACTTTGGTTAATGATGGATTTGGTTGTACCAGTACTAGTTCAGCATTTTAACAAATGGACCACACCAATGCTAGATGAGATGAATCGGGGGAGGGGGAGAAGGGGAGAGGACTTCCTGGGAACTCTCCTTTCATGCTCTAAAAATTAGCCTTAATTTTTTTTAAAGTTAAATAATATGACATAGCAAAATTAACAAAATTATTATAATTATCCTAATAGCTATACTTTACTGAGCGCTTCCAAAGAGGCAAACTCATAATAAGAAGTTGTCACTGTCATTGTTGGCGAGGACATAGCAGAACTGGAGGGAAAGAATAGCTCTCATTTTAAAAGCCTTTACTCAGGTCCAAGCAGATACTATGTTGAGCCTTAGGTATTCCCTCACCACCACTACCCTAGGAGGAAGGTCCTAATTACCATCTTCATTTTATGAGCAAGGACATGGGGACCCAGAGAGGTTCAGTCACGTGCCCAGGGCCACAGAGCATCAGAGGCGGATGTGAACCAGATCTAATTGACTGCTGGGCTCCCATTCCTGACACTGCGCTGTGCCATTGTGCATGTATGTGTAAGAGTGGATATGTGTGACACAGAAGAGAGAGATGGGGTGATTGGTGAGAGTGGATAGAGAAAGAAAGAAAGGGGGGGAAAGCATCAAAAAAAGAAAATACACAAATACAAGTAAAGGAGAAAGAGAGAAGAAGGAAGGAAATGGAAAAAAAAAGGAAGTGTCAGAAGGAAGAAGGCAAGGACCCGGGTCCCCTTGAGCTGCCCGGAGCCGGTGGCTTGGGCAAATCGTCATCCCAGCGTCCCCTGTCCTCCCCAACCCCGCCCTGTGCTGTGTCTGGGTCTCTTCCTGTGGGTTGCCGCCCTCCCCCTGCTTGCCCACCAGGGCTCAGCTCAGGACAGTGTGTGGCGGTAGCCCAGGCTGACCAGTGTTGCGCTGGGGCTCAGGCCAGCCTGCGAGCTGCATTGAAGCCAGCCTCCCACCCTGGGTGGTCCTGGACACCTCCTCTCATCCAAATGGCACAGACGGTTCCACACCAGCAGCCAGAGTCTGTGCTCCTGTCTCCGCGTGTTCCCTTTTCAAGGAGCATAGGAGGACCAGGCAGCAGCCTGCCCATCCTTACACGTGGATGAGCAACTCGTAATTCCAAAATACGGCCTCTGGGCCTGCCGACGGGTCCAGAAACACAGACACAGCACGTGACTCCTTCAGAGGGTGCTAGAATAAATGGGCTGGTGCCATCCAGTTTCCCGAGGGCATTGGATCAGGTCACTTTGAACCAAACCATGAAACAAAGACCCAGCTGCCCACCTGGCATTGTCACATCCTTTCTATGGTGATGTCAGGCATGGAAGGACGGGCAGTTTCTCTCTCTTTAGCTGCTTTCCTAATTCCGCATGGTGCCTTTTAATCCATCTTAGCATCTTGAGCCCCATCCTTCACCCACTAACAGAGAAACCCCCAAGTGACCTTGGCCAAGTGGCTTCATATCTCTGAGCTTTGACATCCTGGTCTATAAAATGGTGTAACAGCCTAGCTGGTTTTGGCTCAGTGGATAGAGCATCGGCCCGTGGACTGAAGGGTCCTGGGTTTGATTCTGGTCAAGGGCACATGCCTAACTTGTGGGCATGATCCCCGTAGGGGGCATGCAGGAGACAGCTAATCAATGGTTCTTTCTCATCATTGATATTTCTCTCTTCTCTCTCCTTCTCCCTTTCCTTTCCTCTCTGAAATCAATAAAAATAAATTTAAAAAAGATAAAATGGTATAATAGCAGCTACTAGAACTTAAGTTCCTTGTCAGTAGGGCACTGGCTATTCATGGCTGGATCCCTACCTAGTGTGTTGCATAATATTGGCAGATAGCAGGTGCTCAATATGTGTTTTTTTAGAATGAATAAATAAGTGGATAAAAATCACTTCATAATGTTTCTGTAGGGATTAAATGAGATGCTATGTGCATAGTGGGTAAAACATAGAATTGATGCTCAGAAAATGCTCATGATACATATCATTGTGTCATAGGCATTTATAGTCATTACTTTGGAATATCCTCCCAAGAATCCCATGCAATGGGTCTGGCTATGCCCTTTCATGCAAGAGGAAACCAGAGACGAGGGCAGGGAGTAAAAGTCTTTTTAGCGGGGAGCTCATCCTTTTAATAAAAACTGTACCTTTAAAAAAAAAAGTCATGACAAAATGCTCTAGGAAGGTTCCAGAGTCTGTCCAGGGAGAAGAGACTTGGGCTTTGGATCTAGACTGGTGGGCATTTCTGCCTCCCTCCTTACCCCTATGCCTCTAGGGGTATCCCAGGACGGGGCAGGGTGGACCCTCCTCGCCCTTGCACTTGCCCTTGTCCCCTCCTGTCTGCAGAGAGCTTGGCCAAGGAGACTGAGTGCCCAGCTGTGCCCTTACCGACAACAGCAGTATTCCTTAATGACCTGCAGGCTGATGAATCCCTGATTGCAGGAGAGAAAAAAATTAAGAGTGAGCTTGATTGAAGCTCTTAATAAAGCTTATTCTTTGGGAAGAGCCTGGCATGGCGGATGGGGATCTTCCTCGATATCTGACGGGAGATTTTAAAGGATGGTTCTCATGAAGAAGAATACTCTTGTTCGCTGTGCTTGTCACACAATATCCCAATGGCCTGATTCCTAGACCGGGGGTGCTTAAACGGTGGGGACAGCACCCACCTCTTTCCCCTGTAGCATTACCGGAGCATCCCCAATGTAGCAATATCTGGTCCATATCTATGATGTAAGGAGCCTAGGTACTAGTTAGGACAAGGAAACAGCAGAAAGCCGGAAAGAATGCTACAGGGTCAGAGCACAGAGTTGTTTGTGAATTCCAAGGTAAAAGGGCTTACAGCCGTTGATTGCTAAAACTGAGCTGTGCAACGCCAATTGTGCACCAGTCCCAGAGGCCACACCCTCTTCCTGGGCTGTGTAGCAGCTGGGAGGGGGGGGTCCCCTTCCATTTCTCCTTCTAATTTAATTGCAAATGCCCTTAAGTGCTCACACCTCCCCTGCAATATGATTACTATTGGCTCTTCAATTTGCCACCACCTGTGCGCCCCCTTTCACGAAAGAGAGCTCAAGAGGTACACATGTCAACTTTAATTGCAACTTAATACAGTTCCTTGGCGATGACCCTGGGGAGAGGGATGAGGGAAATCAATTCTGGTGATTGAAAAACAATATGAGAATTAAGAGGCCATACTGAGATCTTCTGGAGGGACAGAAAAACGCCTCTCTGAATTTTCTGTCTCTGGCTCGGTCGAGACTGTTACTCATTCAACACAGTGCCATTCAAACAGACACCATTTTATAGACGAAGGCACCAAGGCTCAGAGACAGGAAGCTATTTGGCCAAGGTCACAGCCACCTGTCTGAAGCAGGTCCCTGTTCCGTTTTCCTCGCTGCCTTCCTGGGTCTGAGCACAGTGCTAGGTACGAAGAGAGCTTTGTCAATGTTTGAGGCTTCCCCCCACCCTTACCCAGTTTTATTAAGACTCACGTCATCAAGGACAGAACAGTCTGAGAATTAGGAGATAATGGGTGTGACCTCAGAGATGATGTTGAAGCCTTCTGACCCTCAGTTGCCATGGCTACAAATAGAGATAAATATTACATCGCAGGTTAGGTCAACTTTCAAACAGCCAGAATATGAGAGCATACCATGATGGCCTGAGCGACTGTGGGCTATTAATTGGCACCCTGATAGGCACCCTGGGTGTCTTAGGAACTTGTTGAATATAAGCCTGGGCTCCTCCTGGGGTCACTTCCAGGTCATGAGAAGTGAGGTCATAACAGACTAATGGTTATGACCATGGTCAAAATTCTAGCTCCCCACCTACTAGCGAGTGACCTCCAGCAAGTTACTAACCACACTGTGCCTCAGTTTAGTCACCTATTAAATTGGAATAATATGCCTACTCCCTCAAAGGGTTGTTGCAAAAATTAAGTGATCTTTTTCTGGGTATTATAATAATAACCACCATTTGTCAGTGCTTCCCGGCACCACAGTTCTGCTCTGTTTTTAAGAACTCAAAACAAAACCATGAGATTCTAAGACATCACTGATGATTCCATTTCTTGGTCTGAAATTCAAGTCTAATGGTTTCCCGAAAACACTGCATCCCACTATTTGGTTTTGAATTTATATCCCTCAGACAGGGAATTTTTTGTTCTGTCTGTTTTGTGTTTTGAATATGGTGTTTAGAAATTTAATGGAGCAATTTCATTTCCATTTAGTGAAGTCAGTTGTTAAAGGAACGGGGAAACAAAGATCAGGTTTTTGTCACAGGATGTTGCCTCATACCTGGAGTGATTTTCGTGTGTGTTTTTTTCTGACAAAGAACGGAGTTTGTTTGTTTTTTAAGCTGGTCAGTGGTACAGCTACTTCTCTCAAACCCACATCAACTGTTCTACCAAACAGCTGGAAATGAGGCCAAGAGAGTCGGTAGCCTGGATGCAGGGACAGTGGGTCCCTGTGTACTGTGTCCAGGTTCTTGCCAGATGTGGTGGCTGGATCACCGTGAGGCCACAGTGGGCTTATGGGAGGCCTCCAGTAGTTTTACTCGACCTAGAACCCCAAGTTCATGAGGAGAAAGCATGGCCAACAGTCTTCTTCAGAAAAATGACCCATTTCAGGACCTCAGAGGGAAATCTGTGAGCGCACTGTGAAAGGAAGGCACTGGCACTCAACATCTCCATCTGTGTGACCAACCTTTCCTGGGGCTTCGCATACATCCTTACTCGTTTTCACCAAAAGCCTGTCTCACCGATGAGGACAGGGGAACTCAGAGAGGGGAGTGACTTTCCTGAGGTGTCAGCTGTGAAATTACCCAGCAGGCCTTCTTCATTCCAAAGCTCGGATCCCTCTGATAAATCCCCCGGGGTGGGGAGGGGAGAAGGACATTCAGGTTGAGAAAACAGCAGAAAAGGCTTCAGGGATGGTTGGAAGTGGTGTTAGCCTCAGGGGAAAATGGTGCTATTCCTCGTAATAACGTATTTATTAGCTATTCATTTCCCAAAAAGGGTCTGAACACTAACAGGTACACATTCAACTCGGGTTTTTGAAAAAACTGGGAAGGAATGCAGTTTGCAGGCCTGAATTCCAACGTCAGAGGCAGCACTCAGCCTGGCCCACCTGCTTCTGAGGTTTCTTCCCTCCCTACCCTCGGACATCACGAGGTTCCCGTTGCAGGGTTGCTTTGTTTTGTTTCTAGTCCAAATGGAACCAGGCGATCCCCATCTGTCCCGCCCACAGAAAATTACAGCCGCTCATGCTCCTCTGGCTCTCTGTGCGCCAAGCACTGTTTTGAGCCTTCACCTGGACTCATCCTAGGAGGCAGACACTATTGTAGTCATTTCACAGATAAGGAAACTGAGGCTCAGCGAGGCTAAGCCATAGCCGAGGTCCCTCGGTGGGACGGGACAGTGGCCGTGGAGGATGCAGGCCCAGGCAAGCCCCTAGTCTGCACCTCCCCTCTACCCCTTTGGGCTCCTGGCTCAGCTCCACAGAGCCAGCTCCCCGCCCTCTTCTTCCAGCTGCAGGGGGGATTTGCACAGACTTGTCCAATACTCGCTCTCTGGATCCTCTCCAGTTTACAACAGTCCTGGTGCCCAAGGGCCCAGTCACCTGCCACAGAACATCCATTCATTCAATTAACCTGTACCAAATCCCTGCCAGGCCCAACGCACCAAACGGGGCTCCGGGGCTCCGTGTGTCCAGAGCCTCATCCATATCTCCAGGGAGTTCCAAGCTGCCCAAGGGCAGAGTTATGTCTTCTTCCCTCCCCAGAGCCACAGCCCCTCTAACTCCTACACAGACCCTCCCCATAGCACTGAGCATTCCTTCTCCTCTTCCCTTCCCGCTTCTGCTCCCTGAGAGCAAGAATTTGGTCCTTCACACAGGGAACTTGCTTGCCTCATAGTAGATGCTCAATAAATGCTTATTAACCCTGTATTGACGTTTCAGTTAGCACTAAACAGGGATGGTTTACACTTGCACTTAGAGAGAAGCTTCTTCCATAGCAAGCCCTGAGCAGTAGATAGAGGTGTCATTTATACTGGCTATGCTCAGGAACTGTGTACCTATGTCACCTGGGGGAAGTCACTTCCTCGCTCTGAGTTTCAATTTCATTGTTCAGGGACACCCCTTTGAGTCCCCGACCTTTACCCCAATGAGAAATAGTGTCATGGGTTTTTGGGGGGAGACTTTTGCTGTGTTTGTTTTACCTGAGTCTGAAAATGTTGTCTTAACCCAGTGGTCAGCAAACTGCAGCTCGTGAGCTGCGGTTTTCCACTCTGTTGACGAATGAGCTTGCTGACCACTGTCCTATACTACCCTTTACCTCTTTGTACACAATATGCCACAATTGCCTAATCCTCACAGCCTCCAACTACACGGTAACTTTTAGTCTAGACTTAACCCAGTTCCGCAGTCACACCTCCCTCCCCGCTTCCCAGCCTCGTGCCTTCCATGGGAAATCAATGTATTTCAAGTAGGAAACAGCTAATACAGAGGTTTCACCTGAGGTGGCAATTATGCAGGCAGCCTCATGCAGACGGGAGGGAAAGACAAAAATACAGTGGTGTTAGCTCATCCTGGCACCCCGCGGCTCACGCTGCTGCTCTCTTCCCGGGTTTGTAGCCAGGTGGGCTGTGTGCAGAGCCCTGTTAAAACTAACATTGATTGTGTCAAGGTTGGGCTTTTTGAAAAAGGACATAAACGGGAAAATAAACCGCCGATGTTTGTGCTGATTTTGAGCAGAGCCATGAAATTTCGTAGCCGTCAGTGTATCTGCTTCTCCCTCTGTCCCCCCGCCCCCCACCACTAGGAAGCGTGGGCTTTGGGAGCAGGAGGATGATCACCGAAACTGGTTCATGGCTGCAGTGACTTCTGCCCCTCACACACGTGCGTTCCCATTTCGGTGGCTCAGCGGCATTCAGAGCATGTGGGTCCTGCTTTTGGTCCTCATGCTGGGTTTCTGAGGATGGCTTCCAAAGGCTCCTACGTGGGAGTGGCAGCTGCCAAGGAGGCCACGTGTCATGGTCAGGGTGCGAGCCTTTGCTCACCCTGTTCCTCTGCCTCCGGGAAGCAGCGGGGATTGTCTGTCATCCATCCCTGCAAAGGAGGCTCGGAGATTCCAAATGACGAGCCACGCACGCCTGCCTCACAGAGAGCGCAGGGAGAGCTGCGAGCTGTCTCCTGGGGGCCAGCCCCAGGCTGCCAGAACTCCCTCCCTGCACCCACAGCGCGTCGGCGGGGTGGTGTGGGCAAACGCAGGCGTGGCAAGCAGGTTTACAGTGTGAGTGCACAAAACAAAGTGTATCCTGACATTTTTTATTCATTAGTTATTGTATTAATTATTATTATTAGCCTACTTTTGCCCACCCCTGTATTGTATTGGGAAAAAACATAACTAGCCGACCAATCCTGTGATGGGCGTTATGGTCTGGAATGGAGCTAGAATTCACAAAATGATTTTTTTTTTTTTTAATGAAGAAGAGAATAGTACAAGGGGTGTGACTCACCACAGGGTGGTACAAATGACTGACATTGGAGGAACCAGGCTAGAATGTGGGCATGTTTAGTTCTAACTTTTTAAAAATGACCAATCTGTCCACCTGTACTCCTCCACCACCCCCATCCTCAACCCCAGTTTACCTCACCTGTGTCTGGAAGAATGGAAGAAAAATGTCAGTGTACCCCTCGGTCACTTTGGGGTACCCTCAACATAGTTCCCTTATACTCTCCCTAAAAGAGTCTAGTTCAGTGGGCTTGAGGCGAGGCCGTGGAATGTACGTTTTTAATAAGCTGCCTGGGTGGGTTGGTGGTAGGAGATCTTACGAAATCTGTGCAGAGGATAAGTATGTGGGATGATAACCCACGTGCCCACTGTTGTGACAACAAAAAATGCTTCAGATATTGCCAGCCGTCCCCTAGAGGGGAAGACCATGTACCCCTGAGAACCTCTGGGCTAAATTAGTAACTCAACTCCACCTTGATAAACTTTTTTAAGCCCCAACTAGACTCAGAAGATGTGGTCAGAGGGGATGCGCTAACCTTCTGCTACTAGGACTGATTTACCTGAAAAATAAGCTTTAGGGGAAATTATTTAAAATCTATATAATTTTGTTATTCAATGGCACCTAAATAAATATAATTTAAAAAAAAACTTAAGACATTATTTATAGTTCTCTGGCCCTTTAATTTGAATTCTGTGCATGAATGGGATGAGTAGCTTGAGATCATCTACAAGGGACTCTATGGAACAGAAAGTAGCTGGACAGCTCAGGTGGCTTGTGAGCTGCCCCTCCAGGCGAATTCAGCTCATCCAACATGTGTTACAGGCTTGCTTTCTACCAGGTGCTATGTGCCTGGTCAGGATACAAAAATGAGTAAGAGAGGATCCTGCCCTCATGGGCTTAGGTCTGATAGGATTCAGACAAGTAACCCAAAAGAACTGTCAACTCCGAACCTATATCCAGCCAAAAAATAAAAATAAAAATAAAGAAGATATAGAGATAGAGACAGAAACATAGATAGAGATAAGATAGATCTCCTTCTGCAATGAAAGGGAAGTGAAAACATTCTCAGATAAAGAAAAACTAAGAGAACTTATTGCCAACAGACTATCCTAAAAGAATGGCTAACAGACATTCTCTAGACAGAAAATGATAAAGGAGGAACTTGGGAACATCAGGAAAGGAGAAAGAATACAACACTGTTTTCTACTTGGCTGCCCATCTGGAAAACTCCTGCACTCTCCTCAAAACCCAGCTCAGGAATCCCCTCCTCAGAGAAGTAAAGCAAGATGGGAAAAATCAGAGCCACGCCAAAGACCGGCGAGATCTAGAAAAAATACCGACTGCTTTCTTTCTTACATGCAGAGCACTGCCCTTGGCACAGTGCCTTTCCTAAGTCAGTCCCCACCCCGGTTCTAAAGGTAGGTCCTATCATTGTCCTGGCCTTGCTAATGAGGACACAGGAGTTCAGAGCTAAGTGACTTGCCCAACATCACACAGCCAGTGTGTTATAGAATTGGAATTTAAACTCCCAATGTCCTGATAAAAGCTTGCATTTCGGCTAGCTGCAATATTCTGCCTTCCCGTGCTATGCTTTCACACTGCCAGTCAGAATGCACAAGGGAGTTGTGAAATCGGGCTAGCGGACTGAGCCAGCTACATGATTTGTGGGTCCCTAGGAGAAATGAAAATGCAGGCCCCCTCGTTGAGAAAGCAGGAAAAAGCTTTCTCCACTCTCCTGCAGTCTCTCAGCCTGTCATGGTGCATTTTATTTGCCATTTAATGTCACATTCCCTCAGGCACAGAGAGCAGACCTCACAGCTTACTGGACATGCACATGACCAGGAGCCCCCCTGAGCCAGCCCAGGCCCCCAAGCTGGGGTGGGGAGACAGCTGCCCTCACTGGTTGGGGGCAGGGAGTAGGTGACCCAGAACCCAGGAAGTGGGTCCATGTGTCCCATCCAACTTTACTTACAATGTGTGAGTGAATTCAAAAATAAAAATCACCTAGAATTTCAAGACGGTGACTACGGAGCATTAAAGCCCAAGCTCAGGACCACCCGCTGAGCATGGCCCTGTCCACTCTATTGGTCCCTGTTAGTAGGTCAGGACAGACAGGGTGTTTTTGAAATGAAACAGAAAATAATAGGGGGCGTTAGAATACACCCTACATAGTGAGGGTGTGTATTTTCTTGTCTACGTTGTTTTTATACATAGTTCTACACACACCCAGGATTGCCACATAACATGTGTTTCTTACTGTGAAAAACATCTGAAACCAGTGGGTCAGCCCCATCCAGTCAACTGTGGGGTTGCTTGGTAGGGTCTCTGCCAGCTTTAAACTGTCCCCCTTCCTCAGGGGTGCCAAAGGGGGCAAGGGTTTTGCCAAGGTAAAGTGCGGAGGGACATAGAGATGTGGTAGACAGAGTTACAGAGGACCAGTGGGCCAGCTTAGCACCTTCTCAGCCCCTTCTTGTCACACACACACACATACACACACACACACACACACACACACACACACACACACACACCTCCAGCCCTCACCCCATAGCCCCTCCCTTCTACTTCTCTCCTCCCCCTGCTGTTCCCACACAAGGGGCTTCCCCATGAAGATACCATGAGATTCTGAGGAACTGCCCGTAGGACTGGCTCAGGGTCTGGAGGCCCCAGTGTGAACAGGAGAAAGAGATAGGCTCAGAGTTCTAAGTATGTGGTGGCCTGGAAGTTCCTTTCCATGTTTTTTGCAAAATGAATTGCTAAGGACGGTGGCAAGGAGTCATAACCTTGACCCTCAGGCAGCAGTTTTGAAGACATTGTGGACTGCCAGCACGCAGCCTGGCCTCAGAGCTGGCGTCGGCCGTGATCCGCAGTGGCAGACACCGTCTGGGAGAGGCTGTCAGACGCATCTCCAGGCAAAGACAGAAAATTCAGTGTGACGCCTGCGCCAGCCCCTGCTGCTCTGGGCTCGGGCGCTGGGGAGCACGTGAGCCTGACCTTCCAGGGCTGCTTCTAACGGCCGACTCCTGGCATTGTGAAGGCTGCCGCGTGTGACAGCGAGGCCACTGGGCTTTAGGAATGGACCTGTGATGGGAGGTCAGAGGGCGGCTAGTCTCGCCTGTGCCATGGCACTGAGCACAGATTCAGAGGCCATCCTTTCAGCGGCCCTGCTGTGTGCCCCAGTGTGCCCCTGGTGCTGTCTCCTGGTTCTCAGCAACCCTTTGCTGGAGACATCCTCATCTTCATTTTGCAGATGCAGAAACTGAGGCTTAAAGAGCCTACAGGCTTGTCTGAGGCCACCTGGGCATGCACTAGCAAATGTGAAAGCCCCTACTATGTGCCAGGTCCTTAGAAGACAAAGGTGGGCAAAACAAGGGGTCTTCACCCTTGTGAACCTTACAGTCTAGACTCTAGAGAGAACCAGGAAGAGGTGGGAGCCCAGATTTTAAAAATATATCTGCCACACAATTCACCCATGTACCATTCCATAGTTTTCAGTATATTTACGGAGTTGCACAACCCTCACTGCAATTTTAGAACATTTCCCATCACCTCAAAAGAAACCTGGTCCCTGTTTGCAGTCATTTCCCAAGTCCCTTCTACCCCGGCTCTCGGCAACCCCTCATCTACTTTCTGTCCCTATAGAATTGCCTCCTCTGGGCTTTCTCGTGAATGGATTCATACAGTGCGTGGTCTCTGTGACGGTTTATTTCCCTTAGCCTAATGTTGTCAAGGCTCATACATGTGGTAGCTTGTCAGCATCCCTTCTGCCAAGTACGATCCCACTGTATGGAGGAGCCGTATTTTGTTTATCTATACATCGTTTGGCAGGCATTCCCACTTCCTGACTGTGATAAAAAGTGCTGCTATGAACATTCATGGGCATGTGTCTGTGTGGCAGGAACCCAGATTTGAATCCACGTCTGCCCATCTCTAAGCCTAACCACTGTACCCCTCAGCAGCTTCGGGGCCCCCAAAGATCCTGCCTTGGTGAGCCAGCCTGCCTCGGAGCGTGGTGTCTCTTGAGGGAAGGAATTTACCCTGGACCACGGCCGCCTTGGCGGAGGCTGGCAGACTTGTTGGCAGCTCTGAGGCTCGCTCTGGCCTCCTGGGGATCGGCAGCTGAGGAAGTTCTCCGGCTGTTGTGTTGCCCCTCATCCTGCCCCTCCTGACCGAGAGCAGAGGCTGGGGCTTTGTGTCCTGAGCCACCCTGAACTCGGGGGACCCAGGGACTAAGTGGGAACTTTGGCAGCATCTACAGTGCAGTGAACGAGGCATCCGTCTGGCTCAGACGTGTTCACTGACCACAGGGCATGTGCTTCAAATCACTCCTGGCTCTTCCCCGAGCCAGTCACCTCCCACCCTCTTTTTCTCTTGCAACAAAAGAAGGATTTTGTGACACTGTCAGTTATTGATAGAACAAAATGACGTGTGCATAGAGGTCAGCAAGCTCTACCCAGTCTATGGGTGAACCTATCCTATAACGATGGCCTTCATGCGCTCAGCTGACTCCTGGTGCAAGCCTTTCCTGATCTCCACCCTCAGACCCCACACCTGCTATTCTCTGGTTGTCTGTAATTCTTTATGCTCCCATTATTCACAGCACTTAAGCCATTGTCTCATCTCTGCCTGTGTTCTTGTCTGCCTCCTCCTGGGGACCAGGGGTAAAAGAGTGTTCGTTGTCATATTCCCAGCACCTAGCACAGGCCTGGCCACCGGCCAGCCGACCAAGGCGCTGCTCCTCTCCCCCCGCTGCCTGGCCCTGGCAGCCAGCTCTCTGGCAGTGCATACTAAGAAGGAACAGAAGAGAGCTAATGGCTCTTGAGTCCCACAAGCCGGGGTCACCGTAACCATAAACGGTGAGAGAGAGAGTGGGGCAGAGTGGGCCGCCGCCAGAGCAGATGGTGTTGGCCTACACCTGACAAGCCCAAGGGCCCCACCAGTTCTTTCTCAGCCGCACCTGCAGGCCCAGGTTCAGCCCTGGCCTAGTTTCAAGCTCATTATGAGCTCCTGCCAGAGCAAAATGCTCACCCTGGCCCTGCCTCCCAAGACCTGCCCTTTCAGGCCCATCATTTGGCATTTTACCGATTCCAAGATTTGCCACTTGTCAAAAATAAAGACCCAACTAATTAAAACTTGCGGCTGATTCCTTAAAGCAGCGGGGCCTGTGGACTCACTAATAAATCGGACAGGCTAATTCACATGCTGCGTTCAGCTCCTGGAAAAGCCGTTTCTCTCTCTCTTGCTGGCTCTCCGAGCCTCGTCGTCTCTCTCTCTCGGATTCTTCTGACATTCAGAGGCTGCGATACAGTTATTCCCGGAGAAGCTGCTGTGGGGTGGCAGGCCTCTCTGAGATGATTCCTGCTGCGATCAATTTTATGGGTTGCCCAAGGGGAGCAACTTGCTTTTCTCTTTACCTTCCCCAAACCTAGTGCTCGGCTGGGGCTGTGGCGTCTGGTTTCCTGCAGCCCTGGCAGAGCGTCTGGGCCCTGCCCCCTCCTGCTGACCTTCTGCTAGGCTCCCCTTCTTCATTCTCAGAAGACCTGTTAGCATCTCAGAGCCCTGGGGGCCGGAGCTGCGTGCGGAGAGCTCACCTCTCAATCCCCTTGCCTTACAGAGGAGGCAATGACAGCTCTTAAGAATGAGGCCAGATAAACATTCAGATCTCCTGACCCCCCCTTTCCAGGGCTCTCTCCACGTGGACCAGAGTTACAGCCGGGAACCCAGAGGCTGCCATCCTATGAACGCGGCTTAGCAACCCCTGGACGCCTCCTAAAGTAACCTGCAGCTTTTCCTTCCCACCCAGCCCTGCCCCCTGCGGTCTCCCCCACCACCCTGGTGGTTCACAACCAAAAGGGCAGCCTATTCTCTTCATGGTCGGAGATTTCCCCGAGTTCCTCTCCTAGATCGTTGGTGGAAAACAGAAAATCGATGGCAAGAAATGCGCTCGCGGTCCTGGACTGATCATGTGGGGAATTCGCTGGGGACATCGGCCTCCTCTTTCCTCTGCTTTCTTGGCTTTACATTTCCGCTCCCAGAGATGCGTGGAACATTTCTGCAAGAAAACATTTCTTCTCCCACATCTGAGCGACTCACAGGACCCCGGCCAGGCTGCGGCTTCTAGCAGGGTGTGGGAATTTCTCGGGAGACCAAATAAAAGCAGAAAAGGCTCCATGCGTGTCCTCTGAAGCGGACTGGTCCCCGGTGGCGTCTCTTTGTGATGGCAGCGAGAGGAGTTCTGTTGTGGTGGGGGAGACTTTTCACCATCACACAGTGGTCTGAAGACCAAAGAAAGCAGGGAATGACTCCTGGTGGGCAAGGAAAGGGGTGATGGATTTTTAAGTCTCCAACTCTCCTAAATGCATGTTTCCGACTTCGGGCCTCCCCTCCTGCTCAGGACCAGCAGGCTTTGTTCCCCCAAGGCACTGGTGGGGAAGGGCAGACAAGTCCCCTCCTTGGTGGATTTCAAGCCTTGAAGTGCAAATGGCAGGTGTTGGCTCCTCTGCGCCTTTCAGAGCATCACTTGGCTCTTTTATGAGATGACAGGCTCTTTCATCTCAGCCCTGGCCCCATTTTTCTCCTTCTCAGCAAGCCTCCAAAGACAGGCAATAAGGCAAGAACTAGGAGGGGAGGCTCATTGGCGGCTGCTTCCCTGCTGGGCAGGGCAACCCAGTCTGCGCATCTTCCAGCCGAGTCCCTTTGAGCCTCGGAGGCTGGGCAGGGAGCACCGTGGCCCAGGCTAAGAAGGGTCCTTCCCCCACCCCACAATCCCCCAAGCCTGTAGAAAGTTGCATTGCATCCTGGGAACGCTCTAATCATCTCTTTGCTTTGTGCCTTCCACCACAATCCAGTCTAGAGGGGCTTCGGTGCCTTTCTTCTTCTTTATCTTTTCTTTTTAAACGTACAAGTACTTTTTTGAGGCCCAGGGCTGAAAACGTAACACACCTCTTAGGCTCACACCCTTCATCCTCGGCTGTATTTGCTTATAATCTTGCTTTTCAGGTTCACTTTCCTTTAAAAGGCCAAAAGGAACATATTTCCTTCACATATCGCTCTCAGTGAACAAGGGGAGCCTCTGCCCTCTCCCACATCCCAATTCCTTCCATCCTTCTCTCCACCTGCTCATGTAACCATCCCTCATGGAGTCCCCCAGGTGCTAGGTACTGACTGTGACAGGGAACCAAGCAGAGTCCTCGCGCCTAAGAGTCCGTTCATCCTGATCTGCCTTCTTCATTCCCTGCCCTCTACCTTCATCTCCCACCCCTTGTCTCCTGGCCTCCGTGCACCCCAAATCCACAGCATTCCCTGACCCAGCATTCCCTTCCATGCCTCTGTGCGTCTGCTCGTGCTTCTCCTCTGTCCAGGATGGCCCTTCTCTCCCAGCCCCTCGACCACAGCCCCTGGCTCTCCCCTTGTCCCTGGGAAGCCTTCCAGCCCCTGTCTCCACACCAGGCAGCCAACTCCCTCTTTCTGCACCCGGAGCGCTCACTCCACATGGCATGACAGCTATGACCTGTGTTTCTCAGGACTCCCAGCCTTGGGCTCTCCTTTGGGGCACTATGCATAGGACTTTGCCCCCACCCACTGCGGTGGGGGTTCCAGCCCCTGGTCATCTCCAGCCCCCTAACTATTTCTGGGAGTCCTCAGGGGGTGTTCTTCACCCTAAGGAGCCACCAAGAAACCACCTGCCCCTACCAGCGTTGGGCCTCCTGTCTTTGCCCCTCAGAGGCCACACAGCATCTACACCGTGCAGTGCCAGAGCGCCCAGCCCCCACAGTGTCCCCTCCCCCACTGTAGTCAAGTCTACAGTGGACCATGCTGCAATGAGGAGACTCTTCCCCTATCCCTTCCCCCCCCCCACACACACACATGTTACATCCACCATGTATAAGACCGCAGGGAGCAGGGCTGAGTGGGAAGGAAAAGCTGCAGGGCCCTAGCACATGCAGAGATTTTATTGAGACAACTCTGCCCATTGTCACTTGTCCCCTCCTCTTAGAATTAGACATGGATCGCTGGGATCTGGGGCAAAGGATGATCTGACGCAGCCAGGCCACAGTCAGAACCGAATTTCCTTCTACTGACGCCCACAGTATACTGCCCTACAAGTACATTACTTCCCAAGCCACCCCTTAGGCCTTAGAATTCAAAAAGGTATTGGGAAATTCTACCAGAATTCCAAATGTGCCCTGACATTCTGCATCCTAAAGCATGACCTGGGTGGACGAGGCACACACACCATCATCCCACTGGCCTCGCTCAGAGCAGGCATCAGTCTTGACTGTGGTACAGTTTCTGCCCAGCAGAGCTGCTAGCATTCCTCTCAACATGCTAGTCCTCAGGCACCACGGACCTCACTGCTACTCTAAGGTTTTCCTCATTGGGAATGATCCCACTTCCTTTTTTCTGACCTCTCCTAGCACTCAGGACTCTGTCCTCTTGTCCGGACTGATCCAGGTTGTTAATAACAGAACTAATGGCTAACATCAGCTGAGTGCTCACCTTGCCTCAAGCACTGCACCATGCCCCTTATTAAACACATTGCATTCTCACAATCATATGCAGTAAGTACCACTAGCATCCCCATTTTACAGATGAGGAACTGGAGACAGAGAATTCTACAGTTCCTGCATCAGAGCTGTGTCCTCTCTGCCTTTGTCATGTCAGCCGTTCAACCAGCGTTTTTCTGAGGCGGCCATTAGGCTGCCGTAGGCTCTGAGGACAAGAGCAGAACCGAGCCCTCTGCGTGGGTGTAGCCCTTAAGAAACCATGGATTTTGAGCCCAGTGTTCATGGAGAGAGAAGAGGATGGGAGCTGAATTCAAGAATGGGGGAGCTGAATTGGAGGCGGAGGGAGTAAGCTCATTCAGGGCATTGAAAATGAATGGGAGAGGAAAGACAAAAGCTGGAGTCTGACTAATATGTCTTTTATCTCCTGGCAAGCCGTGCTGTTCTTACAGAAGGGAGCTTCTCCCTCTCTAGCACCTCCAAGCTCAGCGGGTAGCATCGGGATTTGGGAAAGAGCCAAAGCCATCTGGGGTGTGAGTGGGTTCCAGGGGGGAGGACCCACACCTTCATATCCTCCTCAGCCTCAGTATTTCGACAGAGACTGCTCTTCCAGCCTTGAGCAGGATGTCGGGGCCACCAAGGCAACTCTCCCATGTAGTCCGGGCTGTGGGGTCATCACCACCAGGTACAGTTCTATTACTTTTAAGGAACCCATGTAGCCTGACCAATGTGACTGGGTGGTTGAGCGTCAACTTATGAACCAGGAGGTCATGGTTCAATTTCCAGTCAGAGCACATGCCTGGGTTATGAGCTTAATCCCCAGTGTGGGGGTGTGCAGGAGGCAGCCGATCAGTGATTCTCTCTCATTATTGATGTTTCTCTCTATCCATCTCCCTTCCTCTCTGAAAAAAAAAAAATTAAAATAAACCCAATGTAGGTTGAATAACCACCGCCAAAATCAAGATATAAAACAGTCCTATCACCTGAAAATTTCTCTTGTGCTCTGTAGTTAACCTTCACCCCCAACCTTGGAACTCGCTGGTTCTTGTCTAGTTTTGCCTTTTCCAGATATCAGATAAATGGAATCATATGGTGTGCTGTAATCTCACTTTTTACTTAACATTATGTGAGGATGTTCCCATGTCATACATTCTTTTTAATGGCTGCCAGTGCTCTCCAGTTCACCACGGCCTCTCAGAGAATAGAAATGAGAGGCCAAAGGTCACGTTGGAATGAGTAAGGGCAGAAGGATAACATTTGGCGCCCTGGCTCGGAGGCACTGGCTTTTCGGCCTTCAGGCCAAGTGGCCGAGCTCCATGTAGGCACCCCCGGCAGTGCCAAACCACAGGCGTGACACCACCGCTCGCATCCCACTCGGAGCCTTGGAGCTCTTGCTTAGACGTGGCACCTTCTGGAGTCCAGGGTTCAGATCCAGAGTTTCCTCCCGGAAATGGAGATAAAAATGTCCACCCAGGGCCACCGTGAGGAAGAAAGGAGATGGTGTGTGAAAGTGGGGACCACGGGGCCCAGCCTTTGGGCTGCTTTTCCCTCCCTCCCTCCCCACTCCAGTCCTTCCCCAGTGCATGCATCCGCCTTCCTTTAAAAAGGAGAGATGAGTTCATGTGAAGAAAAAGTACTGAAGACAAGTTGTCACCTACTTAAAGCTATTTCCCTAGTGTCATCAGAAGGACTGAAAGAGAATTGAGGGAAGGAGAATTGCAGTTCAGGAAAAACAATGAGCTGTCAGGATCCTGACCCTCTGGGAGCGAATGCAAGCCTGCCCCCCACCTGGGTCCAGCAGGCAAGCCCTCCCTACGCAAGGCTGGGAGCAGGTGCTGGGGACACTTGGACTCTTGGTCCTGACGTGGCTCAAGGCCTTTCAGCCTTCACGTTGGCTGTTGAAGTTTTAGCATTTCTTCTCCACCCCATCCTCACGTGTTCTCCCTCCTCCTGGGTCCTGCTCAGACTTCTCCCGGCAAAGTAGAGTCGGTATCCTAGCATGTTGCTATGGAAAGAATGGCAACATCACTTGCAAGTTCATGAAGAAGAAAAAAAAAGGAAAGAAAGAAAAGAAAGAAAGGAAAGGGAAGGAAAGGGGGGGGGAGAGGGAAAAAATAGGACAAGCAGGATTTTTTCTGTAAGTGTTACGAAACTGGAAGAAAAACTGTTCCACCACTAAATATATCCACTTACAAAATCAGCAGATGTTAGCACTTGCGCAGCGCCGGTCTCTCAGGCCTGCAGAAAACTCTTTGCAGAGCGTGTGCTTAGCCACTGCTCCCGAGGAACTCTGAGGCTGGTGAAGTTTCCAGGTTGGTGTCTGGAACCTTCCAGGTTGACCAGAGGGATGACATGGCAGACCATGGCATACCATTCCAGGGAGACCTTGGAATTACTTGACTACAGTTTATTTATGTCCTTTAAAGGCCTTTCTCCTGTTCCCTCCCCCCCGGCCCCCCCCCCCCCCATTTCCTGGGTCAGGTCACCCCATCTTTGGGCATCTTGAGTTGTTTCAGAAGCCAGGCCTTGGAGCCCAGGTTTGAACCCGGCTCTGCCTTGGACTAGTGCTGGTCCTCAAGCATGTTGTCAGCATCTCGCAGCGGCAGTTTCCATATTTGTAAAACACCTACTTTCAAGGTTTTGTGCAGCTGAGCAGTAACACGGGAAGCACCTGGCACAGTGGCCAGCGCTGGGCTATTAATAGCAATGTTGTGTGATAGAAAGAGATTCTATTGCCTTCTAGTCATGTGTTTCTACCTGCCCTGGGGACAGTCGGGGGCTGCAGAGAGGGCATTTCAGCTTGTGTCTGCTATCCTGCTGACAGAACCAGCCTGGTAGCCCCATCAGATTTGACTTGGAATGGAAATGCAAGCCTGGTGTGTGAATTGTTGTTGTTAATCCCCACCAGAGAATATTATTTTCATGCTGTTTAGAGAGCGTGGAAGGCAGGAAGGGAGAGGTGGGGGGGGGAGCGAGAGTGAGAGCGAGAGAGAGAGGGGGGGGAGACCTCAATGTGAAAGAGACACATCTATACAAGGCTGCTTCCTGCATGCACCTTGACTAGGACTGGAGATCAAACCTGCAACCCAGGTATGTGCACTTGACCAGGAATCGAACTCAGACCCTTCAGTGCGTGGGCCAATGCTCTAACTCCTGGGCAACCCCCTGCCAGGGCCCCTTCATTCATTCTTAAAATTACTTGTGAGTCTTGAAGTCCTGATGTAGAGCATATTCTTACAGTCTTGGTTAATATCTTAGATCTGCCTTTGTTCTGGTTAACTATTACTGCCTAAAATAACACCAAAACCTAGGAGTTTCCAACAGAAATTGATCATAACTCACAATTCTACGAGTGAAAAGCTGAGACAGAGTATAGCAGCTGGGGCTTGTCTCTACACCATGATCCTCCGAAATATAAGCTCCGGAGAACAGCATTCCCAGTTGAGCAGTGTTGGCCCTCAGTACATCTTTAATTGAATGAGAGAATGAATGAATGAATGAATGAACAAATGAACGAACCAGTCAACCAACCAATGAACAGCCAGTGGCCCAGATTCTACAGCAGCGTAATGTAAATATCTGTGTTTTCCAATGGTCTTAGGCAACCCTGCTAGCAGTTCTCAATCTGTGGGTCATGACAGAGCCTAAGACCATTGGAAAACACAGATATTTACATTACGACTCTTTAACAGTAGCAAAATTACAGTTATGAAGTAGCAACGAAAATGATATTATGGTTGAGGGTCACCACAACATGAGGAACTGTATTAAAGGGCCGAGGCATTAGAAAGGTTGAGAACCACTGTCCTACAGAGAGTACTCATTTGTTATCCCCTGTCGAAATCAGGTAATTGCCAAATGAGGTTCTTAGTGGGCCTGTCTTCTGCAAAGTGCATTAGACACCAAGGAAATGTGCAGGCTAGAGCAGCGGTCGCCAACCGTGGACTTCACGGACCACCAGTGGTCTGCAGATCACCAGTTGGCGACCACTGGGTTAGAGGATAAAGTAATGGGGTGTGATCGATGTTCATAGATGGAGTGAATGTCAGTTGTGCACCTACTGACCCAGGCCCTGTGCTCAGAGCTATCGAAGACACAGTGATGAAGAAGACAGGGTCCTTGCCCAGAATGAGCCCTGACCCACTAGGGGAGAGGCACCTAGACAAGTAACTCTTAAGAAAGCCTCATGGAAGGTTCACATGGTGTTTTTTTGAGACTGAGGGAGGGACCAAACAACCTGGCAGAGGGAATCAGACAGATTCTTGTGAGAGAAGGGATCTGAGCTAGATTTGGGAGACAGGCTAAGTTAGATTGGAAGATTTTGGAGAGAGAACAGTGTGAACGAGGCCTGGAGGTGGGTGTGCGAAAGTTCAGAGACAGTGAATGTGCCTTAGGGTGGATCAGAAGCCCAGACAGTATCGGCAAGGTTTTGAAGATGACACTGAGGAATTTGGACAAGTGTTGGGGAGCCAGGATAGGGTTTAGCCAGGGAGTGGTGTGCCATGATCAGGTTTTCAGACACATCACAAGGTAGCCGTTTGGACAATGCCCTGGAAAAGCCCGGTGGCCGTGTATGGGAGGTAGATTGGTAGCCCGCTGTGACAGTGCAAGGGACACAGGAGGAAGACCTGACCTGGGATGAGTGTGGAAGTGGGAGGGAGCAGGGAACACAAATAGAATGCCAGGTTCTTTCTGACACCTGCTCAAGTGGGGTGGCAGCCCAGATTCATGATCCTACCTAGCAGGGCAACAGAGTGAGGTAACCCCCATCTTTGAGTGTCCTCTGTAGAGTGTCACCCATGGTCTGGTCTCCTGGAAGGTGGCTGGCCTGAGACCAGTGCTTCTCCAACGAGACTGCCCACTGGAATTGGACTTTTAGCTATATAGGTGCTTGAACCCCACTCCCATGGAGTCTGACGTAATGGGTATAGGGTGCAGCCCAAGCACTGGGGTGATTAAGAGCTCCCCAGCTGTGTAGGGCCAAGGGTGACAGTCCCTGCCCCTGCCCTGGAGAAATGCCCTCCCCTACAGTCAGGCTTTCCAGCTGCTGTCAGTTGTCATTAGCTAATAATTGTGTGATTTCTTAATGAAAGGCCATGTCCGGCCCTAGATAGTAAGCTCCAGGAAAATGGGAATTGTATTCGTTTCCTATGGCTAGAAAGGTCATTCCATTGTGCTGTCAGGGCAGCTGCTTCAAGGTCACGGGAACATGGGCAACCACAGAACACCATGGCCCACTGCCGCACTTCATTGAAGTTATTCACTTCCTGCTGACATGTGTGTACTGTGCAGGACCATCTGTAAACCATTCAACTGGTCACAGGGAACTCCCATGCGGCCTTGGGTGTCGGTGGGGCCACACTCCCTGGGGAGGCTCCAGGGGACTGTCTGTTTCCTTGCCTTTTCCAGCTCCCAGCAGCCACCTGTATCCCCTGGTTTGTGGCACCTTCTTCCATCTTCAAAGCACATTACTCCAATCTCTGCTTCCATCATCACATCACCTCCTCTTCCTCTGCAGCCAAATCTCCCTCTGTTTGCCTCTTTTTTAAAAAAAAAAACTTTACTTTTTTTTTTACTTTTTTATTAATGTATTACATGTATACATATCTTCCCATTACCACACCCCCACCCCCCCCAACCCCCAACCTTCTCTGTCTCAATTAGTTTACATTCAACATTATTTTGTACTGGCTTCAGGTATACAGCATTAAGGTTAGATAATCATATGCTTTACAAAGTGTTCCCCCTGATATTTTCAGGATCCACCTGGCACCATATGATTTCACTCATATGTGGAATCTACAGTACAAAATAAACAAAAAAAATTGAAACTGACTCACAGACACACTGAGTAGACTGGTGATTGCAGAGGAAAGGGGTTTGGGGGACTGAATGAAAGAGGTGAAGGGATTAAGAAGTATAAATCAGTAGCTATGAAATAGTCCCAGGGATGCAAAACACAGCATAGGGAATATGGTCAATTATCTGCCTCTTTTAAGGGTATCTGTGATTATATTAATATAATCCAGGACAATCCTTCCATCTTAAGATCCTTAATCACATCATCAAAGTCCTTTTTGCCACATTCACAGGTTCCAGAGATTAGGACCTGGATATTTTAGGGCAAGCATGTCAGACTCATGGCCCACAATGAAAATTTTTGCGGCCCAGCCAATATAACAGTATGTAAGGAACATTTTAATAAAAATTTTGTAACTTAATTTTTACAATATCCTGTTATATACAACTAGAGGCCCAGTGCATGAAAATTCACGCACTAAAGCAGGGGGCAGAGGGGTCCCTCAGCTCAGCCTGCCCCCTCTCACAGTCCGGGAGCCCTCAGGGGCAGGAGGCAACCCGGTGATCAGGGGAAGGCTACACACCCCATCACACCTCTGCACTGCCTCTGCCAGCAGCACAAGCCTTGGCTGGCCCTAGGTACCTGAGCCTCTGGGCAGCCGCCATCCAAGGCTTGCTTGTGCCTCGGGCCGGCCCTGGGCAGCTGGGGGGCTGAGGGGACTGAGGGACCCCAGAGGCAGGTGCGCGGGCAGGCCGGCCTTGCTATATGCCTGCTGCCCTAGTAGGGTTGAGGGGACTGGACACCGCCATCTTGTGGATGTGGGCACCACCATTTTTAAAGGGATGGCAGTTAATTCATATATTCCCTCCTTATTGGCTGTGGTAGCTTCCATCTTTGAGAGCGGGGCAGTCAATTAGCATATTCCCTCCTTATTGGCTGTGGGTGCCGCCATCATTGAGGCCAGAGCAGTCAATTATCATATTCCCTTCTTATTGGCTATGGGCACTGCCATATTTGCGATGGCATGAGGGACAGTTAGCATATTCCCTCTTTATAAGATAAGATTATTAATAACAAACTACAACATTTGCTAATGACTGATTACTATAATTGTGTTGTATCCATTTCCCTTATGCACCTTATGCGAAGGCGCAACATTTCTCTCCACTAATACTAGCAGCGAATATTTTAGCAGCTGATTGCCACATTCGCCTTGCACTGATTTGTTTGGTGTGCACAACAGGAAATATTTTGCTTTCAGACAATAAGACAAAGAGGTTTATTTGTGTTACACTTATTAATTTGTGCAAGTTATTCAGTGTCTGGTAAGTTAATGTTCAAGAAAAAATATTAATTTTTCTTAAAATGTTCTATTACTTTATGTTAACGATTACTTACTTATTTCAGTCCTTTGTATTCAGCATGTCTCTATCGAAATAAGCCTATGTTTCTATGAAAATTGAAGCTTTTGTTTTTTTGCGGCCCACATAAACTTAAACCTTGTTTATTTGGCCCCATGTTAGCCTCTGAGTTTGACATACTTGTTTTAGAGGTTCATTATTAGCCCTATGTCCTGTGCAGAGAGATGAGAAATATAGCTCCTGAGTGCGGTTTAAATCTGTGGTTTTGTCTGGGATTGAACTGGCTTGCATGAATGGCTCTGTGGAGGATATTGTGCCAGAGAGTACAAGTAAACCTTCAGCCTTTATCCCAGGCTTTGAGGTGAAGGGAAGGCTCTTCGAGGTAGAGATGAAAGGGGTTCAAGAAAAGACTGTGGTTTTGGGGATGCAAAGGGTGGGCTGGAGGGAGGACTAGGGGACAGAGGGAGAGCAGGATCTGACACACAGAAGCAGTGACTGCTGAAAAGCCCTGTCTCGCCCTGCTCTGTGCCTGGGGAATAGAGAAATCTCACTCTTTAGGCTCTGGGAAGATGGAGTGTATGCGCATCACCCAAGGAATGAAATGAAAAGGTTACACGGGGAATTGTCAATATGATAAATCCCTACCGTCTCGAAGCCTCTCTAAATGTTTTGATAGCAGAATTTGATGGCTTGTAAATCGGAGCAGGCCCATCTTAAACATTTGAAAGTGCCTTATTTATTTATGTGTGTTACATGGAAAACCAGAATTCATTCCTTTTCCTATCTGTCTCAGCAAGATTTTTTTTTTTTCTGCTTTCAGAAACACATCACTCTTTTCCCAGCCTTGGTTTTCCATGTTTGAGAATGTGTGGGGGTGTGCCTATGTGTGGTGGCAACTGCTAGGATTCTTTCTACCTAGAAAAAAAGAATGTTTTGCCTCAGAGAAAATGATAATTAACTGCAAAATATTAACTGAAAAAAATTGTGAAGCCATTTTGTTTCAAAATATATTTTAATCTTGTTTTTTTGAGAGTATTGCGCAGAGAAAGAAAGGTAATAAAGATGTTAGTTGCAATGTGATAGAGTTGTGATTTGAAGCCCTGACAGACATAAACAGTGACAATTTCCTGATTGTCCTTGCTTGGATTTGAGTCATGAGCTACCTCAAGCCCCTCCAAAAAAATCATTTTAACTTGAATCTTTCTAAAACACTAATTTCTGCTTTGGAATATATCACCGTGGAGCTGCTCTTGTGTCACCATCAACAATGCTACCATTTGTTGAGCATTTGTAGGTAGCTGGCATGGTATTTTGATGGGGTCTTTATAAGCATTATGCCCATTTGCGGCATTCTAACAATCCGGTGAGGTGGGCATTCACTCTGGATTTGTAGGTAAAGAAACCACTTCCTGGAGAACTGCAGTAGCTTACCAATATCGTATAACTGGTAGGTGTTGGATGGAGCCTCAATTCAAACCCAGGTGGGTTCTCATTCCAAAGCTAGTAGACTGACCCCCTCTGCTTAACTGGCTTCTCAAGTACCAATTCAGCTCAAAACACCTGGATCTTACCATGACATTGGAGACAGACAACCCCCCAGCAGAACCCATTACACCAACATAACCTACCTCTAAGAGAAATGTCACCTACATGCCCAGATAGATAGGCTATTGAAGTCCTATAATTGATGGCGAAGGAGATCCTGGGTCCTCTCACCACACTTGTCTCTTTCCCTTCCCAGATCTCATGATTGCCTTATCTGGTGGATAAGCTCAGGTCACCTCTAAGAGCCTTCCAACTCCAGTGCCCCATGGACCTTCTTGATTCTGGATTTTCTCCTTTGGCTTCTCTCATTAGAGGGAGACAGAACATTTGGGTGGAAGGTCTTTGTTGATAAGCTATCAAGACAGTGCTTTATGACTTCTTCAAACAATGTATGTAATAGTTTTGTTTTTTAATTCACTTTGTAAAAACTATTCCTTGAGATTAAAATGTCTTCTAACATTTGACCTAAATGCAGATGACTTCCCCACTTCCCTCTTTTTTTGGAGCTGTTTGGAGCTCTCAACTTACCTCATGCTTATCTGACTTGTCCTAGTAGAAAAAGAAATAAATTTTTTCCATTATAAAACCATGGAAGACTTTATATATATATATATATATTTTATTAATTTTTTTACAGAGAGAAAGGGAGAGAGATAGAAAGTCAGAAACATCGATGAGAGAGACACACCGATCAGCCGCCTCCTGCACGCCCACAGTGGAGATGTGCCCGCAAGCAAGGTACATGCCCCCAACCGGAATCGAACCTGGGACCCTTCAGTCCGCAAGCCGACGCTCTATCCACTGAGCCAAACCGGTCTCGGCACTATGGAAGACTTTTGATTTCATGTTGACAAATGCATAGTTGTACTTTTCAATGAAGTTTTTTAAGACCTTTCAAAAAGTGTCTTTGGGAAGAATAAAATTGTTAAAGGATAATGAATAACCTGAAAATTACTTTGCAGTAAGCATAGAGTGTCAGAAGTAGTCAGTGTGTCTCCTCTGTTCTCATAGACACTCATTATCCTGTCCAGGCCGCTCTCTTGATTGGTGGATCCTCTCCACAAAGAGGCTTTCCTTGAGTATGTCATAGAAAGTAGCTCTTCAGTCACCATCACATTTTTAAAAACTCTTCAGAGCACTTACATACTATAAGTTCTTTGTTTTTTATTTATTTTCTGTATTCCCCTCCTGAATCATAGGCACCATGAGAACAGGAATGTCATGTCTTATTTCCTGATTATCTAAGCAATGGTCGGCAAACTGTGGCTCACAAGCCACATGCAGCTCGCGAGCCGTGGTTTGCCACTCTGTTGACTAATGAGTTTGCCGACCACTGATCTAATGCAATGTTGGACATAGAGCAGGCACTCAATAGTGAGTGAGTGAGAGAATGAATAAACGTATGTCTGAGCTGTGTTCTCTTTTTCAAGATCCATGTTTCTATTTCTAAAAGTAGGCCTTCTACTGTATTTCCCTTTTTGAATACCCAGAATGTTTGAGGATGGGCATGGGTAACAAAGAGCACCTGTCACGGCCAGCTCCAGTGCTCCTAGGGAGGTTTTGAAGATGAAGATGATGTAGTCAGATTCATGTTGGGAAACATGATGTTCAATCATGGCATCAGTTGTTTCTAAAAACAAGGCATTGAAATTTGAAGCCAGAGGCAGGGGACTTCACGAAGACTGTTTACCCCTCAGAGGCAGTGACGTGGCATCCATTAGGCAGTTACGTCCAAAGGCATCCACAGAGCAGGAGGACAGAGTGCAGGGAGGCGAGGGATAAGCAGTGCCGTGCAGAAGAGATGAACAGGAGGAACCTCAAAGGACTCACTTTTCTTGGTTAGCAAGGACTCAAGGTTATTCCTATAAAAGTGTCACTCTCACCAATGTCCTGAGATTCTTTCTGAAAGGAGAAGAAACAGTGTGGAATAATAGCCAATACGAGAATGAGAGAATGCTGCAAATGGGTGGGTCACCTAGCTTGTCTTCATGGTGGGAAAAAGCTCAGAATTGCTGCTTTAGGAAGAAATGGTAGCAGTGAGGGGGCTGGCCTGAAACTCTGCCTGTCAGGACATTTGCAGTTACAGGTGACAGAAAAAAAGACCCTATTAAACTGACTTAAGCAAACTGACCTAATGGAAAAGCCAGCGAGCATTTTTGGATTCAGCATGGTGGCATTCAGTGGGATGTTGTCAGGACTCATTCTTTGCATCTTTCAACTCTACTTTCAGTTCAGTTCTCAGATGAGTTCCCCGTCATGTGGAAGGATGGCTGCTTGGGCTCCTGCACTTACATCCAATCCCTTCAGGAAATCCACCAGTAAAGGAATACATTTTTCTCCCAAGGGTTCCAATGAGAGCTCTGGAATGGAGCCACAACTGGTTCTGATGCTCCATGAGCCCATCCCGTAATCACTCACTATTGTTGGGGGACATGATGTTCTGAGTGATCAGGATCAAGTCACATGCCCATTGCTGGTTGATGTCCATGGGCCAAGAGTGGGTTGGGGTCTTTCTCTAGAAAGAACTGGGCCGTCATTGCCAAGGAGGAAGGAAAGGATGCTGGGCAGGCGACGCCTGTCACAAACAGGTGAAGCCCAGAGGTTGGGCCGAGGTGTAGCTGCTGATGGAAACCCTGAGGAGGACTCAGCCTCATGCAGAGGAATGAAGAATTAGGAGACATCAAGGAAGCAGAGTCAGGAGGACCTGGTGCATAATACACTGTGGGGTGGAGAGGGGGTGAGGAGTGGGAGAAATCCAGGTTTCCGGCCTGAATGACTGAGTAGATCGTGGTGCTTTTACTTGGAATAAAGAAACGTTATAGAAAAATCAGGTTTGGGAGGCAGGTGATGAGCTGGGTTCTTGTGTTACATTTGAGAAACTTCCAGTGAGAATCATAGATGCACAGAGAACACAGTTGGAAGAGGCTCTGAGACTGACCATCCCAGCATCTGGCAGATTGCCCCTTCAGATACACCTTCCAGGTGGGGCTAGCTGAGTACAGTCTATTATCTAACCTGTGGGATATGGATCACCCATTTTTTTTTAATTTCTTTTACTTACTTAGTTTTCATGAATCACGTTGGCCTTGTTTATTTTTTAAATAATCAAATGTCAGGGGCAGTGACTGCTCCAGTCTTTGTCCACTCACGAGTCCATGTAGTTTATCCTCACAGTCAGAATGGAAGGTCTGCACAGTGGAGACGGGGCTGGAAAAGCTGGTCTGGTCAACATTGACCTGCAAGGATGAGCTTAGAGCTTTAGGCTGGATGAGATCACCAAGGAGGGTGAAGAGGAGAGAGATAAGGAATCGCCAAGGGCATAGAGAGGCATCTACGGGAGCAGAAAATGGGAGAGCTCGCAAAGAAGGGGCTGCCAGGAGGAGAACATGGAGCACAGTCTAGGGAAGCCAGAGGCAGGGGACTTCACGAAGACTGTTTGCCCCTCAGAGGCAGTGACGTGGCATCCATTGGCAGTGACCTCAAAAGGCATTCACAGAGCAGAAAGACAGTGTGCAGGGAGCAAGGGATAAGCAGTGCAGTGCAGAAGAGATGAACAGGAGGAACCTCAAACTTCCCATGAGAGGTTTGATGGTTACACCATTTCAACAACAGGTACCCGGGGTTGTGAGCTCAGAGCTCATTGTGAACAAGGCCCAGAGCCAAACATTGTGCTCGAATAGCTCCCTGATGCTCTCAGCAACCCTTTGGCAGGGTATATTTCCATCCCCATATTGCGATGGAAAAGCTGAGTTCACAGAAGATTGAAGCAACTTGCCCAGGATCACACACTGACAAGTGGTGGGACCAGGCCTAGAGGCGAGCGTCTTTCATTCAGGAGCTCGAGTTAGTCATCGCTGCCTTAGGAGGCAAGAGTTGGTATAATAATGTGCAGGTGGTGGCAGAATTGAGCAGCTTTGGAAAATTCGCTGTTGCTTTTCCGGTTTGTTTTGCTTTTGTTTACTCTTTTAGGCAACCTGGAGTGTTTGTAACCCACAAACACCCAGGATATTGAAAGGAGATGAGAGTTGGTGAGTGCTGGGCTGGAGGCCAGGTAGCGGGGTTATTAGCCTTATGGTGGGGAGTCCAGCTACCTCCACTGAGGTGGGGAGAAGGGGAAGATGGGGAAGAAGGTGACTGTTGTCTTGTGAGCTCGATCAGGTGACCTGATCTTCTCAGAAAGATTCAAGGCAGAATCTTTCACTAAGACAGAGAGGCGACGTTGGGAGAACTAAAAATATTGGCGCAGTTGCCATAGAAATTTCTATGGGCATGTGCAGAAGATGAATAAACAGACTTTGGAGCAGCATGACTGAGGTGAGATGAGCTGGTGTCAATGTGCAGCAGCTTATCCAGGGTTGGCAGCTAAGTAGGGGGAGGGGGCTGTGGGGGGAAAGGGAGGGATGATCAGAACGTAGATTGAAGACGAGGATTGTGCAGAACCTCGCTTTGCCAAGTCTGTCATCATTAATGCTAGCTCACTAATTCAGGTCACCCTTTTAGGGAACCAGAATGTGCCAGTGTTAAAGGTGTTCAGGGTCCAATCTTGCAGGCACAGATTCACCCCATTTTCCAGCTGCCATGGGGAATGGGAGGGAATTTGGTGTCCTTCAGGTGCATGTGGGGTTGGGGCCTGTGAGGTAGACATCCTGGCTGTGGCCAGAGAAGGATGAACTCCTCTGTTAGTAAGTGGCAGAGCCAGCGTTCAAACCAGGGAGGCCTGGCTCCAACCAGTGCCCCTTCCACCGAACACTTGTGCCTAATGGTGAGTGCTGAGGAGCAGCAAGGCGGCTAAAGGCCACATCCTTGCCTATTGAAGGGCTGGGAGAGTCTGAGCTTTAGAATTCATTGTCCCTGCGTAAATGATTAAAATTCTGGGCTCCAAGTTCACATGAGCCCAGAAGGATCTGCCTTTTCAGGCATAGCTGGCTTTCTCTGACCCTGAGCACCAGCTGAGTGGTCTCAGGTTACCACTCCTAAGACACCAGCCTCCTCTCAGAGTCCTGTGCCACCTAAATGCATGGTGACACTGATATAGTGGGCCACATGGAACAGCCACAAACAGCATTTCATCCACTGAATTTTTTTTTTTCTGGAGAAGACCATGCAAGCTTTCTTCTACCTAATAAAAGAGTGTCTCAAGAGTAGCATCTTGAAAAATATATTATAATTCAATTAAAATCTTATTCCTTTGAATACTCCCAGAGGGGGAAAGCCACTCGGAATTTGTGAGAAATGTAATTTATAGACTCAGTATTGGGAAATTGAATTGTTGCGGGGACCAAGCAGTGGGGATGGAGGCAGGAGAATCTGGGCTTCATCTTCCTCAGCAGCCCACTTCATCTCTCTGAGCCTCAGTTTCCTTACCTGTGAAATGGAGCTCATAACCATCTGTTGGTCTTATAAGAATAGTAAAGATTGTACATGTAAATAGTATCTTGGTACTGCATTTTCCTGCCTACACTTAACCAGCTCAGCAAGGCCCTTCTTTAAAAAAAAAAAATAGTCTGTCTGAGCAACTGAATAATAAAAACTAAGCACAAACACAGGGAACAGGAAATAGCTTTTTAAAAAATTGATTTTAGAGGGAGAGAGAGAGAAAATATATCTATCCACTGCCTCCTGCACTGGGGATGGATGTGCCCTAATAGGAATCAAACCAGTGACCTTTTGGTGCACCAGCCGATGCCCAACCAACTGAGCAATATCAGCTAGGACAGGAAATAGCTTCTTTAAGCTCTCCCCTCATTCCACTGCTATGGTCTCTATTGTTCCTAAAGGTGTCTTGTGTTATTCAGCACCCAGCATTCTCTGTTCTATTCTCTTCCACCATCATTAGTTTGTGTAGTTCTCCCCCATTTCCGCATCATCTTCTGACTTGTCACCACCTGTTCCAGCAGCCAGAGTGTGATAAGCAAGGGGGGAAATGAAGCATGAGCCAAAATGTGCCAGGGTTTGCCAGCTGTCATAAGGGTGTGGAGTTCACTCTGATGGGAAACCGAGAGAGCACTTCATGTTAGGTGACATGAACTGATTCCTATCTTAAAACATCCCTCTGCTGCTCTGAAAAGAAAGGAAGCAGGAGACCCATGAAAGGCTGGTATAGGTTCCAGGAGGGAAATGATGGTGGCTTAGACAAGTCAGGAAGAGGTGGAAGTGGTCTGATACTAGATTTCTTTTGAAGACAGAGTCAACAGGATTGATGATGGATGAACTGTGTGGGGTAAAGCAAAGAGGTCTTTTGCCCAAGGGAGCAATGGTGGAGTTATTGATGGAGGTGAAAAACTCTATAGAGGGTGACATGTGTTTGAGGGGAAGATCAAGAGTCTGGTGTTCAATGAGGACATGGAGACTGAAGATTGAGGATTGTCATAAAAAACAAAAAACAAAACACACATGGTTTTTCCTCACCTCTGCTATGTCCATGTCCTGTCCTCACTGGTACCCTGAGGAGCCCTTTCCACTGTAGACAAAGTTGCCCAGCATGAAAATACGAGGGCTCCAGCCTTAGGGTGGCCAGGTTCTGGGTTCACAAGGTAGAAATGCCCCTCTTCTGTGTCCTGCTCAGGTTTTTCATATGAGCCCCTAAGAAGGTGGGTGTGGGCCCGGAGTCCCACAGGGTAGCCCATGAATATAAGTATTCATTTCCTGCACTCTTGTCAGTGGGACCTATACCCAAGCCAATCGGAGGGGCAGGAGGTGATATTGTATCTCCTCCATTACCCTCTCCCCGGATGTCAGCTATCCTGTTCCAAACGCTTCTCCTTTACCACACAATGAAAGGCCCTGTCTACATCAGCCCATGAATTTGGATGCTCAACATGGCGCAGCCCATCAGTCCTGGAAGCTGTATCTCTACAATGTAGTATCACGCAGCCATCTTTAAATCATTATTTTGCTCCATATTTATAGAAATGGGGAACCTTTCAAATGAAATGAAGGAACTCTAATATTGGGGTGATGTTTTTCTCCTTTATACTTCAGTGCATTTTTCTGGATTATCAATAGTGATTTTATTTTTATGATTAGAAACAAAAGTTCATAACTGTTTTTAATGCCCAAAAAAATGCCACTTGCTGAAACCGGTTTGGCTCAGTGGATAGAGCGTTGGCTTGTGGACTGAAAGGTCCCAGGTTCGATTCCGGTCAAGGGCATGTATCTTAGTTGCGGGCGCATCCCTAGTAGGGGACGTGCAGGAGGCGGCTAATCGATGTCTCTCTCATTGATGTTTCTAATTCTCTATCCCTCTCCCTTCCTCTCTGTAAAAAATCAATAAAGTATATTTTTAAAAAAATGCTACTTGCTGAACCCAGGAAAGCATCTCAGTTCTAACATACCAACAATTAAAGCGGCTTCAGAGCCTGGTCCCATGTCATCTGCAGCTTTCCTTCCACCCCCCACCCACCACTCCCGATCTCGGTACCTTTGCTGCTTTTCTGTATCTATTTGTCTCTAAACATGACAGAGTGACCTGCATCCTCATTTGCTTGTTTTGGGCCAGTTCCCACTTCCCTTGCAAGAGAAGGAAGAAAAGAAGAATGTGATCTTTCATTGTGGCGTGTGCCCACCCTCATGCTGATCTGGGTGTTGACCCTGGGTGCCAGTTGGGATGGTCATGGGTGCAGCTCAGAAAGCCATGCTAGTTTCTTTTGCCTTGCAGAGAAACACTGACCCTATCTTTGTTCTTGTCCCACAGATACGATGCTGCCTCTTATGTTTAACTGTTGGAGCAGTTACAATTTTCTGTGCTGAGATCATTCTGGAAACTCAAACACTAGACTTCAGCATTGACGAGAAGCCAAAGTCATCAGAGAGGGGATAAAGCCAAGAGCCTTTCTTTGAACAAACAAATAAGTTTGTTCCAAAAGTTTTACTGCCTCCTCCCTACGTGCCCCCTACCCCTGCCCCCAAATAAGCCATCGCACGCAGGCAGGCAGGCAGGATGGCGAGCAAACGAAAATCTACAACCCCGTGCATGGTTCGGACATCACAAGTTCTAGAACAAGATGTGCCCGAGGAAGGAGACAGGGCCAAAGAAAAAGGGATCATCACGCCACAGCCTGAAATGGCCAAGGGCAGTTGGGCAGCAGAACCTAACAACTCTTCCAAAGAAAATGAAGTGATAGAGGTGAAATCGACAGGGGAGAACCCATCCAAAAAGCTCCAAGGTGGTTATGAGTGCAAATACTGCCCTTACTCCACGCAAAACCTGAATGAGTTCACGGAGCACGTGGACATGCAGCACCCCAACGTGATTCTCAACCCCCTCTACGTGTGTGCTGAGTGCAATTTCACAACCAAAAAGTACGACTCCTTGTCTGACCACAACTCCAAGTTCCATCCTGGGGAGACCAACTTCAAGCTGAAGTTGATCAAGCGCAATAATCAAACTGTCCTAGAGCAGTCCATCGAAGCCACCAACCACATTGTGTCCATCACCACCAGCGGCCCCGGGAGTGGTGACAATGACCCTGGGATCTCGGTGAGTAAAACCCCCATCATGAAGCCAGGGAAACCGAAAGCTGATGGCAAGAAGGTGCCCAAGAAGCCCGAGGAGGCCACCCCCGAGAACCACATGGAAGGGACTGCCCGCCTGGTGACAGACGCAGCTGAGATCCTCTCAAGACTCGGAAGTGTGGAGCTGCTCCAGGAGTTAGGGCACGTCACACCTTCTGTCCAGCTCCCACCAAATATCAACCTTGTCCCCAAGGTCCCTGTCCCGCTGAATACTACCAAATACAACTCTGCCCTGGACACAAACGCCACCATGATCAACTCCTTCAACAAGTTCCCTTACCCGACCCAGGCTGAGTTGTCCTGGCTCACAGCTGCATCCAAACACCCAGAAGAGCACATCAGAATCTGGTTTGCCACCCAGCGCTTAAAGCATGGCATCAGCTGGTCCCCAGAGGAGGTGGAGGAGGCCCGGAAGAAGATGTTTAATGGCACCATCCAGACAGTCCCCCCGACAGTCACTGTGCTGCCCACCCAGCTGGCCCCCACAAAGATGTCTCAGCCCATCCTCCAGACAGCTTTGCCATGCCAGATCCTCGGCCAGACTAGCCTGGTGCTGACTCAGGTGACCAGCGGGTCAACCACTGTCTCTTGCTCCCCCATCACACTTGCGGTGGCCGGAGTGACCAGCCACAGCCAGAAGAGACCTTTAGTGACTCCACAGGCTGCCCCTGAGCCCAAGCGCCCACATGTTGCTCAGATTGCACAAGTGCCAGAGCCCCCACCCAAGGTGTTGAACCTTTCACTGATGGCAGCCAGCGACCGCAAGAAGACAAAGGAGCAGATAACCCACCTCAAGGCGAGCTTTCTCCAGAACCAGTTCCCTGATGATACTGAGATCTACCGACTCATTGAGATGACCGGCCTTTCCAGGGGCGAGATCAAGAAGTGGTTCAGTGACCACCGGTACCGGTGTCAAAGGGGCATCGTCCACATCACCAGCGAATCCCATGGCAAAGACCAACTGCCCGTCTTGGCCACCCAACACGGTCGCACATACCATGCCTACCCAGACTTTGCCCCACAGAAATTCAAAGAGAAGACCCAGGGTCAGGTTAAAATCCTGGAAGACAGCTTTTTGAAAAGCTCTTTTCCTACCCAAGCAGAACTGGATCGGCTGAGGGTAGAGACCAAGCTGAGCAGGAGGGAGATTGACTCCTGGTTCTCAGAGCGGAGGAAGCTTCGGGACAGCATGGAGCAAGCGGTCTTGGATTCCATGGGGTCTGGCAAAAAAGGCCAGGATGGGGTGGCTCCCAATGGTGCTTTGTCTCGACTTGACCAGCTCACCGGTGCCCAGCTGGTCAGTTCTCTGCCCAGCCCTTCACCAGCAATTACAAAAAGTCAAGAACAAGTCCATCTCCTGAGGAGCACATTTGCTAGAACCCAGTGGCCTACACCCCAGGAGTATGACCAGTTAGCAGCAAAGACCGGCCTGGTTCGAACTGAAATCGTGCGTTGGTTCAAGGAGAACAGGTGCTTGCTGAAAACGGGGACCTTAAAGTGGATGGAGCAGTACCAGCAGCAGCACATAGCGGAGGACCACGGCTACGACACCCTCTCGAGGAAAGCCGTCAAGGCCACTGTCACCGAGAGCCCAAAGAACGGGAGCGAGGTGGGCCCGCAATACCACAAGGACCCCAAAAAGCTCTGCGAAGAGGACTTGGAGAAGTTGGTACCCAGGGTGAAAGTGGGCAGCGAGCCAGCAAAAGATGGTTTGCCAGCAAAACCCTCAGAGGCCACCTTGGACAGGTCAGAGGCCAACAGCCGAGATGGCCAGGGGAGTGATGAAAACGGGGAGTCAGGTGTTGTGGATTGGGTGGAGGTGACAGTGGGAGAGGAGGATGCCACCTCTGACCGGTCAGACAGCTGGAGCCAGACTGCCCCAGAAGGCACTGCAGAGCTGGCCGACTCGGACTCCGACAGCGTCCCTGCCGAGGCTGGCCAGGCCTAGACAGGTAATGCCACCTGTTTCCTTTCATCAGGGAAGGATGCTGGGTTTCTTTCTTTCGGTTGCCAGAGTTCATGGAGTTCGTAGGGTACAAAGATGTTGACAACGATGATGGGTTCTTCTTTTTTTTTTTTGAAAGGAAGGAAAATAGGGGCTAGTAGATTTCATGTTCTTATTTAAAAGGCTGTGCCAGTGGGTGACAGCATTGTGGCCTGTGGTCTGTCCAGACACCACCCTTTGGGCCTGTCCGTTCTAAAGTCTAGTTGCAGTTGTAACCGGTTTGTTTTGTGATCGCTGCTATAAGAACAAAAACAAACAAGAAAAGGATGTGTCCTTTCCTTTTTTTTCTTTTCTTTTTGGATTTTTAAAGGGCAAGTATCTAAGTTTACTGGCTACAGATTTGGGGTCGTTTCTATTAACCTGAAAGGTCTGGGCATTTGCCTTGTCATGGTGAATGGAAGGTGGCCTGTGTATCTCATTAAGTAACATTGCTCCTAACTCTGCTGATTGGGTCCCCAAAACCCCTTCAATCTGGAAGAGACTGGTGTAAATTAGCCCCGTGGAGCCACGGAGGCCTGGGAAGGGAGGTTACCATGGTTACTAATGGCCATGTCATCCACATAACAGGACATGCCACCCAAACCCTTCGTGTTTGTGCTTCACAAGAGGTCTGTGCGAATCAAGGCCTAAAGCACAGCAGCTTGCTTGATGGTGGGCATGGGGGTTAGCAGAGAGAAGGGTACAGGAGGGAAAGCTCCACCTTGGCCAAAGCACAAAAGCCCTCCCCTCCCCCATGTCATCGTTAAAAATAATAAAACAAAGGTAAGGACTTCCAGAATGATTGAAAAAGTCCCAAAGGGAGCCCTGGAAATTACCATGCCTCTATATTAATGAATTTGGACAACTTTGGCTGGCCATGTCACTCATTTATTCATTTATCCAGTAATAAAATGAGGCACCTGGCAAAAAAATAAAGTCTTCTGGAACATAGTTCCATCAGCTATGAAAAGAACAATTTAATGAGCAGCCAATCACAGAATGCACCAAGTCTACCTCCCGGGAAGGAGGAAGCAGTAATGGGTTGTGGATCGGGAAGCAGCTCAGAGGGAGGGGGCATGACAGGAAGAGAGGTAAAGGCTGCTGATGTCACCAACAGCGCCGACTACCCACATCTTGTCTGACTGCCTCAGTTTTGTTATCCTTCCTCTGGTCACTTTCTTGCAAAATCCTACCAGTCCGGCCCCTCTCTCTCTTGTTAAAGTGGAAGAGCAATGGTTTTTGTTCAATCAGAATCTGCCTGAAACCTAGTTTTCCTTGTCTTCTGTCCTTGACCTTTTCTGATACATGATACAAGTCTACATGATTGCTTTAGACCAGTGGCCAGCAAACTGCGACTTGGGAGCCACACGCGGCTCTCGAGCCGCAATTTGCTGCTCTGTTGACTAATGAGTTTGCCGACCACTGCTTTAGACAATAGGGTCCAGTTCAATTCGACAAACGCATCCTGAACACCTAATGTGTGCCAGCCCACACTTGTAACCTCATCTGAAGCCTGCCTAGTGAGTTTTAAATATGATCCCATTTGCTCAAATTCTGTTGAACCACCTGGGTAATATTCAGTGAAGAGAAAAGGGCAGGAAGGGCCAGTGACCCCTCTGATTCCTTCTGCCTTGAGCCTCCCTGAGAGCAGCGAGGGGGGACTTACCTGACCTATAAGCCTCAGCAACTTCCCCAACCCCAGAGCTCCCCGAACTGCTGCGGGGAAAGAGCTTCTGCCAGATGTGCCAAAGTGGGGTGGGCACAGTGAGTCTGGGAAGATGCTTGGAGCAGAGGAAGAGGAAGCAGAGGCAGGTGCGGGGATGACTGTGAGTGTATGGACCTTGCCCTATCCACTGGGACACTGCTTACTCCTTCCCCATGCCATTGTATTTTCCTTATCTCAGTTCTAATTAAAATCAGGCCATGCCCCCTCTTATCGAAGGCAACTTGACTCAGAAATATGACTGAGGGAGAGAATAAATCACTATCACAGTGCTTGTTTTTCTTTCTCGTGTTATTCTCTCCCGAGTCCGAAGGGCTTGGGAAAATCCCTACAGGGAAAATGAAAGAGAAACAGAAACGGAAAGCTATCATGTGGGGAAAGAATTCTAATTGTTTCGTGTTCCCCCAACGGGTAAAGTAACAGAGAAGCTGATTTTGCTAAAGAATTGGTGACAGTACTTTTTAACATCCCAAGTTGTCCCCGAGATAGAAAGGGGTGGCTGTGGGAGGCAGTGGGTTCCCTGTCCTGGGCGGAGGTCAGGGAGAGGCTGGACATCCACGTGGCAGAAATGTTGGAATAGTGGCCGTGAGGAAATGGGCAGGATGACCTTGCAGTTTCCTCCCAAAGCTGGGTCCTGCTGCTCTGGGCCCAGGTGATGGATCCATCAGGTCATTGGCCTCTGCTGTTGGGGAATGCCTGTGACCAAGGGGTAAGATTCTGGGTTAAAAACCCAGGAGGTTGAAAAAAACAATATTAGCAAGAGGCCACGTGCTCAAAATCGCTGTGATACTCTTAAAAAATAAACCTGAAATGTGAACTTATCCTGAGTGGGCTGGACACAGTGCAGGGAGGGGAGGGATGGGGTCAGCAGTGAATACTGTGGGCACCATCCATGCCGTCAGGGGATCTCAGAAGATGTACAATTAGCCAGGCAATCTGAGGACAGCTGTGCTGGGGCACCCCTGGCGCAGGGACACTCAACAAAGAGAACCGACGGCGTCTGGGCCAAGGCCTTTTGGGGAAGTGGCCTGCAAGCTGGGATTTGCTGCGGGGAAGGCAATTGGGCCCAGATGGAGAAACCAGCCCTGCCTCTGCTTCCTCTTCCTCTGCTCCAAGCGTCTTCCCAGACTCACTGTGCCCACCCCACAGCACGGGTCCCGCCCATGGCTCCACACCCTGCACAAAGCCCAAGGAGACTGGAAGTGCAGCGGTTCCCACAGGCATCTGGGATCTCCGCAAAAGCCCAAAAAAGCGGCTCTGTCCCCCTTTCTCCGAGTCATCCCTTTGGTCTTGCAGGATGTTGTTTTGTATTTTTTTAAGGGCGTTGTTCAGCATTTTTTTCTTTATGAATGCATATGCTTGGAGAATTCTGCATGCTCATGTGCATAAGAAATTACACAGGGAAGGAGAAAAACCTCATTGCCAGATAGAGAACCACCTTAGTTTTGAGGTTTATCTAAAAAGTGGCAGTTTCTGCCAATCACTTGAAGAGACAAGGTTCAGTTTCCTTTAAGAGACAGGAGGAAAATGTGTGTACTCTCACACATGCACATACTCACACACACACTCACACACACACACACACACACATACACACACACATACACACACACATTTGCTTACACCTAAGGCCCTAATTTTACACCTGGCTTTCCTCGAGGAAAAAAAATGAAGCAATATTTCTGGAGCACCTGCCTGTTTTGCACGGCTCATCTGTATCGCTCTCAGAAGCCCTTGGGGTATGAATTATGAAGTGAGTCAAGTTTGGGGAGCTCAACTGACCTCAGCACGCAGCTAGGAGGTGGGAAGATCCTGGATCAGCTTTCTGGTTGAGGGAAGGAAGAGCAGTAGCTGTCCTTTATCAAAGAGATGGATGCCCTTTATCACCCATGTCTTACAGACACAAAAACATAGCCCTTGGCGGAATAAGTCATGTGTGCACTGCCTGAAGGCCAGCAGGTGGGACAAGAACCAGAATCTCCATTTGTCTGATTCCGGAGCCTGTGAGTGGGCACTGTGACTGGCTGCCTGTACGGGAATAATCAAGGGGCTCGTAATGATGAAGGAATCACACAGGTCACCCCGGTGATCCCCCAGGAAGCTACCCTGGTTCTGAGGCTGCCTCCCAACCTGGTCAGATTGTGCTCAGGAAACATGTTAAAACCAGCCCCAAACTTGAAGGGTGTTCATCTCTCCTCCTGCCCCTATTACCTTCCCGCCCGCCCCCCGACCCCCAGTGGCTTTGGAAGGGGTCATCCCCAGCCCCTGCCACCACCCACCTTCTCCCTGACATCTTGTCTCTGGTTTTGTGTCATCTTCTAGGGAAGTCGGTCCGAACGGCTCTGTCTGTGAAGAAAGAAGAGAACTTCCCTCCCGGGCCTGCGTGGGCCACCTGGTCGGACTCCAGCCGGACCTAGTGAGCTGGCCCGTCCCTGCAGGCGCAGACCGAGCGGCGTCCCAGGCGCCTCCCAGAGGGCGGCGGGAATTGTTCATCGTGCCAAAGTCCTACTACTGCATTTTCAATGGGTCCTTGTAAATAGTTGGCTCCTCTGCCCTGTCCCCCACCTCTTGCTCCACTGGAACCAATTTGTACAACGTGGGAATTTTGCTACCTTTTTAATCACGGGCAATTTCCATTTCCAGCACCACCATCGGAAGATTTTTCCCAGGAGGCGGGGGCTGGTCACCTGAGCTTTTTTTTCCTTTTTTTCAATTTTATTTTATTAATTTGGGGAAAGGGGTAATATTAGCATTAGTGCCATTATATCTACTGGATTTTAGGTAGGGAGAGTTCATTTTTAAAGGTAGATTGGAATTTGGGAGATTTCTCGGGGAGGCGTCGGACTCAACTTGGAGAGAGTTTACAGAGGGCAGATCTTCCAAATCAAATCTGTGTCCACTTCTCGCCAGCCGCCTCTGGGATCCCTGTGCAGCCACGCACAAGGCCGCCTCCTACAGGTCTGGTTTCTCAATGTCCTGGCCTCTTGGTCAGACCTGGGGCCCGGCCATTGCCCGGCGACCTGGGGAGCAGGTGGCTGTCCTTTAAAAGCACCTTTTTAGATACCCGCAGAAAGGGCTCCCCCCTTCCTAGCATTGTCATTACTTTTATAAAATGGCAACAGAGATCTTCCTATCTAGATGGTACAAAGATGAACCGTGTTGGTTTTCGTTTCTGTTCCTAACTGCCTTTTCTCAGTGTGGTAATTGACAAGATTTCAGCTTGAAGCCTCACCATGAATTGATTTTTTTTGTTTGTGTTAGTTTTGGGCCAATTTTAGACTCCTTGAGTGCACTTTTTCTTTCCAGTTAGTTCTAATTTTTAAAGAAGAAAAACCAAGAGACATATCTGGTGTAAATGTTGCAATATGAATTGTGTGTGCAACCCCTCCCCCCTCCCCCCATTTGAGTACATTGCACAAATAAAATGCTAGGGAGTTTGGAAAAAAGAACACAAATTTTTCTAACTTGTTGCTCCTTTGTTGTAACTCAATAAAGCAAAGACTAAACGTTTTTATAACCTTTTCCTCTGCTCCTGGTCCTTTCATTTCTGACTAGCGCCCAGGCTGCGGCAAATACCCTCAATAGGCATGGAAAGGGGTGTTTGTGAAAGGAGGGCATACTGGAGGAAGCTGGATTCAGGTCTGAGAGATGACATTCCAGACACCTGTGCCTCTGGCTTTGGAGACTTTGTCATATGCAATCGATCCTCTCCTTACCACCCGTTGGCCTCCAAACTCCTCCTATTCACTACTTTCCCCACACCCCCGCAAAAAAAAAAAAAAAAAACTAACGTGACTCTTAAAAAAAAGGCCATAGCTGAAGGGTCCCAGGTTTGATTCTGGTCAAGGGCACATGCCTGGGTTGCGGGCTGGGTCCCCAGTAGGGGACATGCAGGAGACAGTCAATCAGTGATTCTCTCTCATCATTGATGTTTCTATCTCTCCCTCTCCTTTGCTCTCTGAAATCAATACAGAATATACTCTTAAAAAAAAAAGTAAAACATGGCTTTAGCGACCTCATTTCCTGGTCCCTGCCTGCACTGCCTCTCCTGTCTGTGCTCTCAGTACTGGAACTTCCCCAGACCCCATCCACAATGGTGCCCTGCCCTTCCAGCCCAAGGTCGCCTCCAGCTTCTTCCTTGGCAGGTAGCTGTTTCCTACCTGCTTTTTACACCCTTGTCTGCTTGCTACTCTCAAGCTATTTAAATAAATTCTTCAAGTAAGCCAGTGTGCAGTTATCAAATGCCCGAAGAAAGCAAAGGGAAAACTTTGCCAGAATGTTTCTTTTGATTTTAGTATCTTTACCAAAGAGAAGCCTTGATCATTGGCTGCATTGAAAATACACAGAGAGAACAGTTATGCTCTTGAAACCACCCAAGTTATCTTTTCTCTGTGGGGAATGACTAAAGGGTGGCAGAAACCAGGAGAGGCTCTTAAAGGGGAGTAACTAAACGGGATTCGTAATGAAGTAGAAGACAGCAGTGAGACGGAGTGAACATGCTGGTTTGTCTGCCCTGTTCCTCTTTGCACTAGCATCTCTTCCTTTAGGGGGGACACATGTCTCCCTCTCCACTCATGTGAGGGCTGCCTGTGACTGTCCTACCCCCTCCCACAGGGCGAGCCCTGCCACACCAGCCCCCTGTTCACAGATCTGGGAGCTGTCTGAGGCTGGAGGAAAGAGTTTCCTATTCCATTTAGATGATGAGGGTGATAATATTAGCCCAGAGCCACCTGCCAAGCCCCTGCTGGACAGTCTGTAGGTAGAAAGAATGAGGACAATTTAAAGAAAAGAGGCAAAGGGGCCCGGCCAGTATGGCTGAGGGGTTGAGTGTCATTCATGAATCAGGAAGTCACAGTTCGATTCAGAGCACATGCCCTGGATTGTGATCTTAATCCCCAGTAGAGGACATGCAGGAGGCAGCTGATCAAGGATTCTCTCTCCCTTTCTGTGTGATCAATAAAAACATAAAACATTTAAATTTTTAAAAAGGCAATAAAAGAGAAAGATGATTGATGAGGATGGTGGTGGTGGTGGTGGTGAGAACGACAATGGCAACTTCATTTGAGTCCCTGACCATGTCCATCACCCTCTCTTTTCAGTTCCATAAACACCTACTATTTCTGCTTTTACTTTAGCTGTAAACCTTTGGCGTTGGATTTCTCTCACTAGAAACTCGGTTCTGATTAGTTGATGAGATTATTAGATAAAAACCAATGGAAAGACAATAAATGGAAATAGCCATGTGTGGCTAGTGGCTACCAGCTGGAGGCTCATCTCTTAAGTCTTTTCTACTCAGTGTGTGTTCCCTGAATCAGCAGCACTAGCAGCACCAGGGAGCTGGTTATAAACACAGAATCTCCGCCCCCATCCCGACCTGTTGAATCAAAGCCTGCAATTTGACACCAACCCGCAGTGATTCACAAGTTCATTCAAGTTTCAGCAGCCCTGCTCTGAAGGCATTGAACAGCCTACCCCCAGGCCCCCTTCTCCAGCACACTGGGGAGGATTGGGGGTGGGAGGAAGAGGGAGGGATTTAATAATACACTATGGAGCCTGTTTTCAGAGGATAGACTCCAATGCCCTGGGAGAAGGAAGGTAGAGGCAGGAATGGGATTGAGAACACATGGTGCACCAGTTGTGGCTGCACTTGTCTTTCCAAGCCACCTGGTGCACAGTCACTTCCAATCAACAGTTCTAGAAATGACAGCTCTCTCTGGCCTGCCACTGTACAATGTGGAGGGAACCAGGATGGAGGTCAGTTCCCTCCTGCTGACTCCTGAAAGCTCCCGTCTGAAGGGCCTCCCAGCTGGATGTACGTAGGAGCCTCTGCAGAGACTCTGTCCTTGCTACGGGAGAGGTGGGGGTGTTGATTAATAAATGTGACTAAAAAAGACATCTGATCACATCCTAGGACATGTTGCAAGTCAGGTATCCTGCTAATTCTTTTTAGGGGACACATTGCTCTTGACTATGAGGAAGAGGGGAGACCAGTAGGGAGGAAATTAGGGAATAAATATCCTGACACTGTTCCCCTCCCTTCCTTTTCCCTCTTGCCACCACCTCCCAATGGCCAAACCCAACCAGAAGTCTGGGCAAGGGGACCTGGTGATCCAATCCATTAGAACTGCCTCCCAGCACACTGAGCAGGGGGGTGAGGGCAGAGAGGAAAAAGGATGGTCCAGCAATGTATGGCCTGGACCAAAATGGCAAATACACATGGAGCACGCCATCTCCACATCCACAGCAGACGCTAATAACCAATCCAAGGCTCTGGCCACTGGGCTTGGACAAGTCTTCCCAATACTGGACACCAAGCTCCACTTTGAGTCTAGTAACCTCGGAATAGGAGGTGTAGTGTGTGGTGGATGCCTCTGGTTGTCTGGCTAATATTCATCCCCATTCTTCTTTGCTAATAGAGCCAATGACCCACCCAAGCCCCAGATGAGAAAGTCCATTTCCCTGGCAGCTAGGAGTGGCTAATGAGACAACGCAGAAGACTAGTACATAGCTGGTCCCATTCTCTCCTTCCTGCATTAGTGAGCTTCAAACTAAGTCCCCAAGGGCTTCATTGAGGCTCTTGAACAGTGCTTCATCTGAAGTTTTCTAACTTCTTAAAATGTGAAGAAAGTATTAATCCATCCCTCATTGAATTTGTCTGATGTTTGCAATCAAATGCTCTCTGAATTAACACAAAATCCATGTGCCATCTTTCACTCACACACATGTTCATTTATCCCTGTGCTAATTGCTGGATATAGAATTAAGTTAGGCATAGTCTGTTCCCTCCTCAAGGAAAGTTGACCTACATTCCTGAAGGATGAGTAGCAGTGTGCCAAGTGGGGAAATCAGAGGAAGGCACAAGAAGCAGAAATGAAAGAGTTAAATATGATGTCAGGGTGTTAAACAGTAGGAATCCAGCAAGCGTTTGATAATGTGTAACAAAAAAGAAACCATTGGTTTGGCGCAAACAATTTTGAAAAACCATCAACCACCCTAATTCAAACCCAGTCATGAGAAAAACACCCCCCACAAACAGGGGATGATTACCTACTTGGAAAGAACCTGCAAAACAGCCAAAGAATTATGCTATTTGCTTGTATGATGGGAAATAAAATGGTTTGGAATTTCTCCAAACTAAGTAAAATAAAACAGATGTACAAAGTGAAAGAAAACATATTCGAAGTCCTTCACCTTGGACTTGCTTCCCATCGCTGAATTTGGGTCACAAATAAGGGAGATACACACATATCCCAACTGGCTCTCAGGGAGCCGCGCTGCTCTGAACTTTTGAAACACCATCAACAGGATGTATCTAGTCCTAACCACATGTGAGTTTAGCTGTTTAATATTCTGTTTGATGTGGGTCTAAGTCAGAAAATGTACTGGACATCAATTGTTTTCAGCCACCCCGCATCCGTGTCCCCTCTTATTTAACGACACTCACACCCCTTCCCACTGGGAAGTCTCCTGCAGACCTGCTCTCCCTGTTCTGACTCGAGGATGTCAGGGTGTCCCTGGGTAGCCACCTGACTCAGGCCTAGCCAATGGTAACACTCATCTCTGGCCTCAGTGAGTGGCCCAAGGGGTATATGCCCATGGCCCCATCGGAGCCAATCAGAGTCTTTCATTAGGTTTATAGAAATTGAAGCAGAGAGAGGGAGAGAGAGAAAGAGTGCACAAACACGCGCGCGCGCACACACACACACACACACCTACACAAGGCTGATGACATCATTTGAGTGTTTAGATCCAGTCAACCCTGAAGTTAGGTTCACCCCATTTTTCCTGGTTATGGAAGCCAGTAAATCCTCCTTTTGCTTAAGTTAGAGTTGTGTGACTGTCATTTGGAAATGAAAGAGCTGCAATAAACTCATCCTACTACCCCATTGCCCAGCATGCCTGCATAATAGATAACAGTTAAAAATGTAAAGGCAGATTCAATTATATTTTAAAATTTATTGGCTATGATTCCATTTATATGAAATGTCCAGAATAGCAAATCTATAGAGGCAGAGATTGGGGGGCGGAGGTAGGAGCAGAGGAGTAGAGAGAGGACTGAGGGTGAGGACTAAGATTTGAGACTTCTTTCTGGGGCAATGAAAATGTTCTAAGATTGGCTGCAATGATGGTTAGACAACTCTGTGTATACACTAAATACCAATGAAATGTACACTTCAAATAGTGAATTGTATGGTGTATAAATTATATCTTAATAAAACTATAAATATGTATTTAGTGTGACCATAGAAACTAGAAACCAAATAGAAAAGGTTAAATCTTGAGTTACAGGGAAATTTGACTTAAGGAACACACACAGAGCCCAAATTTAATGTGTTATCTTTTCCCCCCAGAACCTGCCCCTATACTTCCTGTCTTGGTGAATGGCAGCAGCAGCATCCAATTGCCCAAGCCAGAAATCTGAGGCGGGGTCGGGGTGGGGGATTCCACATTCATGTATCCCTGGGTTTCAACCAAATACCAAGCCCTCTAACTTCTAGCTCCCAAATACTTCTCCAAATGACCCTTCTCCCACCTTCTAGCCACTATCATCATTTCCTTGCATACATAGCCTTCTAACTGGCCTCCTGCCCCGGTCTCACTCTCACCTGCCCCATCAGTTCCCCAGGCTGCAGCGTTAAGTCTGAACGCACCTCTCATCTCCTGTTAGTGGTTCCCAGTGTCCCCAGAATAAAACCCAGGCTGCTGAGCTCCTCCCACAAGCTCTTCCTGTCCCAGCCCCTCGCTGTGTCTCCCAGCCTCAGTTCACTGGATCCCCCACCCCCCTTTCTCCAGGTGCCTTTGCACCTGCTGTTGTTGCCTGAACTTCCTTTTTCTTCCTCCTGTACTGCAAACTCCTCTTACTCTTACAAGCCCCAGGTAAACATCATGCCTCCCACCTCGCAAGAATCTTCTCTTAGCCACTTTCAGCAAGTCAGGTGCTTCTTCCTCTGAGCCCCTAAACCACTGTCTGCATGTTTTTATCCTGACCACACAGCATTACATTGTCTCTGGGTTTGTCTGCCATGTAAGCCTGTGGCCTCCTTGCAGACAGGGTCCAGGTCATCTTTACCTGCGATCCTAGGCTAGGGACAATGCAAGCATGCATCCCACCATGTGTCATATGCATAAACCTGCATCAGCAATAACAGACGTGTAATTAGACTAGGGATAGTAGCAAGATATTTGGAAAGAATCATTTGTGGGAAAATACCCACAATGGGATAAAAATCAATTACATTTTACTAACTTCTTCCCTTCACCCAATCTGTCTAAGAGAGTCTCAAACTGATGGCCTAATTCTCCTCTCTCCCATCTCCCCGAGAGACTGTTTTCTAGACGTGCTTGGTGCACAGTCTGAGTCAGCACTGAAGGACAGCTGCAGAGGGGTTGAAGGAGACGCACAAACATTTAAGGAAAAAGGTCAAGTCCATCTATGTTATAACGAATAGAGAGGGAAAAGAGCTAAGACATGCTCCTGTGACGTGTACAGAGAAGCCCACATAACATATGTCAAGAAAGATGAGAAAAAATTAAATTCCTTTTCATCATGTCTTGGCTTGTTTAGACCATGCTTCTGTGACTGGGGCTGGATCATGAAGGTCTCAGCTCCGACAGGGTGACATGAGCAAGTTGTCTCAGAAAATGTGAAATGAAAATGAAAAGCCAATAAAGGAATATCCTGCCATTAATGGGATGAGTCTCATCACCCATTCCATGGACTATACGCATCCTCACATTTGCTCATACTGTCCTCTATCTGGAAGGAATTCTCCTGAGCCCTGGGACAGACAGAAGCACAGGGGAGCAGCAGACGACAAGGGACTTTTCACAGTCACATTGACTGTCCATGGCAAAGCCATGTCCCAGGTCCCTGAACACGGGCCCCTGCTTTACCGCTGAAGTGTTGTATGGCCCTGGATGCATCACTTCCTCTCTTTGACCATCCACTGCCTTCAAATTCTGAGATTCTTTGATTCTAGGAGCCCGGGCCTACACCCCTCTTAAGTCTCCAAACCCCTACCCTCACCTGAAGGCTTTGGGGAAAGACTCCAGGAGAGCAGTGAGCTAAAGAAAGCTTTAGGGCCTCACGCTGAAGCGTTGGAGCGAACACTGTCAGCCAGCTCCCGGGAGGAGCTCTGAAGAAGCAAACGTGCCCATAAACTGTGTTTAATTAAAGACAGAAATGGCGGCATGGAACACTAAAATGTAGGCTGTTCAGAAATATTTCTCCAAACCCAGAACGTATTGCTCTGTGTCTCTCCTCAGCCATGCTATGTTCACAATGGCAGTTGTTAGAGAAACAGACAACCTTTGTCTGGGGTCATCCAACCAGCTGCTCTGGAAAACAGCTGCTCTCGCTCTAGCCCGGACAGCCTCCTGAGCACCCTGAGGAGGTGAGTGAGCCTTCCAGGCATGGGCCTGGGAACCAGGCTGCGGACTGGGTTGGCCCTCTTAGAATGGGTTTCTCTCTAAGGGGTTTTTCAATCCCTGTGTGTTCCAGAAGAAATTTACAGGGGGCTTTGACTCCCTTGTGAGGCAGGTCAGCATGTGGGGAGAGGACGTGCAGGGTTCCCAGAAGACAAGACTTCCACGCACATGAAAATGCTGCTGCTCTGGGTCGGGAAACAGCATAATTTTCCACATCAGAGGAGTCCAGTGTAGATTGCAGAAAAATTTCAGCACTGGAGTTAGGAATCTGCCCAAAGCCACAAACTAGGAAGTGTCCGAGACAGGATTTGAATCCAGGTTTCTCTGAGACCCAAACCCATGCTTTTAAAAGCCACAATGCTCCACATCGAGTGGGTCAGGGCCCATCTCAAGACTGAATACCAGGCATGGGCACTCGAACATTTGAGATGGACTGATATGTGGGATATATCCCTTGAGGGGTCCTTCCATCCACTTACAGCCCAGGGAGCGGACAGTCCTCCTTGCAAGGACTCTGGCTTTCATGTTTATGGTCGTAGAGAAGGCTGACAGGGAACAGATAGAGCCTTTCAAGGAGCTAAGATGAGAAATAAAATTAGACTTTAAACATCAAACGATTTTAATGATTGTCTCCTATGGACTCATAAGAATGAAGGACCAGGAGACTAAGGGAATTGGAAATCCCATCATGACCTATAAAACTTTACTCTAGATCAGTGGTTCTCAACCTTTCTAATGCCGTGACCCTTTAATACAGTTCCCCCAACCATACTTCATAACTGTAATTTTGCTATTGTTATGAATTATAATGTAAATACCTGTGTTTTCCGATGGTCTTAGGCGACCCCTATGAAAGTGTTGTTCGACCCCCAGGTTGAGAACCACTGCTCTAGATCACCCCCTCCCTGCCTTTCCCGCCCCAACTGCCTCTCTAAACCAATTTTTCTGTCCTTTTCTTCTCATCATTTGATGGAAGTGACAAAGTGTTGTGTAATACCCCGCATCTATCTCGGGCACAGATCTCATACAGTTTTATAATTATCCATTCACAAACCTGTTCCTCCTTCATTAGGCTGTGAGAAGCCCAAGGCTCGGGGCTTTTCTTTTTCATCTTTGTATCCCCAATGCCTAACACATCATAAGGCTCTTCATCAATATTGTGGGAGGAAATAAGAAAAAAAGGAGGAAAGGAAGGAAGGAATGGAGTAAAAGCAGATAAAGAAAACAAGAATCTAGGACATAAATTTAAGGCTTTTTTAATATAACAACCGAGTGTGATAATTGGATCCAAACTTGAACGGACGAACTCTAAGAGACATTTAGAGGCAAAGATATTTAGGGGAAGTTTGAATATAAATTGATATTAGATAATGTTAGAAAATTATTATTAATCATTAAGTTAATGGTATTGGACTTATGTAAAAACAAAAAAGGAAAGATGCTATTAAAGTGGCAAAATGTCATGAGATATATGTTACTTCCTTTAAACTATTTTAAGTATTTCAGAAAACAAAGGATGTCAGATTAACAATTGTTAAATCTAAGTAAAAAGTACATGAATGCTTAATATACTATTCTCTCTGCTTTTCTGTGCATTTGCAATTTTTCATAATATAAAATCCCAATAAAGCAGTTTTCTAACATAACCATAGTGCAATTATCAAATTCAGCAAATTATCATCACTACAATACTACCCATCTCATTAACAGCCCATGGGCCAATTGTGTCCGTTGTCTCCTTCTGCCCTTTATACTCAGAATCCCATCCTGAATCACATTTTGCAGTTACTTGCCTTGCTCCTGTGCTCTCTTTCCATCTGGAACAGTCGCTTAGCCTGCCTTTGTCATTCAAGACACTTTAGAAAACATCTAAGCTTGCTGTTCTGTTGCATTTGTCTGATTGTGTCCTCATGATTTGCTGCTGGAATACTACGAAATCCTGGGGGATCACTACATACGATGCGATGGCCTTTTCAGTGTGACACATCCCGAGGCACCAGCTGTCAGTCTGTCCTATTGTTGGTGGTGTTGATGCTGATCATTGGTGAAGGCGGTGTCGGCCAGCTTTCTCCACTGTAAAGGCACCCTCTTCCCCTCTGTAAATAATCAGTGATCTGGCAGACACTTAGAGATTGTGGAAATACCCTGCTCGGTTCCCCAACAGCAACTCACTCAGTGGTTTGGTCATCCACTGATGATTCTTGCTTGAGTCAGTGAACACTGTGCTGGCTGCAAGATGGTGACTTTCTAGCTCTCTCATTCCTTCTATGTTTATTAGTTGACATCCTACTGAAAAGAAGTGCCCTGCCTTTCTCCCCCTAGCACCTATGTGTTTACTTTCTAGAATCAGTGGGGACTCAAAAACATGTTTTTTAAAATATAAACATGTCCATGGGAGATTACCAAGGCATGGTCTACACATTTTAGCATTCCTAAGTCTTGGTGCCACTTTCTTCTTCCTCATGGGCAGCATCAATAGGACCCTAGCCAAAGCATGAATGTGAAAGAAGCATCAATTTGACCCTTTCCTCCAGCAGCCTACCTTGGTTCATTCACTCATACATGTCTTTGACAAACATGTACAGAGCATGTGCTAGGGGCTGAGCTCTAGAGCCCCAGATTGGATGCAACTGTGGTGAGGAAGACAGGAGGCTAGATGAGGGACTTCAGCCCAACCCAATGAGAGCGGTCACATTGGTGCGCTAAGTGCTTCAGGGAAGAGCCCAGCAAGAAAGGACCAGAAATTGCCTTTGGAATCTTCTTGAAGGAGAAATAGGAGTTCCCCAGTAGGGTGGAGAGATGGGCCTTGCAGGTACTTTTGGAATCAACGGTAAGTAGATAGACCTAAAAATTGGAGACTGTAAGATTGCCAGGTTGGATATGGAGATATAGCAAAACAAATCAGGATTCTTTTTCATACTTATGGAATCCCACCACGTGCACTGTTTTATAACCAGCTTCTTTCATTTCAAGACTTGTTCTGGACCTTGTTTCCATGTCAACACATGCAGATCCGTTTTAGTGGATTCATCAATGAGTCATTTCCAGGGCAGGGCTGTGATTTCTTTCACCCGTCTCTTCCTGATGGCCATGCAGGCTCTTTTCCAACCTTCTTCTCCCACGTCTCTGAGTATTTCCTTAGGATAAATGGGGGAGAGCCTTTTGGCTTCCAAGATCAAAACCAAACCCGAAAGAGTTAAGGCCTGAGCTGGAGACAGAGTGTGAGACTGCTTGTTGTGTTTCCTTATCCACATCTCATTCCTGCAACAGGAGGAAAGCTCCTTAGGAGGCTCCCTACCTTCATCCCCTTGCCTGAGCTGAGTGTGGACCAAGCATGGAAGCCGGGTTTAAACTGCCAACTCACACCAATTAACTCAACACAGATGAGTTCAAGGCTCCAGGAGGCACATTGACATTTTCTAGACATAAAAGCTAAAGCCTAGATAGATTACTCTCCTATCCCAAGAAGCCAGACAGGAAAGACATGAAGAATGGAAAGGTCTAGAAGCCACTCTGCCTAGAGGTAGGGAAGGAGATGGAAACCTGGCTCAGGATTAGCTCCACTGGGGACGAAGAACCCAGACTTTGAAGCCATGAGTTCTAAATTCTGTAGTTTCAGGCAAATCATTGAACTTGGCTGAGCCTTTGCTTCCTGAGGTGTGGCGTGAGAAAGTAATGGCTGCATCCTGGAGGTTGGTATGGATTGCCTTAGGTAACAAAGGTGAGGCACTGGGGTAGCCTAAGAGGAAACCTTCACCCCGGCTGGTTCACCTGACAGGACTTCATGGCAGGGTCTTTGTAGACTCTATAGGTGAAGGGAACAAGCAAGGCACCCGGAGACTAGCAAGTGAGGAGCCATTGCTACCTCTAGGGCTAAAGGAACCCAGTGATTTCTAGCTCATGAAGAAGGGACCACTGAGCTGGAGTTGTAGTTGTGTTACTGATAGTGACACAACACCAAAGAGAAAGAAAATAAAGAAGTAATGTCAGGCCCTCCAGTCTCCTGCTATTGCCTGCCTCAGCTAAATCAAACCAGAAGTCGGTGACATGACAAGGGGCTTTGGATGAGGCAAACACACTCAGATGCTCATTTCTAATTCATGTATCACAGAATCAGGGACTCGGACTGCCTCCCGCAACCCACACAGAAGCAAGCAGTGGTCTTGGTGGGGTAGGTAGGGTCACCAGAGGAGTCCCAGCCTCAGATGCGCTCACGTGGGTCCAGCCAGGAATCCAGTAAATGAGACAAAATGCAAGATGTTGGAACTCGTCTAACCCAGACACCCTGATTTTAGAGATGAGAAAAGAGCAGCCCAGGATCAGTAACTAATTTGCCCAAGGTCATCTTCTACTTAGTTTCACATCTAGGAACAGAACTAAGACATTATGACTCCAGAACCAGCTTCTTTAAAAAAGAAAAGAAAGAAAGCTATAAACATCATTATCACAGCCATGCATCAAAGTTGTCTTTGGCAGAACCATCAATGTACTTATTCCTAAAGTACCCGAGACATAAAAGGTTAATTGTCCCTTGTAAACTTTGCCCAACATAAGCCATGAGAAATCAGAATAGCCTCCTCTTTTATAGGCTCCAGCAAGAAGAAATAAGAACAGTCTGCAGATCTCAAGGAATTACAAAGGACAAATCTTCCTCCAAATTCCAATTCAAATTAACAGTCCAGATTAAAACTGAAGCCTGAGTATCCTTTAATGTGGTACTGGGTGGTTGTTGCTATCATTCTGATCCACTCATTTTATTTCTCTCCTTGCAATTAAAGCAAAGTTTCCTGACATTTATAGAGCACCCACTATATAGTCAGCACTGTACGATGTGCTGAGGATACTAATATAAATTAGACAAGATTATTCTCCTTGGAGCATTTGTCTATTTCTTTATTTCCCCCATCCCAACAACATGTATACACACACACACACACACACACACACACACACACACACAGTAAAGACTTAGTCTTTCTGTTGATGACAAAAGCATTCTGCAGTCCCAGAGTATAATCACTAGCGTGAATTCACATCACACCAAGTATTTCTACAACTAGTACCTGCAGAAATGAGCCTGTGTTTCTTCATCCATCCAAGGTAGGAAGATAATTGCTCCTTCCTCTGATTTCCCATGGCTCTTTACACAGACCTCTGTTCGAGTACTTATCACCCTGTCGCCATCTTCTGACAGATCTCCTCAAGGACAAGAGTCATATCACAGGCATCTTTGGCAAATGGATGGATTATGAATATATGGATGGATGGAAGAATGAGTATATGGATTGGTAGGTGAGTGGATTAATATACTCTTGGGTGAGTCAATAAATTGATGGATATTTAAACAGATGGCTGAATGTGGATAGAAACCTGAATGGATGGATGAATGGGTAAATGGATGGGCAGATGATAGATGGATATTTGGATGGATAAGTAGATCGATGGGTAAATGAATGTTTTGAAAGATATTTACCTTCTTTGTGGCTTTAGGATACCTACCCTGTTCACCTCCCAGGATAATGTCATACTAAGTTAATAATAACTTCATAATGCAGTGGGGGGAAAGTGGGGGTTACAAGGACTGGGTTCTACTCCCAATTTTGCCATGTAGTAGCTACATGTGACTTGAATAAATCCCTAACAACATGGGCCACATTCTGTTCAATTCTAAAGTGACAGCAACATCTGCCCCAATCAATCTGGTGGTTATTCGATAAGATGATGTACTAATATGCAAATAGTCCTTTGTCACAGCAAGGGATGCTGGTTGTCATCACCATTCCATGTCCATAGGTGGAAATATAATACTTCAACTATTAAGCTTTGCAATCCTAGCCCTCAATCCTCTGGTCTCAGCCTTTCCAGTTCCCTAGATTAGTGGTGGTCCATCTATGGCAAGTCACTTGCTCATATTCCCCCTTGCTGGGATGTAGCTCCATGTCATATGATACCTGCATCTCTGGGCAATACTCAGACTAGGCCTGTGACCTGAGCCCACTGTTCTGAAGGAAAGCAGGGAGATCCCTGAGGAAGGGCTCCTCAGAGAAGCACTGTTGGTGCAGCCCTCACTGGTGAGTTACTTTGCAAAGTGCTTTTGAGTTTTTTTTCTTAGAAACTCAATAACTATATCTACAATGCCAAGACCATTCATTCACTGTTCACTTATTGAGAGCTCACCTTGTGTGCAGCACTGAAATTGCTAGGGAAACAAAATTGAATGAGCTGGCCCTTGCCCTGAATGGACCCCAGTGGTCTGTGCCCTCAGTAGATCCTGGGCTGCTCCAGGATCAGCCTGATTACCCGGAACCTAGCACCGCCCAGCACATAGGACTGTGTTCAATTCACTTTTGTTCAACTGAAGGAACTCAGTCTAAAGGGGGAGGCAGACAGGTCAATAACAACTACAATTGGGCATATACAGAGAGAACTGTGAAAATAGAGGAGGGGCATCAATTCAAATCAGAAGCCTGGTTGGCTTCCTGGAGGAGGTGTCCCCTAAGTTGATTCTGAGACAAACAAGAAGGAGGTTTGGGGGTGGGGTGGGGTTTGGCAGAAGTGAGCAATACAAGCTTAGCTTTTTCTCTCTTCTAATGAGTTTCCACCTGCCTCTCCTTACCCAGTTGATGGGCTTTTTACTCCTGAAAGGGAAAACAATGTCAGTGTTCCGTGGAAATATCAGTGTGAGCCTGCTCTGGTCTCCTTACAGAAATTGCCTGTCTGGAGGACAGTGGAAAATCACAGTGCATTGCTGCCTGGCTTGACAAACCGAGAAGAGAAAGGTATCGGATTCTGACCAGGAGCAGGAACCAGAGGCGGAAAGAGGTGAAGAAGGTCCTGGCAGGGGCAGCTTCTATTCCTGGGACTTTTCTCCTGCCCGCTGTGGAGCAGGGCGAGGGCAGAGTCCACAGGGTCCCAGAGGCAGCCTCTCCCCTCGCCTCAGGTTAACATTGGACAAAGGCACAGAGAGCGTTCGCCCCAAAGCTTACAATTTCAAAACAGGTGATGCAGCTGCTCTTGGCACTTGGAGCTTGTAAATCAGCCTGGAGCTGGGCCCAGGGCCAGCTGTGTCTCTCCTGGCACAGAGAATGTGCCCGGTAAATCCAAGTCCCTGGGAGGACAGGATCTGACTCACTCACCCTGCAGCCCCATCACTCCCCACTCTTTGCCCTTTGCCTACTTTTCTCTTGCTTCTGCACATTTGCACACCCTCTCCCCCTCTACCCGAGACCCCCCTCTCTAGTCCTGCTCCTTTATCTGATTAACCCTCATGCCTTTTCCAGGTTTCATCTTACAAATCCCTGCTTCTAGAAGTTTCCTGCCATCCCATCTCCAGGTCTAGGGGAGTTCCCATAGCATCCTCTACTCAGCCCTTCACTGCACCACTCCTCGTGCTGAACTGCAATCGCCAACTGCATGCTCATCTCCATCAGGGCTCCTTCAGAGCAGAGACCAAGTCTTTTTCCATCTTTGTACCCCCAGCAGCCAGCACAGCGCCACACTTGGGTGTGCCCAGTGCAGGGTCAGGAGAAAGAGAGCCAAGGCTGCTCCTCACTGAAGGGTCCCTCTTTGCAGGGCGAGTGTCTCCTTCACCATGAAACCTCCCCCTCCTATATGCAAAGGGCTTCCTCAGTCACTGTTCTATTAAACTTGCCCTCCCTCCTTGGGGCTAGGAATTAACCTGCCCACGTCATAATTCCTCGAGGTTAGGAATTAACCTGTCCAACCGGGAGCCCAGAAAGCCAGGAGAGTTCCTGAGATGCTCACTGGCAAGTGGCAGAGAGAGGACTGGCCCGGGTCTGCCTGACTCTGGTTCAGCCTGGTTCGCCAGCTCCTTTGCTTTTTCATGCATGTCCTGGGCCTCCTGCATCGCCTGTCAGCTGGAGTTCCAGGTGAGCACTGGCTGCTCAGCTGCTTCTCCCTCTAGTACAGTGGTTCTCAACCTTCCTAATGCCGCGGCCCTTTCATACCGTCCCTCATGTTGTGGTGACCCCCACCAATAAAATTATTTCTGTTGCTATTTCATAACTGTAATTTTGCTACTGTTAATGAATTGTAATGTAAATATCTTTTCTGATGGTCTCAGGTGACCCCTGTCAAAGGGTCATTTGACCCCCAAATGGGTCGCGACCCACAGGTTGAGAACCACTGCTCTAGTAACATGTTAGCTACTCCACCAAGGATCGTTGGCGGGCTGAGCCTCCCCTTTAGTGTGACCTGAAAGCCTCAATTCTCCCCTCAGCACACATGTTGAAATCTTGCCCTCGGCTTTCAGGGTACCCAGGGGTGGGAGTCCTTGTCTAGCAGGGGAGACAGGAGTTAGGTGATTACAGAGCACGTCTGACAAGTGTTGGGAGGGCTGCAGGTGCAAATGGAGGAAGTGGTGTTACCCAGGGCCCGGGAGCCCCGGCCCCAAGACGCTGCTGCCAGGGGAAAATCACTTCTGCCTTCTTCCCCTTCTGATCTCACTCAGGTGCCTTTCACTGGCCAAAATGAACTGGAACCAGCTGCAAAGGGCCTGGGCAAACAGTCCTCAGGCGTGGCAGTGCAGGGCTGAGCACCAACACACAGCACCTGAATTCATGGTTGGGAAGGGAACTAGAGTTTCTGAGAGCCCAGCGATTTGCGCGTATACCCTGACCGGATTCCCACAACAGCCTTCCTTGGTGGGAGCCAAGATATTTTCTTCCTAATTCTGGAATTCCAGGCGTTATTATGCCTGTGTCACTTTTTAAAAATATATATATTTTATTGATTTTTTACAGAGAGGAAGGGAGAGAGATAGTTAGAAACATTGATCAGTTGCCTCCTGCACACCCCCTACTGGCTATGTGCCTGCAACCAAGGTACATGCCCCTGACCAGAATCGAACCGGGGACCCCTCAGTCCGCAGATCGACGCTCTATCCACTAAGCTTTCGGCAAACCTGTGTCACTCTTAAGTCCCAGATGGAGTCCAGCTCCCCAGTCCCCCACAGCTATCCTCATCAGTCCTGGAGGTTCCAGTTCCTTCCCAGAGACAGGTACCCCATTAGAATTCACCCCAAAGGCTGGCCAGAGTTTCTCTTCCACCAATAAGGTCAGACTTATAACTCCACCAATTATCTTTGTTCCTCAGGCCCTGAAGCCAGGCCTACACACACACAGCACCACCACCACCACCACCACCACCACCACCACACTGCTGCGCAAACTCCCCTCCTGCCCCCTGCCCCCCCACCCCATCCCTCCTCTCCGCCCCCCCCTCCCCGAGCCACTGCCACTGCTATCAAGAAATCCATTGTCAAACGCACACACTCAGAACGCTAAGACTTTTTCTTTTTCAAGGGCCCATTCCTAATCACAAGAGGCCACTTAGTCTGAGTGGGGCCTGGTAATGTTGATTAATGATAATACATTTCTCAAGAGAGTTGATGCTCAGCTTCATCTCAGGCCTCAGTACCCCCCACCCCCACCCCCACCCCTACCCCACCCCCAACTCTCCCTCCTGTGCACATTAGTCAGGGCGGCCATGGGTGAAGTCAGAGCTGTGACTGTGCCCAGCCAGCACAGCCAGGTTTGGTGAGCCTGAGAGGGGGTGCTAGGTACCCTAAAAGGACTCTGAAAAGACAGACGAAAAAGCTGAACGCTAGGTAGGACGCTACCCTCTCTGAGAGACCACTATGGTCTGAAAGCCAAGTCTTTATTTTATAGCCAGGTTCCACGAGGCAAAGTAAGGGCGTGGCTACAACATTCTCCAGGGTTTCGAATCTACTCAATTACATGCCCTGGATCAAGCTTTACTTGCTACACCTCCTGCAGCCTGTTACTCAGCCACGTGGGACCACAGGTTCGGACCAAAAGGTCAATCTTACAACGACAGCCTTGGCGAGAATTGTGCTGGGGCTTATATGTGGCTTTGCCAGGAGAGGATGTGCCCTCTCATCAGTCCCAGGCTTGAACCTGTCCAAATGCTGTAGCCGCTCTCCACATGTGACCAATGACCTTTTGGCAAGAGCCTCCAGCTCCCCAGCACAGGGCTCACTCTTAGGGTCCAGTTGCCTCTGCTCCCTCCTACCCCCCTTCAGCAAGCCCTGCACCCCAGTGAGAAGCAGAAAGAGCATGTTGTATTTAAGAAACCGAGAGAAAACAGTTGGAAGGTTACTATAGTACGTCGGGGGTAGTTTAGTTTCCTGGGGCTCCTTAGTAAATCAGCACAAACTTGCTGGCATAAAACAATAGACATTTATTCTCTCAGTTCTGGAGGCCAAATGTCCAAAACCAAGGTGTCAACCAGACCACACCTCCCCGAAAGGCTCCAAGGGAGAATCCGTCCCTTGCCTCTTCCAGCTTCTGTTGGCACCAGGCATTCTTCAGCTTCCTTGTGTGTGGCCACATCACTCCAATCTCTGATTCCATCTTCACATCCCCTCCTGCTCTGTGTCTGTCTTCTCTTCTGTCAAATATCCCATGTGTGCCTCTTATAGGGCACTTGTCATTGGATTCAGAACCCACACAGATAATCCAGAATGATCTCCTCCTCTCAAAATCTTTAATTACATCTGCAAAGACCTTCCTCCCCTCCCCCATTAAGGTCACATTCATAGGTTCTGGGAACTAGTACATGGAATTATCTTTTGGGGCCCACTACTCAACTCACTACAGGGAGTCGATCATAATTTGGGATATTATGTAATAATCAAACATTTGAAATGTTCCAAGTAATTTGAAATAATAAACACAATGAAATAAGCTTACTGTGTGTGTGTGTGTGTGTGTGTGTGTGTGTGTGTGTGTGTGTGTCTTTCTAGAACTGCCCTTCTTCCTTGATCCAATCTTCCTTCATTTTTGGTGAATACCTTTGAGAAGCTTTTCCAAGGTGGGTAGTTCTGATAAATTACAAGGCCTTTATTTTGCTGAGTGTAGTGTTTTTGAGCCAGAGTTAAATTGACCAAGACATTAGAGGGCCCTGGAAAAGCCATATGGGGAAAGGGTGGAAAGGCAGGGAGCCAGGTAACAGCTTAAGAGAATCTAGGTTATGAAATGGATTCATTCCTTCAATGAATATTTATCTCAAGAAGCCTAAGCAAACCAAGCTGGGTGCTAGGTAGTGGGGATGTGAGGGATGGATACACATACCCCTGCTCTCAAGTGCAGGAGTCTCTTTCCCTGTGATGTTCAATGTCAACCTCTCCACTCCCCCCACACACCCAATCTTCAGCAAAATCTACACTGCTTTCTCCTGCTCTGCAGATGAGCTTGAGGGAGGAGATGGGAGGAAATGCTATCTTGTTCCCGGGTTGGAATGAGGCAAAGCCAGAGGAAGCCATGCATGTGGTTAACATGTGCTAGTGGGCCAGTAAGGGTGGTACAGGCATTCAGCATCTACTGCCCGCTTCTTAGGAAACAAGAGCACTTTGATTTGCTTTTGGAAAAAAAATTACCTCTTACCCATTACAAGCAGTGTTAATGGGACTGTCATTAATGGTTTCCTCTGAATTCCTAGCCAAGGGAAGCACACAGTCCAAGCGAGGCCAATAAGACTGGGAGTTAAATTCTAATAGGAGAGATGGAAGCACAAACTCAAGCTGGAGCTGACAGCCCAGCAGATGGGGTAAGATCCATTCCTGCCACCTGAACTGGTGGGGCCCTTTCCATGTCAGCTTTTTCAGTAGACTCTTGGAATCTATGAAGTGTTCTATTTCCTTCCAATAAAGTACCTTTGGCTGAAGTTAACCAGAGTTCTTTTGGGGTACCAGCAATCAAAGAACACTAACTGATGGAAGGGATCAGGAAAGTTCAAACCCTTCCCTCCAGGTGACAAGGGCCTGCCGTGGGGACAGCCACGTCTTACATCCTCAGAGCCAGGTTTACTGCTCTTCTCTCAAACAGTTACCATCAACATCCACATGTCCCTTAAGCTAACCGTGACTGCCCTTAATTAACAGGGACACTCACTGTGTCAGCACCAGCCCTCAGGAAAAGGCCAACACACTGGCAGAAAGAAGAGAAGGATCAAATTCATCTGGGTCAGCGTAAGACATCAAGGGACAAATCGAGCTTAGTGGACAGTTCCTAAGGGATCCTTAAGCCTTGTACCTAAATTCAATTCTGCATGCCCTGTGGGTCACTCTGACTTGGCAGAGGTTTCTCCTTTCTCAATGCATATCCTTTTGGGCAGGCCATAGGGGAATTGCTTGGGGGAGAAAAAGTTAAATGCACACCTTCAGTTACTCTTCCCAATTGTTCTTGCTGCCTTTATTCACACCCATGCTCAGATAAGTACACATTGTAAGACCGAAGTTGCTTAACTGCTTGTTAAAAAGTATCTCAATTATGAATCCATTCTTGCTAAATATCTCCTTTCAGGAGACTATGATTCCCCTGTATAAGCAACAAAAAACCCTTCGGAGCCCCTGGGAGACCAGGCTATTAGCTCTTTCCCTAAGCAGGCCAAGTTCCTCCTCAACCCATTACCCAGTCCAACTTTCAGGTGAGTGCAACAAACAGAGAAGCACCTGTCTGAGGCAGGCACTGTGCTAAGTGCTGGGCCTACAACCATGGAAAGGTGTGCTAACAGACCACAGGAGAGACATTCAACGTATGATGACATCATAAAGCAGAGACAGTGCCGGTAGACCATCTGGGAGACATTCTACCTCGCCTTCAGATGTATAAAGGCCTCTCTTTGATGCAATGATGTTTAAGCTTGGAAGGACCTGAAGGATGCGGACAGAGTGAGCAACATCAATTGAGAATTGTTTCTCTTTCACTAGGGCCTTCTGCAAAGCTATCCCCAATTCAGGAAGAAATCATGTTCTAAAAGACCACTTTTTAAATTCAGAGGTTTAGCATTCATTATGTATTTCTCTACAGAAACACACACATAGTGGCTAGGTTTCTCAGCTGATCCACCAGCACCCAATTATTTATAATGTGCTGCACCAACAGTATCTATAAATAGCATTATTTAACCAGTCTTGCTTCTAAGGGAAACTTATATCGAGATCTGATGTCCAATGGAAACCCCTGCGCATAATCCCTCCTCTTCCTCACTAAGTGCCAGCAATTCTCTCCTGGAGGCCTGTTCAATCCAGCCTGGCCCCAATCCCATTGCTTGGTTCAGTCCAACCTTATACCTGCACTTACCCTTATACCTGGCACAGCAACCACTGAAAATTCAGTCATCTGGTCTGCAGTTCCTTCTCTCTGCAGCTGTCTCCCACAATGTTCCAAAACATCCCGCTTCACTAAACTAAAAGCCAGGGATGAATCCTCTAACATGTGGACAGAAGTACTGCTATGTCACTACAATAGCAACAAATACTGGACACTCCTAAATGCCTAAGAGATGGCTGGTTACAGAAATTACGTAGTATCTCAAAGAGGGAGCAGAGGAGACATACAGAAACTTATGACAAACAACCATCAAGTTGTACATTTTAATTTACAATTTTTTGTACCAATAAAAATGATTAGTTACAAAAAGGGAATTTTCTACACAAAATAAGGATTTTTTTTCATTCATAAAGAGAACTCACTGTCACGTCTTGCCTTGCCAAATCAATCTCAAAAAGCCTGCTTAGCTAAAATTATTCCCAGGAGATAGACAATCCAGATAAAATTAATAAAATTATCAGCTCCTTACACACATTTAAGATGAATTTGAGGAACATTTTGCCTTGACCTGAAGAATTCTGTAACCTTTAGAAACACCTCTGCTCTCGGCAGTCACAATGCTAGGAGAGCATATGAGATTCCAGCTCACTGACTGTGAGTCCCTTCTGACAGTGATTCCCATTCCTGCACAGAGTGCACATGCAACATGACAGGAAAATGGCCTCCACACTTCACCAGTGCATTTTATTGTGGCCACAGGTCAACAGCGGATCATCTAACAGTTAAGGTTCAGATTCCACCCCTCTTCTACTTTACCATATAAATTAAGTCTGGAGAAATACACACAAACTTGATTAAAAAGGAGGAGCTGTTTTCAAACCCCACTTCCTCGGATAACACAAACACAGTGTAAGAGTGGGGGTAAAGACTAGTCATCCTGTTAGCGCAGTTTCCCAAAAATGAAGCTGATCAGAATGTCCGAAGCCTTTTTAAAAAGTTGTTTGAAGTATGGCAGCCACTCTACGCTGCTGCTAGCCGTCTGCTTCCGGAATAAAAACATCAAATAGGAAACTGTGTGGAACATGTTCAAAACCCTTTATTCAGTGACAGACATACCTCTGATGGAAAATTCCCACCTATAGAAAGGAATTGTAGGTATTTACGTTGCTCTGATGTACATTTGTGAATCAATATGATAAAGACCCTCAGTCACAATGGTTCTAAAGCTATTACAACCCAAAATGATGTGACTCATATTTGCTTGCATTAGCTCTTAAAATATGATCTTCATACAGAGGAGCTACACCCTCCTCACAATTAACTGATGTATGTGGCCATAAAAGGGGGAAGAGAGGCCAAAAAAAATGACATCTTAAAAAGGACACAAGATTTTCCCACCACTCTTCTTAGTAAACATATAGCCAGAATGAGAATGAAATGGAATCAGCACCCAGAGGCCTCTCAAAGACAGCATCTCCCGGTGAAGTGTGACTTGGAATTTTCTAGCACAATACAACCCAGCTACACTGGATTCAGACACGGCCAGGATGCCTCTCCCATCAAATGCAAAGGGATTATATCCCACCACAGTTTAAAACTAGCCCCTGTGTAAGACGCAACTCCACTATAGCTGTGGTCAATTAGGAAAAAAGTGCCTGGCAACACCTTCATGCCTTATTAATACCAATCTGCGGCCCTCGCTGCCCCAGCGGTGCTTTTTCATCAAAACATCTGAAGAGCTGGCAAGTGACTGCAATGGATACCAGGTCACAGGATTGCAAAGCTGAGAAAAAGCTCTTGGTCCCCTGTTCATCTTCTCCACTACTGTTACAGCTCTGCCACGAAAGGGGAGGAAGGGTTTGAACAAGGTTTTCGTGACCAAGCCTTGGCAAAAGTCAATAAATAAGAGAGCTTGTCAAAGGCAGAACCATTTTACGGGCAACCTCCTCTAGCTGCAATTATAGGGGGTGGAAAAAGGGGAAGGGATGCATGTGCAAGAAAGAGGTAAAAGTCCCTTTGACAAGCATTTGGTGGCCCAATCGCAGATGCCCAGGTTGGTGACAGCAGACCAGTACCTAGCAAAACCCATCATTCGGTCGGAAAAGGAAGAGGAGACACCAAAAACCATAGTCATTTCTGAAATTTGCACAGTTGACGTTTGTTCTTCATGGCAGAAAGGACTTGAATGAGAATCATGAAACTTGAGGAACACTTATATTTTCTTCAGGATTTAAAAAATGGTGTCTTGTACGGAAAGACTACATTCAGTGTGGGTCAGGTCCACCAGTGTTTGCTGGGACGCAGTTGCTGAGCACACCCAGCACTAGGAAGAAAACTTCATCTGAGCAAAATGGCTGGTGGGCAGGCTGGAGGTCACTCCTTCACTGGTCCCCAAGTCGGAAGCCCTGTCCCCAATTGTGTCTGCCGCCTCCACCATTCTGATCAGCTGCTCGTCTCATGCTAGCAGGGGGCATGCCAAATCCGGACACCCCTCCTCTCCTGCTGGGCAGCCAGCGGTATCTGGAGCAAGGCGGTGAACAAAGGGAGAGAAGACAACAAAGTCACTTCCACAGGGCTGTCAGGCCATCTAGCACCGGCTCTCTCTCCCGATGTCCCCCAGTCTGTCACAATGAATTGGATTAGGCTGTGGCCAGTGGGTACAATGTCTTACTAACTTGCCTTTCAGCACTTAGCTCAATGCCCTGACCAGAGAAAGCACTCACTTTCAGGCTTCGTAAATTTACTAAGTTTTCAGCTAAATTTACACTCTAAATTTTTTTTTCTCTGATTAGCAAAATAATTCATGCAGAACAGTACAAAAACAAAGATATTATTCCCACAAGCCCGGCCACCAGAAAAAAACACCTATTATGTAGTGTTTTTGCATTTTGATAATATGCCTCTGGATCAAAAGATACAAAATAAATTCATTTTCCACGGACAAATGTGCAGCCTGTGTTCAGCCCCACATGGTGTCTCCACCATGCATGCAACTGAGTCCCGCAACGTCCGTGGGAGCACTTGAGAAGGCAGCGTTAATGCGTTTATTTTTTAAATTTATTCATTTGCCCTCCAACTGCATTATCTCATAGGTGGTGGGAAAGTTGAATCCCAAACAGGTTAGCTGGTTTGCCACCTTATAATTTCATAAATTAAGAGTCACAGAACAGCTAAGAAACTTAAATAAAAGTCCAGGTTCTCAGTTTTTCCCAAGATTTCCCTTCCTTGACTATTAGGAAACTAAGACTATGTTTACACTTATTCTACTCACTAGATCCTCAGTTTAAAGTTCTGCTTGAAGAAGACCATGTATGATACTTATTTAAACCATGAGGAGTGACTTGCCTGCAGAGCACAATCTTATCATAAATTGTTTCCCTTACACCAGGTACCACGTTAGTAAATTCATCTCACCTTCACAGTTCTAAAAGTAGGCACTACTATGACCCCATTTCATAAAAGGGAAAACTGAGGTAAGACTGAGTAAAGCTCTTCTAAATTGACAGTCAGGATTCAAACGCAGGCAGTCTGGCTCTGGGGCCTGTACCCTGCACCACCCAATATACCCCAGACTGCAATGGGACACACATGGTGGTTCCAGTGACAGCAGTTAGGGACTGCAGCCGTCACCCATGTGCCTTCATGCTCCCTTCCAAAAAGACAATGGCCCTCTTTTAAACAGAAAAATAACTGCATACAGCAGAGAAGAGGGTCTTCCTACTTTTCTAGATGGAATGCAGAATGGTGATGCATCTTAGAATTCTATAACTCACATCTTCCCCTTTCAACAAATACAGCTCTAAGCTTTAAACCAAAATGCATTTCCAAGCACTGTTTCTCAATATCCGTGACGTTCTGATGATGATAATGCTCCTCCATAGTGCATAATAAAATAGAATACTTAAAACAGGCAGTGCTCGGGCCGTTTTGCTTTGGTTCTTATTGTAAGACAATATGGAAGCCATCTCCATTGCTTAAACAGACAGTGAAATTAAATGCAAGTAATTAGTATAAAAAGACACCCAATTAAACATAATCAACAAAAAGTTATGGTAATTTCAAAGCAGTTCCTATTTTTGCAAAGAGCTACATTTTGTCATCTGATCTTTATGCAAAACATAATAGAAGGGCTTCCACCAGCAGAGCTCAAATGCAAGGCAGGCTCCATGTGCTGCTGTTTCTGCCATAGAATCTCCTATAGACTTAGGAGAAAGAGATTTTTGTTGCCCATAACTGAGAAATGTCTCCAAGCCTTGAAGTTAGAATATGACCGTTTTGCCAAAACCGGTTTAGCTCAGTGGATAGAGCATTGGCCTATGGACTGAAAGGCCCCAGGTTCGATTCCGGTCAAGGGCATGTACCTTGGTTGCGGGCACATCCCCAGTAGGGGGTGTGCAGGAGGCAACTGATCGATGTCTCTCTCTCATCGATGTTTCTAGCTCTCTATCCCTCTCCCTTCCTTTCTGTAAAAAAAAAATCAATAAAATATAAATAGAATATGACCATTTAAAGTATAGTAACTGTTGGCTGTTCCCCAAAGCACCACATTTTAATTTTAATGGATGCATCTGCCATCTGACTTGACAGACCTAGATCAAAAATCCAAGCCTGCTGTTATTGTGTGTCCTTTGATAATTAGAAAGCAGATTGGTCATTTGTTTTTTTAGCCTAAAGGCAACTCAAGACTCAGAAGAGAAACAAATTTCTTTTTATGCTCTTAAAGGAGGAAACAAAAAACAGAATGGTGTACTTCTCTGTATATTATATTTATAATAAAATTCCTTTAAAAACTTATCCCTAATCTATAAAAGAATTGTAAGAATGACAAACTACAAAACATTAAAACATGTAAGATGTGAAAAGGGCTGGTGTGTTCATTTTTTAAGCTTTTAAGTGCAAGCTATTATTGCATAACCCCAGCTGGAGATTGGGTATGACTGCCAGGCAGTCTTTTGCTTTACGAACACAATGGTCATACTACTTACATTATAGCTTGAGTGTGTCAGGATCTCTCCCACTGTCAGAAACAGGCCCAGAACTTGTATTTACTGAGGCTCCACTACTGTGCTGCCAATAGACCTGTGAGCTGGGGCTCCCCTCAACTGACTGACTGGCAAACTGAAGTTCAGAGGTTTGACTAAGTTTCCCAATATCAAAACTGGTCACTGAGGGGAATGGAATTCCAACCCAAGTCTGTCTCAAAGCCAAAGCTGTGTCCTCGGCCTCCTCATTTGGGTAAACCCAAAAAAACAGAGGACTATACAAACTCAAGTCTCTCATTTTAATTCTGAAAAGTTCCATAAATAATATAATCTGTAATATTTAATAGAAAACTGTGACCTTCCTAACCAGTGAGCTAACTTATCCCCGTCACCCATCCTAACCCACTCTTGGGAGAAACTGATAGCCTGACATCCTGGCCCCGCAGCTGCGCACAATGGCGCTGCCCATAGCTCCCTGTGATGCTGGCTTTAGTCTCAGTGGCCCCTGGCTAAGGCTCTGTGAAAAAGACTGAGCTGTGGCTTTCATTCCTGGCTCCCTGGCTCTGTGACCAGGGCAACTCATCTGTTGGCTCACATTTTTCCATCAGACAGAGAGGTAAATTCTATTCCTCCTCGAGTTTTTATCAGGATACATAATTACAAGGACAGTAAAATGATTATTAAACAAGAGAGAGGAAAAAAACACTTACAAAAACTGGGGTGTGGACAGAAAATTTCTTCCTCCTAAGTCCATTGGGTATCTGAACATGAGGAAGAAATAAAGATGTCCAACCAGATTTCCAATAAGCTCATTGATAACCCTGCAAACAGAGAGACAGATCAGTTTAAAGACATTAAAGCAGTGAAGTGAGAAGCAGTAAGTTTTAACTAACAGCACAGGGAGGAGATTCTCGTGACAGCCCAGTGTGATCCCTGGGGACCTGTGACAGCTTGACTGTGAGCTGTAGTCTGAGTGGCAAATGCATCCTGAGAGAGACGGGAAATTAGGCCTGCTGGACCAATGGGGTCTGTGCTCCTCAAGGCCAGCTGCCCCTTTAACATCTCTTTCAAGTCCTAGCCCATCCTCAAAATATTGTTTCTGCTACCTCCTGCCTTAAGAGTAGGGAAAGCTGGAAACTCTTGAAATCTTCCAAGTATGAATACTGTATTGTAAAATGTGGTGAACAATGAAGACCAGCAAGAAAGAAGAATGGGAGCAAGGAAAGGAGAGATGCCTGCTCCCCATTCCTGGTGCCAATGAACATTTGCCCTCGCTTTCCATATCCTGGTGTAAGCCATCATGGAGATCACTTTGGAAATGTGACCTTCACCTTGTAATCCTAAAATAAGCATTGACCTTCTTCAGTTCTCCCGTGGCTTACACAGAGGCCACTGCAAGGTTTTATAGATCCACTCATACTATTGCACATCTTTCTGTCTTCACTGCAACATGATTCAGGCAGGGACAAACCAACATGTGCAACTGCTCCCAGCTCTGTCCTTCTGGGGAGCAGGGTGGCTTTACCAAGCTCATAGATAGCTACTCTCTAAACAGTCTGCTTGCTTGACTCATTCACTTCTCCATATTGGTATGCAGCAGAAGTTAGGACCACACAGAACAAATATGTCAAACATGCTAGAGACTAGTACTATTAGAATTGATTGAAACATTAAAAATATATTGTAGAGTAAGAAAAGGGAGTTCTCAGAATAGCTGCATGTTGATATCCTCTTCCTAGAATTCTGACTGGATGCAGTCAAGGTTTTCCTAAGTCTTCGTCCTAATTTCAGACTAGAAATTTGACCCTGTTTGGTCAAAACTTCTCTATTATTTACCCAGATACTTCCCATCTGAGAATATGTATTTCTGTGACTGGTGAGCCATTTCCAAGGCATTAAGACTAAATAATACAGTTACTGTAGGCATAGCTCTTAGAATAGTCAGTTCAGACAAAATTAGATCTGTATGCTCAATCTGGACAAAGAATCCAAAAATGAATATTTACTCAAAAACACATATATGGAAGCCTATGGTCAAAAAGAACTAACAACAAAAAAACTGTCACTCAATGCTAAAACGTACTTAAAGCCCTACAATTTAATCAATTACATCAAAATAAAATTATTCTGTAAGACAAGGTTCCAATGCATCAATGCTGAGATTCTTTAAAGTTTCATAAAAATTAGAGAAGGAAGATAAAAAAGAATGGAAGTCATCCAAGAATTAGTTTCCAATTAAATAAATCTAACAGGGAACACTATTTGGCTTTCTGCCTGAATCAGTGCTTTCCAAATATCTTTTCTTTTGAAATCAAATAAATGCTTGTTGCCTCTCAAAAAATAAATAAATAAATCTACGATCACTTACGAGCCTCCGATGATATAGTTGAATCCAAGGATAACCCAAGGTAAATAACAGGCCTAGAAAAGAATAGATACACATGGGAGTAACCACACGTAAAGGGGATATAGAGTGGGCAGGAATAGGTGAGAATATTCTGACCAGGGCTTTAATAAATCCTTTGAAAAGATGTACCCAAAATTTCTCAGATCAGTCTAGCATCATTCCTATTATACTTAAAACTTTCTATCTAAAATTATACTTATTCCTAGATCAGTTACTGGAGAGACAGAATTCCTTACTGATAGTTTCAAATGCAATACAATCAGATTAATATTGTCATCCAGAAAGTAGTGAGTGTCCTATGCTATTAAAAGCGCATGGTCCGTAAAAGAAATCTCATCATAACTCCAACAGCAAATTGTTATTAGTAAATTTAAAACACCCCTTCTTTTGTGGTTCTCCTTTTGCATATTTCACAAAATTATTAGTTGAATTTTTACCTCTCTATACATTGATATCTTAAACTAATATGCTCCCAAATAAGACAGCTCTCCAGATAAATTGAACACTTGAGCCCCTTACAAAAATCAAGACATCATACCAAGAGTTAAGGGACTTTATAAACCAGTAAAGAAAGGGTTATACCTAAATAACGTGAAGGCAGAACATGGTAATTACTGTAAGAGAAACAAAACATTGCAGAAGCCCAAAGGCACAACTAATTCCAGGCAGGTGACTCAGGAAGTAAGTATGTTCAGTTAAGAACAAATGAGATTTACAGGAGTAAGATAATTTTAAAAATGTTACAGGTAGAAAACTGTGAGAGAAAGCACAAAAATAAGTGTTTGAGATCAAAAACAAATTTTGTCCAAAGTATAAAATATGTAACAGGGAGTGATAAGAACAGACTTTAAAAGACAGGGTTTCACATGAGTATCTTTCCTTCCTTCTCTCTACCACATATACAGACAGGAGATCTCTCAGGGACACAAGGCTGAGGGGCCTGACATACAGAGGGAGTGAGAAGTGACAATCAGCAAAGGACCCTGGGTTGGCTGAGGAAACGGGGGACTGAGAAGGCAAGAAGGGGCTTGCCTATGGTACACTGCTCTGCACTGACCTCTTCTGGACGAATCAGAAAGTACATCTCTGGGCTGAAGAGGGATTTCTGTAGACAAATGAAAAGGAAATTTTCCCAGCTGGGCTACAATACCTTAAATCGTGTTCCGAACCAAAATGAGACAATCATGTCTCTGTTCAGCTGGGCCCAGACATAGAGCACCGACATGATCAGAGGAATCATCAGCAACTGCAAAATAATCAACATGTAAGGACCAGGCTCCAGGGGCCCTAAAAAGGGACTTAGTATGAATCTATCTTTTCACCTACCCTCTCCAAACAAACCCTTAGAGGGCCATTCAAAAAGCAACAAGAACTTCAACTCATCAAAACTTTAAGGAGATCCTTCTAATGAATCATAAATGTATGCTACAAAGTCCTATAATAAAATATAGCAGTTATATTATTTTAGACAGATTTGGAAATATCAGGGCCAAAAGTAGGCATAAAGCTTTACTAACTATATATTCTAAACTTTTAAAAATGTATATGCTTTATGTACATAAAAAAAAAATACTGGCCCTAACCAATTTGGCTCAGTGAATAGAGCATATGCCTGCAGACTGGAAGGTCCCAGGTTCGATTCTGGAGAAGGGCATGTACCTTGGTTGCAGGCACATCCCCAGTAGGGGGTGTGCTGGAGGCAGTTGATCGATGTTTCTATCTCTATCCCTCTCCCTTCTTCTCTTTAAAACCAATTTAAAAATATATATTTAACACTAGATAACCATTCATTCTCAATGTTCAAACATGATAAAAGAGCCAGAAATGAGTAAGAAAAGTAATGGCTTAGCTAACTCATGTAGGATCTTCAAAATAAAAACAGCTATAATTCTATCATTTCAAAATATCACATAATTAACCACATAGTTAATGCAATTTCAGCTTCTGTCAGAAGCCTTTAATTGTATAGCTGAAGTATACAAAAGGGCAAATGGAGAGTCGAAACTTACCTGCATGTCCATGGCTAAGCCAGTAATCTTGATTTATAACGTTAAAGATCAAAGAAAGCATTCTGCACCGAGTAAAAGTTCATTTCCTTCCAGTGTTCTGAAGGAACATACTTTCATATACTTCAGGTGGCTTAAAACATCCAGAGCACAAAGGTGTCTAATAATCTTCATTCCAAATATTCTACCAGTCTATATGACGACAAGGAAATGGTGGAAACTACCTGCTTCAGCATATGACTCAGTTGGGTAACCTGTGTCCTCTTTCCCTCACCTTGCCTCTGTACTTCACCATTGCTCCTTTAAATAGAGGATGGAGATGCTTGTGTCCTCTGAAACAAATAGTGATTCCACATGTTCAGGGCTCCACAGTGTGGCTAAAGTCCAAAATATTTTTTCTTCCCTTCAAGGAGGGAAAAGGGCATCCAAAGTGCCACATTTTCTGGCTCTTGGCCACGTGTCAATGGAAGCTAAGCCCCAAAGCAAGGACCTGAGCCACCAAGTCCCTTTTGCGTCTCTCACCATCTGTGAAGGTCTGCAGCTGAAGGGCTGCTGACAACTGTGGTTGAAACACAGAGGAGACACACATGCTGTGTCGTTTCCCAGAGCCAGGTACTTACGGAGGGACTGCATCACTACTTAGGACCCCAAGACAAGGACAGCAAAAGAGGTCAGAAAAGAATGCTGGTTGTAAATTAATTTTCTGATCAGGACCACAGATTTCAGAAGCTGTCTCAGGGCCCAGAGCCTCTTTGTGTGCAGGCAACAAGCTGTCACACATGAGAACACAGAGAACTGGGATCAAGAAGAGGGAACAGTAATAAAACACAACCAAATGTGGGCACATCCCATAGAGACGATGGCAAGAGAAGGGATCAGTCAGGGGCTCTATGATTTACTACAGCATTTAAAATGAACTTCAATGATTCTTATTAACTGCAGTAAACAAAGATGCAAAACTGTCCTTTGAAGTGTCCCAAACCTGAAACAAACACACACACACACACACACACACACACACAACTGGTTTCTTTCTGGCCCAAAATAATAGACTGAAGGATACAACAATGCAAATCCAGTTAAAGAGGAGCATGAATAAATAGTCTGCTGGCCTCCCATCAAAGGCTCCTAGAAACAAAAATAAGCCAAATGTCATGGTTCAAAAATTCAGAACAAAAGAAATCACTTCTATGTAGAGAAATGCTTTAAAAATTATAGAAGCCAAAATGAGAATATTTTAAAATCAGTCCTCTCCAATAAAAATTTTAAAACGAACTAAATCCTTGTCTCAATAAAGCCCTGAACTACAGTCACCTAGGAAGGCTAACCTGAGTTTTCCAGTAAATACCATGCTCTGATGGCCCCAGACAAAGAGAGGACTGGATTCCAGAGATGCCGAGACACCATCACGGCCTGTGAGGCTTTCCTTCATGGCTCATCATGACCCCAGGATGCATTTGTGATACTTGGCTAACCTCTTCTCCCTGCATTAGACAGTAAGCTTTGTCGGGGAGGAACCGTATCTGTCTTGCCTACCACTGTGTCTACCGCAGCAGGACTATGCTGGGAGGTACTTACTATGATTAAGTAAGCACTTCCACTTGGTCCAGCACTGGGCTTACTGAGCTTACACTCCAGCAAGGGATCATTGTGGGGGGCAGGGAATAGGGGGCAGCCAAACCTTTCCATAGCCTCTGACTCCTACACTTCATACTACGTCTGTGAGGTCAAATGGAAAGACCTAGATATCCTTTTGACAGATGAGGAAATAAAGCTAAATGAGCAGTTACATGGCTTGTTAGAAGCGGAGTGGAGTCATAATTACCAGTTTAGGGTTCCTGTCACTGCACCATATACCTGACTCTGTCTTATTCCTGGGCAGAAAAACCAACATGGCCTACCTCTCCCTTCTAAGGGGAGTCCTCATGCATTAGGCTAGAAGACTAGAAGAGAGACAGAAAAAAGAAACACCTGACTGTAAAGTCACTCGAGCTCAAGTGCTTAACTTACCTTCCTCTAATTTAAAACAATCCTAACAAGTGTCAGAAAGATAGAAAAAAAAATCTAAAATAAATAAATTTCCAACAAATGTCTCTTCGTTTTCCCCTTACCTCTCTGCTGGTAATGTCAAAGGCACACTTTAGCCACAGTGGTAAGGATGCTTAATGGTAGGGATCACTCGGATGAATCAGAACTGAAATTCTAACAAGTGTTTCTGAATTTTAATGATAGTTTTGCTTCTTTTTTATGTGGTTTTGGCTTTGTGGCTTCTAAGGGTTCTTTAGATTGAAAACTTAAAATACTGTACCCACATAAACTACAGTACTTTATTCTTTGGCAAGCTTGCAACTGGGAATTTACAAATTAACTGGCCTCCAATTGCAGTCTTCAGTATAAATCAAAAATACAAACAAGCCTGCACTGCTATAGGCTTAATTCAGCCAGGGAAATATGCTTATGGCAAACATTTTGTCCCATGTTTCCTTGAAGCTGTATAGTGAGGGAAGGAAAGGAATCGACAAACCTGGCTGTGCTATATCACCTACTTGTGAACTCTGGGCCATGTCACCACCTCTCCAGACCAGTGTTTTCTTGTCTGCAAAATCTTATCTAAATGGAAAGAACTTAAAAGTTCCTCTCACATGAATGGTCATAGCAACATAATTCATAACAGCCCAAAACCGAAGAGGCAAATGTCCATCAACTGATAAATGGAAAAACAAAAAAATGTTTTTCCATACAATAGAATCTCATTTGGCAATAAGATGGAATAAGCTAGAAAACACAATGGTAAGTGAAAAATGATAATCACAATTCCATAGGCCATGTATTATATGACTTTGTAAGAAATTTCCAAAAGTATAGCCTCTCACATGGTTAAAACAGTGAGCTTTATGTTATGTGAATTTTTTTCAAAAAGAAAAAAGGTTCATTATTAACCTTACTACTTTTATAAATGCTTGAAAATTTTCCATAATAAAATTTTTAAAAACTGTCCCCCCCCCCCCAGGAATAAGCCTGGTATATGGTGCAGTTACATGGCTTCTACAAGCCATGTAACTGCTCATAGGTCATCTACACTTAACCTAGAGTTAACTATTGGTATAAAAGAAACATTACCACAACAACTTAATCCTCAATTGAATTATATCAGAGGGGTAGAATGCTAATCAGGGCTCACTGGGACAAGGAGAATGAAAATCATCTATTCTGGCAGATCTCAGGAACAAACCCTTAGAATCTTGTTGTCCGTTTCACCTCAGCCAAGTTCACTTTACTTCCTTGAAGCTTCTGTTCTCCTCTATAACGCTAAGAAAATGGGCTAGGTCTCTCCCGGTAGTAACAGTCTATGGCCTGACACAGTATTAATGTAATGATGTTTTTCTTTTTAAAAAGCACATAGCAGCAAATACCAATTTAAGGAAAGATTATATTTGACACATAAATGCCCATTCTTGTAGTTCCCTGCAGTTGGGAGACTGATTCGCCATGCTCAAGCTGACAGATTTAAGGATGATTCAGAATTCTCCATCCTGAGTTAATAGCCAGCAGGTTTATGAAATCTGAAGTCAGCCAGCCTTTTCAAAATCATTATGCTCACATTTTGACACAGCAGTATCAATTTACTGCTTCCCAGGATAAGCAACTCAGAACAGCATACAAGCTATTGTAGGAAATAAATAACAATCTGCAAGAAACCTTGTAAGAAAAGGTTTTTATAAGAGAGCTTATCCATAACATCATATAAGGAGTCATTTCTGATAAATTATCATGTCACTAAATACTGGCTGTATATTTTAAAGTTGAGTGTTTCAATTACAGAGACTAAGTCTAAGCGTTTAATTGCATATGGTATTGTTTTTCAACCTCAATCTAAGAGACAGGTACACTTCAGTCCAACTGTGCACTAAAGGACAAGGTTTGCTGTGTGACAAAAATGAGTAAGATGCCAAGTTCAGTGAAGGGCAAATAGCACAGCCACTAAGGACATGGGCAAGATTTGTAAAGCCCTGGATTTGTTGGTTGTTTTTTGTTTTTTTTCTCATCTCTGAAATGGGGACACTGCTACCTATACCTCATGAGGATATTGGGAGGACAAGAAATTGAATATTCTCAGTGCCTAGTCCAGTCCTGGCATAGCTACCACTTCCTGAGCACTTATTCTCATTATGCCATATCTTTATATAGGCTAACTGCCCTCAAAATTCATCCAAGTAAAACATATGGTTTAGTAAGTCAAAAAGAAACAATACCTACAACAATTATGGATAACGTACCTGTTTCGAGTCGCGTAGAATACTGATATAAGAAATATAAATTGACCAAATAAAGAAATCCAGTTCCTGGACCCACAGGGAAGAAAAAGGTGGCAGTAATTGGTCTCCAAATCTGTCCAGATTAAAATAAACACAGCTGTTAGTTTCTCTAAGCCTGCCTGGTTATTATTATTATTTTTTTAACTACACAAAATTAATTCTTGTAAGATATTTTCAATGATGAGAGCTACCCAAGGGGCACCACTGTCCTAGCCAGTTTGGCTCAGTAGATAGAACGTTGGCCTGTGAACCAAAGGGTCCCAGGTTTGATTCTGGCTATGTACCTTGATTGTAGGCTCCTCATAGTGCATGCAGGAGGCAACCAATCGATGTGTTTCTCTCACATCGGTGTTTCTCTCTGTTTTTCCCTCTCTTTTCCACTCTCTCTTAAAAAAAAACAAAACAAAAAAACAATGGAAGAATATCCACAGGTGAGGATTAACAACAACAGACAAAAAGGGGCACCACTAATATTATTCAAAAAGATGACCTAAGGAAAGTTCACATCAGTTACAATCACATCAATATACAAATCAATGGAACAAAACGACATCATTAAATAAGCAATGAACAGTTCTAAACAAGCTGAACACAAATCAATACTGTAGAAGAATAGGGTTAGTCTTTACAGGGATCAAACATAGTTAAGCCTACCAAAAAATGAATTACAATTTCCAACAGTATTGTAACATCTCTATTTATGAAAATACTACTACTACTCAAATAACAAACCTTGTCAAAAAATGTCATACTCAAAAGGTAAAAGTAAAATAAGAAGATTTTTACCCAAATCATTGTGCTATTTAGGCATATTAATCCTCCCCCACCAGAAAAAAATTACAGAAGGTAAGCTTCTTTCCTGATCCTCAGTGTCCCAGTTGCCTTTCCAGCAACAACGGATCAGTTTCTTGTATTTCTTTCAAGAAATAATAATGGGTTACTATTATTTATCCTTTTTCGTCCTATCTTATATAGCACTGTTCTATACCTTGTTTCATTCCCTTGAAAAATATATTTATTGCCTTCACAGTATTCCTTTTATGTAGATTATCTAAACTTCGTTTAAACTGTTACAATGCCACAATGAATATTCTCAAATACATATACAAATAAGATAAATTATAAATTTCTGTGAGTCATTTTGCTATATCAGCGTCTGCATTTAAGTTTGGTAGATTTTGCCAAATGTCTACAAAAATGTTTAACGAATTAATATTTCCTCTTAAAATGTACATTAATTACTGTCTTCTCTATATACCCTCACTGGTTAGTGCATTTTATATTCACCAATTATGGTTTTAAAACTTCAGCATTTTCTTTCTTCATTTTTCTGCTAGATTTGCATTTCTTTACATATTATAAAAATTTCCCTTTTTTACCACTAGAAATATTTTCTGGGCTCTCATTAGCCTTATAAGTTTATGATATTTTTGCCATATGTTGACACATAAAGCTTAACTTCATGTAGGCAAATGTATCGTGCTTACAAGATTCTTCACTCCAAGAAGATAAGAGTGCTCAGTTTTATTGTAGCACCTTCCTGGTTTACCTAAGTAAGGAGTGAGGAAGAGATTTAACTTATTTTCTAGCTGGTCATGCAGTTTTCCCAATCCTATTTATAGAGTAACCCATCTTTTCTCCATTGATTTGAAAAAGAATTTTTATCATATATTTATTCCTTTTTTATATTCAGGTCTACTTGTAGACTATTCTGTTTGGAACTGAATTCCTATACCAATACCAAGCTACTTTAATTTTTAGTTTCACAAAATGTTTGCATACTTGGTAAAGGTTTATGATTAAATGACCCCCTTCCTGTTTTCCTCCCACACTTGTCACGATTTTCTTGGCTAGTCTCAATATTTTATTTTTCTAAATGAACTAGAACCAACATCTTTATTAAAACAATGTGATATAATGTGATATAGATATAATACCAGACAGGAAGTTTTTCATAGCATCTATAGTTTTCCATAGAGCTGCTGCTTTCTATCTCCATCTCATCAAACTGAATTTTTTTATTGTTTGTGATATTTGAAAACTGAGTTTCTTGGGATTTCTAAGTATAGAACTCTATCTATAAATAAAATGGTATATCTTATTCCATCCTTTTCTAAGTCACTGGCCAGTACCTCCAGACCATGTTAAATAACAGTGGAGGAAGTAGATGGCTTTCCAGACTTTTGGAAATGCCAGCATAATGCTGGCTTTGGCTTGAGAGCTAGTTATATATCTTACTGCCCAAGCACAAAAGCCATGGCTGATGCTCAAGAAGTTCTTGACAGTGAGGGAAGCTGCCCAGAGAAGCAAGGGTGGATCCAAGGGAAGGGAAGTATGGTCTTGGAAAAATGAGTACCAAGTCCCAAAGAATGGCAAAAGCACAATCAATGAGAGGGTGTTGCTAACAATTGGGGGTGTGGCTGCAACAGAGGACATCAGTGATGGGGCCTGACCAGACACAGAACTGGCAAGTTATATTCTCCAAATAGTAGGACCCACAGAGCTTAATTCCTATGAAGGAAAATGCACTTTAAATCCCCAAAAGTGACTTAGCAAGAACTGTATATTAAAGCAGTAAAACAAAATTGGTTAACATTCATTTCAGTTTATTCACAATTCTGTCATAAAAACAGTATACTCTAATGAAAGCAAAAAAACCACTAGAAATGATATGAGAAGACCTAAAGTCTTAGCTTGCAAGTTCTCATTTCTGAGCCTCAATCAGCACCATAAAAGGGGGTGATATACAAATACTTGCTGTTCTCTGGCTAATAATTTCTAAAATAGTGTGCTATTCTGTTCATTTCCATGCATTGACTCATGAGGTGGATTTTATAGAGGAGAAAAGATTAAGCCATAGCTAGTAAGTGGTAGATGCAGAATTTTGTTGCAGCCTGACCCCAGAGCTTATGATACTAAACCCCTATTTTTACAATGCCTTTCACCAGTGATACCACCATCCTGAGGTATATTACAATTAGTAAACATTTTCAGTACTAATATAGTTACATAAAGTTAATTGTTCCTGCCTATGAAAAACAATGGGAGTAAAGACCAGAAGCAAGCAAGCCCTGGCCTTGGCTCTGAGGCAGCCATGGGGCCTTGCAAAAGTCTGGTGGAGTTGGTGTCTTCATCTACCCAATGCCGTCTGTCCTGTGACTCCCACCTTTCTTGTCTCACAGACTTTGTACAAGGCTAGAATTAGGAAAGTGGATTAAGAAGAAGCTTTGTAAAAAAAACTGTTTATATGTAGGCACTCCCTTGTACAATCTTTTAGGAGATGCACACTGATTGTGTTTTTAAAAATGCACATTTTAAATTACCCCCATATTTCTGTAAGTTATTAGGGGCCTGATTTTAGAAAAGAAACCTTGGTTATTTTTCTGACTACATTTTCACTAACACTGACAACACAACACTATTTTTAGCCACTGTGTGCACCTGTTCTTTGGAAATCAGTGTCTGTCAAAATACCTCACTTCTGTTCCCTGTTCATTAAGCTTAGCCTTGAGTTATACTTGCTTTCATTGATCTAAGAGTCTTATTATTACTTTAAAATTATAATTTGAAAACACCAAGAAATAGTTTGTCTCTTCAGAAGGACACATGTAATACAGAATTCTGAAATTCCCATGGAAAGTACCGAGCTAAACCCCCTCCTTTCCTCTAATTGATATGCAAACCAGTACAATAAGGAAAAGGCCTTATTTTCTTTTTTCTCATCATACCCTTTTTCTTTTCTTTTTTTAATTAAATCTTTATTGTTAAGATTATTACATTTGTTCCTCTTTTTTCCCCCCATAGCTGCCCTCCACCCTTTCCTCCTCCCGCATTGTCCTCATCCACAGGTGTATGATTTTTGTCCAGTCTCTCGCTCCACCCCTTTACCACTTTCCCCCTGAGAATTGTCAGCCCACTCCCTTTCTATGCTCCTGATTCTATTATAGTCACCAGTTTATTCTGTTCATCAGATTTTTAATTCACTTAATTTTTAGATTCACTTGTTGATAGATATGTATTTGTTGTTCATAATTTTTATCTTTACCTTTTTCTTCTTCCTCTTCTTAAAGAGTACCTTTCAGCATTTCATATAATACTGGTTTGGTATTGATGAACTCCTTTAGCTTTTTCTTATCTGTGAAGCTCTTTATCTGCCCCTCTTCAATTCTGAATGATAGCTTTGCTGGATAGAGTATTCTTGGTTGTAGGTTCTTATATTCATCACTTTGAATATTTCTTGCCACTCCAGTCTGGCCTGCATAGTTTCTGTTGAGAAATCAGCTGACAGTCATATGGGTACTCCCTTGTAGGTAATTAACTGTCTTTCTCTAGCTGTTTTTAATATTTTCTCTTTGTCTTTTGCTCTTGGTATTTTAATTATGATGTATCTTGATGTGGTCCTCTTTGGATTCCTTTTATTTGGGGTTCTGTGCGCTTCCTGGACTTGTAAGTCTATTTCTTTCAACAGATGTCATTATTTCTTTTAATAGGTTTTCAGTATCTTGCTCTCTCTCTTCTTCTGGCACCCCCATAACTCTGTGCCAGAGGCTTCTTACATTATCTTCACATTTTTTAATTCTTTTTTCTTCTTGCTTTTCCAGTTGAGTGTTTTCTGCTTCTTTATATTTCAAATTTTTGACTTGATTCTTGCCTTCCTCTAGTCTGCTGTTAGGTCTCTGTATAATATTTTTTATTTCATTCAGTGTATGTTGGCTCTTTTTCATCTCCTTTTGGGTCTCGCTAAATTTATCCATCTTTGGGAAAAGGCCTTATTTTCTGGGTTGGGAGTGATGGAGGCATGTCTTCAACCCCGAAAGTCTCCATGGATCCCTTTACAGGCAGCCAGGTGCAGTGCAAAGAGCCCATGATTTGAAGGCAGAGGTCTGTGTGGCTCATGTGCCTGAAACTTTGGAGGGGAGCATCTCATTTTAAACCCACCATCATCCCAAGGCCAGAACCATAATCACCCAGCTTTTCCATGAGGAAAGCCAACCCCTCATTAGAGGTTAGGTAATCCGCCCAGTTGCTCACTTAACAAGGGCAAGAAGCCCACGTGTTCACTGGCATATTAGACCTTAAAAAAAACCATAAGATGTTATTCTTTAGTTTAGTCCAACTACCTCTGTTGAGAGAATGTTTATTTGAGCCATACTTGACCTAAAATCTCCCAAACAATCTGCCATTGAAATAATCACAATTGCCATCCAGAATTGAGAGTGGAATTTTAAAAACTATCAAAAACACTTTTTTTCTGAAACAATAAGGATTCGTTGATTTGGAGTTAAAGTCTGATTGGGTCACCAAGCAATTAAGAAGGAAGAGCATCCATGTGCCAAATGCTGATATTAGCAAACTGTGCGTTTGTTTGTTTTTTTACATACTAGGTATGGAAGAAAAACAAATGAAAGAGTTATTAGAAGCCACCAATTCTACTCAGCATACCTATGTTCACCAAGTTATGTACCAGAATGTTCCCAGCAGCACTATGCATTCTAGCCAAAGCTGGAAACCACCCAAAAAGTCCAATACTGGTAGATGGGTAAATAAACAGTAATCTATTCCCAAGATGGAACAATCGGAGGATGAGCCACATGCAACAATATGGGAGATTCCCAAATGTACTATCAAAAAGATGATAGTTACTGTGCTATACACAGATGTTGAATCATAATATTTCACACCTGAAACTTATACAATGTTATAAAATAATGTCACCTCAATAATGAATGAGTGAATAAATAAATAAATAAATGCAGAGACAGATTTCAAATCCTGAGGTTGGAAACAGAGCAAGAAAATTTGCTACCTTTCCTTCTATTGGACACTGTACTGGAAGTTATAGCCAGTGCACTGCAAGAAAAATAAAATAAAGGTATAAGCTTGGAAAAGAAGAAAGGAAGACTAGACACAAAAGAATACATACTGTAGAATTTCACTTAGAGCATGTAAAAAACTGGCAAAAACAACCTCTGGTATTAAAAATCAAGATACTAGCTACCCCTGGAGGAGGTAGTGGCCAGAGGGAGCAGTGGGACCATTTTGGGGGTGCTGGCAATGCTGTTTCTTGGTCTAGGTGCTTGCTACATAGATGTATTTGGTTTTTGAAAACTAAACAAGCTGTAAATATATAACACATATATACTTCCTATTTGTATACTATAAGTCAATAAAAAATTAAAAAACAAAGCTATGGTCTAAGAGCAACTTATTTATAACCAAAGAATTGTCCAATATAGATGGGACTACTAAGGAAAGATTGGAAAGCTATCCTATCTAATAAAAGAGAAATATGCAAATTGACAGTACCTCTGCTAGGACCACAAGCCACACCCACCAGCCAATCAGGAGTGAGTATGCAAATTAGCCTGACAAATATGACAGCCGCCATGGAGCTGGAGCAAGCAGGAGACGTGGGGTGCCCCCAGTGATGGAGGAAGCCAAGTTTCCCACTCACCCTGGCCAGCCCTGGCTTCCGCTCAAGGCTACAAAGTTTCAATTCTAGAAGATCAATAAATAAATATCAGATACCAGGGCCTCTGAGTTAGGGGGTGGGGGGGGCATAGCTGGCCTGAAAACCACCACAGGCCCCATGCCTCAAGGGAACCCCCACCCTGATCTGGGACACCCTTCAGGGCAAACCAGCTGACCCCCGCCTGTGTACCAGGCCTCTATCCTATCTAGTAAAAGAGTAATATGAAAATTAATCATCACTCCAACACAAGATGGCTGCCTCTATGTGGACAAAAGATGGCCACCACAAGATGGCCAGCAGGGGAGGATAGTTGGGAGGGATCAGGCCTGCAGGGGAGGGACAGTTAGGGGCGACCAGGCCAGCAGGGGAGGACAGTTAGGGATAACCAGGCTGGCAGGGGAGGGCAAAAAGGGGTGACCAGACTTGCAGGGAAGGGCAGTTGGGGGGGAACCAAGCCTGCAGGGGAGAGTAGTTGGGAGGAACCAGGCCTGCAGGGAGGGAAGTTAAGGGTAATCAGGCTGGCAAGGAAGCAGTTAGGCATCTATCAGGCTGACAAGGGAGTGGTTAGGGGAAGGCAAGTAGGTGAGCAGTTGGGAGCCAGCAGTCCTAAATTGTGAGAAGGATGTCCCAGATTAGAGAGAGTATAGGCTGGGCTGAGGGACATATACTCTCTGGGTGTCCCTCAGACCAGCCTATACTCTCTCTAATCTCGGACATCCTTTGTGCACCGGGTCTCTAGTACTACATAACAAAACACCTGCCACTTATGTTCTAATCCAAACCCTAGGGCTACTTCTCTGCTCAGCCTACAGACCAAGTTACTGTCCTTCTGATTATGTGTGTGCTTGTCTTCCTTGCCAGGTACAGTCATAAATCAAGCAGCTAGGCTTGCTGTCAAGGGTTGGCAAATATAGGCACCAGATCAAATCACAGGTTTGACTGGTGCTATTTCTTATTATTCTTGGCAACAAATTAAGAAACAAATTGATTTGGTTTGAGAGCTAAATAAATAAAAATGGCGCTATTTATTTCCTAATAAATAAAAATGGCACTATTTCTAAATAGTTTACTTACTGGACTATTTACTGGGATCTTTGCAAACAGTTTTCTATATGTTTTATATAATAGAGGAATAAAGTAGATAATATATTTTCTCAACTTGAACATATCATTTTTGTGTTTCTGAAATTAGGATATATCTAACTATCAATATATTCATTAAATGTAATGTCTACTTAACTCTCCCTCCAAAAGTTGTATTAAATGGATGGAGTATCTTATAATCAATGGAGTTAGAATAGATAAACACTTAAGACAGAGTTAATCAGGTACTAAATTATCCCCATTTTTAGGTAATGTTCTGTTTTTGACCTGGGTGCTGATTATATACATGTATTCAGTAATTAAGAAATTTAGGCTCAGGAAGGGTACATAACTTGCCTAAGAGCTACAAACAGGCCCAAAGACCATGACTCAGCTACTTGAAATCCCATAGTCTTTCTACACCAACAGAAAAAGACAAATAATTTGCTATGACTGATTGGGAAGAAGTCACTCTCAATACTGTTAACATTTACTGTGATTTGGTAGAGATTATGCAAATGAGTTAAACAAGAGCTCAGATCAACTCACCGAAACAGAAACAGAAACTGTAGGTGTCTATAAACTGGGATAACTCTTATCTCAGGGTGACTGTGGGAGATCAATGAGATAATATATGGAGAAGCACAATACAGATGGAAGGCGGTAATGTCATTTTGTCCAAAGAAATAAACTATCACTGTGGAGGAATCCCCGGGAAACATAATCTCAGAAACCACTGGAGTAACAAGAAATAGCCACCTTTCTACTAGCTAATCAGGGACCAATATGAAAGCATTTAATCACAGTGAACAATCTGATTGTCAGGTGTTAAGTGTGAGGGACTAGGAACTGTGGGCAACAGTAAAGTGAGTCTTAATACATACCTATCCAAATGAAATCAATCATCCCCATCTTTATTTGAAGCTGTTAAAAATCCAGCTTCTAAGGAAAAGATGAGCCTCTAGCAGAAAGCACACCACATGCTGTTTGTCCTCACACCTCAGCTCTCATTTGCAAACAAGTTCCTCCAGGAGGATCTGAAAGCTAAACTTGTCCAGAATGGGTAAGAGCCCTGGCTGTTTTGGCTCAGTGGATCGAGTATCAGCCTGTGGACTGAAAGTACCGGTTCAATTCTGGTCAAGGGCACGTCACAGCAGGAGCAAAAAGGTATAAAGATTGCTCCTTTCACACCTGGCAATCAGTGCACTCTTCTGCTTCCTGCTAGTAGCTTCTCCCTAGGCTTAAGATAACAAACACCCAAGAAGCAAGGCAAGGAATATGGGGAAATCACAGAAGGTGTGACATGAATGACTTTTTAATCAGTTCGCCTTTTTTAACATTATGCGCCTGTGGTCTATTAGAAAGGCTTTATTTTACTGATCTGACTAGACAAGTGAGCAAGATTTTGCAAGGAGGGTCAAGAGCCAGTTTTGACCAAGTCTTTCCCACAAAATGATTGACAGTCATTGCTCCTCCTACACACACATTACCCCAACATGCCACCAGGTACGAAGTGTACAACATTGTTCAATCAGTCGACAAATATGCACCAAAGCAATTAAGTAGAAAATAGTGTGCAGTTCTGGCTGCAGACTCAAATCATATTCTAAGAGCCAACTGCCTACTTCTCTACCTGGATACCTAAAAAGTATCTCTAGACTTTTTACCATGGCCAAAACATAAACCTTTATTTTAACCACTGAGAAAATTAAGTTTTTATCTAGGATAATAACAATAAACCCACTACTTGTTAATATAAATAGCAATTTTTATAAAAACTATTTTTCATTAAAGTAAAATTGGTGACATTTTACACTGTAACTCTCCTTAATATCTGGCTTCATATAAGATAAACAGATTCTCACATCTTCTCCATTCAACCTGTTGTAATATATTGTTCTGATTAAGAAATAAGAAGAAAATCTGACCTCACCCAGATCTGTAGTTGAAAAGAGAATTTTAATAGTTTTTTCACCAAATTCAAAAGATTACACTTCACCCAGAACTTTCCCCATCCCCAAACTAAGCTCCCTAAATATTTCCAATCCTATCCTACATAATAGAGGTAATATGCAAATTGACCATCACTCTAACACACAAGATGGCCACCCCCATGTGGTCAAAGATGGCTGCACCCATTTGGACACAAGATGGCTAGCAGAGGAGGGCAGTTGGGAGGGACCAGGCCTGCAAGGGAGGGAAGTTGTGGGCGATGAGACCTGTAGGTGAGGGCAGTTGTGGGGGGGACCAGGCCTACAGGGGAGGGCAGTTGGGGGGAACCATACCTGCAGGGGAAGACAGTTGGGTACAACCAGGCCAGCAGGGGAGGGCAGTTAGGGGTGACTGGGTCAGCAGAGGTGGGCAGTTGGGAGCAATCAGGCCTGCAGGGGAGGACAGTTAGGGGCGACCAGGCCAGCAGGGGAGGACAGTTGGGTACAACCAAGCAAGCAGGGTAGGGCGGTTAGGGGTACAACCAGGCTGGCAGGAGAAGGCAGTTAGGGACAATCAGGCCGGCAGGGGAGCAGTTAGGTGTCGATCAGGCTAGTAGAGGAGTGGTTAGGGGGTGATCAGGCTGGCAGGCAGAAGCAGTTAAGGGCAATCAGGCAAGCGAGCAGTTGGGAGCCAGCAGTCCTGGATTGTGAGAGGGATGTCTGACTGCTCATTTAGGCCTGATCCCAGGGGAATCCCTCAAGGGGTCCTAGTTTGAAAAGGGTGCAGGCTGGGCTGAAGGACACCCCTTCCCCCCATGCAAAAATTTCATGCACCGGGCTTCTAGTCTCAGTATAAGGCTCCACTACCCACTGTGAAAACAGTGACATCTTGGAGTTGTTCTTCTTTCACCCACTGACCCTTCATATCCATTCAGCTGCAATACTGTCCACTCCAACTCCCAAATGCATCCTTTTTTCTCTACTGTCACAGCTATTCTGGTCCAAAATACCACATCTCTTCTTAACTTCTTTCTGCTCCCCCACCCACATAGCAAGTCCATCTCACAGAGTAGTCAAGATGATCTTGTCACTCCTTTGTTCCAAGGTGCCAAAGCCCTGTGGGTGTCTTTGAAACAAAGTTCAAACCACAAAGCTTCATATAATCTAGCCTCAGCCTACCTTTTCATTCTCAAGTTATTGCACTAACCCCTGCTATCTTTGTCCTCATCTTCAATCCTCATCCTTACAGCTGACTCTTTACTAACTAACCATTCTCCTTTCTGTTTCTGCCTCTAAGCTTACTATTATTCCATCTTCCTGGAAGATTATTCCCACAGCCAGAGCTTCCCAAAGCTGGCTCCTCATCATTCTGATTTTAGTTCAGATATCTTTTTTGAGGCTTTTCTGGAGAACTCTAGCAAATGGTCCACCCCTTAAGTCACTCTCTAGCACATTCCTCTCTCTTATTTTCTTCATGGAAACTGCAACTTTTTCTATCTTATTCACAATTGTACCTCCAGTGCTCAATAAAGTCCATGCAAGCACCTGCTTGCTATGTGACAGGCACTATTCTAAGTAAAAAAAAAAAAAAAAAAAAAAAAGAGTGCTCAACAAGACAAAGATCTCAGGGAGCCTTATTTTCTTATGATAGTAAGTGAACTAACAAAATACCAAGGGGTGATATGTACAAAAAATATTAAGGGTAAGAAACACAGAGTACAGAAGTGCAATCAGATAAGGCCTTTCCAAAAAAGATGGCATTTGGGCAAACACTTGAAGGTGATAAGGGAAGCCATGGTTATCTCTCTCAAGCAGAAACAAAGTGTGCAAACAGCCTGGGAGAAAGAGTTAGCTACTTAAGAAACAGCTAGGATTCCTTTGAGGACCCTAATGTGCAAAATGGAGAGTAGGAGGAGATGAGCTCACAGAGGTGGTAGAGGCAGTGCAGGACACGGAAAGGACTTGATTTCACTCATCGAGTTGAGAAAACACTGTAAGGTTCTGGGCAAAGGACTTCCTTTGTTTTAGAAGAATCACTCCAACTGTCTAGAGAAAAGAGTGAAAGGAACTGGCTGGAATGGTAATGGTTGCAATGAAGAATGAAAAAGTACCATATTCTGGTTATATGTCTAGAATAAAGAGAATTTGCTGACAGACTAAAATGAGAAAAAGAGAAGTCAAAGATGACTCTGTGACTGTTAGCTTGAGCTCCTGTAATAATGGCATTTCTATTTATTTATAGGGCAAAGGGGAAAAGGGTTTCAGTTTGGACATATTTAGTTTGAGATATTTATCAGTCTCTCAAATAGTAATTTAAATAGATGGCTGGATGCACAAGTCTGGACTTAAAATAACTATGTTTATATTATACAAAGTATTTAAAGCCATGAAGCTAAATGAGACCACCAACAGCTGGGAAGAGGTCCTATACCTGTTCCTTGGGGCTCAACACAACATCTAAAGTCACAAAGACGAGGAACCAGCAAAGGAGATTAAGAAACAGCGAGTGAAAAGGGGGTTCAACAAAAGTATTATCCACAACCCAAGTAACATGTTGAAATTAATGTCAGATCTTAATATCTGACCTGCCACTGATTAAAGATTTAAATCACAGAATCCAGTGAGTAAAGACAATCTCTAGGAAATAGTCTCTTCCCAGTAATGTTATTCTGGACTGCTTCCTTCGTGCTTAAAAAAATAACAAGGCCTTCTATTTCTGGAGCAATTAACTCTTTACTCATTCCTTTGCATATTCAAACACTACATGCCAGATACTAGGTCAGGAATGAAAAAGGAGATAAACAAACTCACTCTTTGCACCCCTGACCTCAAATCACTCCTACGAAAAAGCAAAAACAAAAACAAAAGACCCACCTCATTAACATAAAAAGAACTCAGAAGGATGTTGGGCAAGTTGACAGCCACAGGCAAAGCAAGGTCAGAGGGCACCTGCTTTCAGGTAAAACCCACGCTGTTAATCACCAGCGTCCAGCAGATTGACAACTGTCACAAACCTCCCTTCCCACTGCCTCCTTCTCTTGCTGCAGAGTGTGGGGAGCACAATCTTAACAGAAGGATGAAATCTGCCCCTTAGCCAGACCAAATCCAAGCCTCCATGCCTCAGGTATCCAGATCCTTGCTCCACATCCCTTTGCCACCACTTAGCGCCGCACCACCCCAGGACCCCAGGACCCCGCCCTAAACCGCTGGAGTGGTCGCACTACAAATCCCAGGAGGCATCGCGCACTCGTAACCTGTGAGTCTACGCTCTGCCGCCGTCGACCCGCCTGGGATCTGTAGTCTCCACTCTCCTGGTCGCCGGTCAGTACCTGGAAGCGGTAGAGAAAGGCTTCGGGCCAGAGGACAAAGTAGGCCGGGCTGATGAGACCGAGTTTGCCAATCAAGGGCACCGCGACGGTGGCGGCGAACCAATAGCGCGTGATGGCCGGGATGCTCCTGAACCAGTCCCCGATGTCCGACATCTTCGCCTCTTAGGTAGCCAGGATGCGCACAGCCGCCCGACTCCCCGTCCCGGCCCCTTCTCGACGCGGCCGGCTTCGAGAGTGGAAGGTGTCGAGGCGGAAGCCGCCTAGGTCGCCGTGCAGAAGGCGGAGACCGACGGACGTGGCGCCACCGAATTCGGACGGACGAGGGAGCGTTCGGAGGCGAAACTTCCCCTTCCGGCGGCCGCGGACGACGTCGACCGGAAGTCCCGCCGCTTAAAGCGCAAGTACAGCTTTTACCGCCAGGCCAAAGCTTGACAGTCTCGGGGAGAGGCGATAAGGGGGCGGGGCCAGGCGGGATGTTGACACGACTCGTGGAAAACAGTAGTTGCCATGAGCAACGGCTAGTACTCCAGCCAATGGCGACACAGACCTTCCTTTACCCAGTTCTCGGTCATTCATAGGTCCACATGGAGAGAGTTTAAAGGGGAAGGAGGAAAACAAAGCGTGTGTTCATTCGTTCAGCAAACGTTTGTTGAGGGCTTTACCGAGTGCGGGGTGGGAATCGAGGCAGCGGCGATGCTGCGGCTGTTAGAGCTGACGTGGTTCCTTCGCTCCCGGTGCTTTCATTCTAATGGGGTTAGAATGGATAAGATCATTTCAGAGAGTGAGAAAGGATGGGAGGTAGGAGCGGGTGACAGGGGACAGCGCCGGGATGGCGGCGGAGCGGGTGGGACAGAGTTGAGAACGGCGTGGGAGAGCTCCGGGAGGAAGGGGTGTTGGAGCTGGGCCAGCCCCCGGCCCAGGACCCGGAGAGCTTTCCATGCCGAGAAAGCAGCCACTCTCACTTAGAATGTCGCCGACGGAACCTGACACAGAAATGATCTTGACTGTTAATCTAGCTCAGCGATTTGTCAACCTGTGGGCCACAAGAATTTTTATAAACATGCATATTCCCTATTGTTTTTCTTTAAAACAAAACAAAACAAGGACTTTAAAAAAATTGGAGGAAAACCAACATTCACAGCATTACTTTAGCGCTGAGCTGGGCACTATACTGCTGAGTGATGCTGACAGGGGATTTGATGACTCAAATACCATTCTTCCACAATAATCATATAAGGAGCACCATCCTATTGGGATAACCTGCTACGTGTGCGACATCTTTCTCCAAGAAATCCAAAGCACGTTGCAAAAATGTAGTTACTCCTTATGCTAACTAGGAGGCAGTTTTGTTAATACCATCTTGCAGATGAAGAAACGGTGGCAAGAATAATAATTTATTTTCGTCAAGAACCAGTCAGTTAAATAAGCCTTGGGAATTATTTATTTTAGCAGCAATTTTTTTAAAAAAAAATATGTTCTTATTGATTTTTCAGAGGGAGAGGAAGTGGGGAGGAGGAGAGACATCAATTGGCTACGTCCTGCATGCCATCTACTAGAAATCGAGCCTGCAACCTGGGCATGTGCCACAACTGCCAGGACAAACCAGGGAAATTTTTTAAATGTTGGTACACTGGGCTGGGGGACAAGAGGGTTACTAAACAGCATGTAAAGCATTTTACATTTGTTATTCTGATGTGGGTATGTGTCTGTGCATGCATAAGTGTGTGTGTGTGTGTGTGTGTGTGTGTGTGTACTAAATAAAGACAGCTGTGAAGGAATCTGTCTGGATTTCAGTCCTGCCTCTGTTCTTTGCTGATTATGTGACCATGGGCAAGTCACTAACCTCTTAGCTAATTCATCCCAGTGGGAAAATAGCATTACCTGCTATCTACATCACATTGTTGATTGGTTGTTTGAGTTGAGAGCCTGCTGTTTACCAAGCTCTGTGCTTGTGCTTTTCATGCATCATCTCATTTAATGTTCACATTAACAACCCCATTGGTAGGTGCTATTTTTATGGAAACTGAGAAACAGAGATTAATTTACCCAAGGTCACATAACTCCAAGTCAGTCTGACTTTGAGGCCATCTTTGAACCAATCTGCTTTACTTCTGTGATAAATATGAAGGCCCTTTAAAAACTCCAAAGCATCCCATAGGTAGTAGTTTTATCTGCTAACCCACACATGGTAGATACTCAATGTTTCATATATGAGTAAACTAGGCTGATTGGACCAGAGATTATATAGGACGTATTTGGAAAAAATAATTCCCTTAATATCAAACTTCTCTGAACTAACAAATCTGAAAGCCGAAATCATCAGAATAACAATAATCTAACCTATAATGATTGCTATTCCTAATTTATATTCATCAACTCATCATTTACATTTATAATCAGAACAGTACTGAATGATATTCAAGATATGTCTTGAGGAAGGCCTGCAGGGATCTGAAATGCCTTCCTTCTACATTAAAGAAAAAAACTGTTCTTGCTAATGTCGGTGTTAGAATGTCATACTTAAATGCAGGATTCTTAACAGCTGGCCATGGACCCAAGTCATCACCCATGGTGTAGACATCCCACTAGAATTAAGGCACAAACATTGGCATTCTACAGGATTAAAAACAAAAACAAGCAAGACGAAGAACAAACTGTAATAACAAAGTGAAAAGCAGCTAACACACATGCACAGGTGACCAGTCAATGGTGGTTTCATCACCGAACCCACTTCCCATATGTTCACACCTACTTCCTTACATAGAATTAATTCTCTGAAGGGTTAAGCAGATGGGACCAGTTTCTGAGGCACTATTTCACTAACAAAGACAACACACTTCTAAGATTTGTAGATGAAATAGACAATCCATTGTGCATACACTATCTTATCTTTCTCTTTCCCCATGTAGAAAATTGCAGCATTTTTTCAAAGCCATCTATATAATGAAAACAACAAAAATACTGAGTAAGGAAGAACAGAGATGTAAATAAAGCAGAGGACAGAGGATTTTTAGAGCAATGAAAATACCCTATATATAATACTATATTGCTGCATACATTTCATTATACTTTTGCCCAAACCCACAGAATGTATAATACCAAGGATGAATCCTAATGTAAACTGTAGTCTCTGAGTGATAATGCTGTGTCAATGTAGGTTTATCTGTTGTTAATAGAGGTACCACTTAGGTGGGGGATGTTGATAATGGTGGAGGTTGTGCATGTTGGGAGATAGGAGGTAGATGGGAAATTTATATACCTTCCTCTTAATTTTCCTGTGAACCTAAAATTGCTCTTACAAAACATAGTCTTTTTTTAAAAAATAAAATGCTTGGGAAAGACAGCTTCTACTGCTGTGAAAAGCCACATGAAATCAGGAGGGACCGAAGAGCCCACAGGGACATGAGGAAGTTCTGCAGAGAGGGGTCAGTCGGGTGCTGTTTCCTGCTGGTCTTTCTCACTCAGCTCTGTGCCTCTTCTCCACATACTGCCCAGAGCGGGCCCCGGAAGAAGGATGCCGCGCTGTCCTAGAATATTTTACTGGACAATAAACGCTTAGCTCAGCCAGCTTGCCTGCCTCCCTCATAGCGATTAGAGGCATTTATTCCTGGTTTACCGGCATCCTGTCATTCTTGATGGATAGCCTGTCCTTTCAGCCCACATATGTTATTAGGAGCCTGTGATCAGGCTAATTATTTAGTCCCGTGTGACATATTCCCCTCATCCTCTTGACTCCACAGCCCTCTGCCCAGAAGGCCTTTGGAAAAAGCCACTATCTAGAGAGCATAATTTTGAAGATTTAAGCCTCCCAATCGAAGCTTTTTGAACTGGTTTATCCTAGCACCTACAGTAGCATACTTAGATATTTATTTCTCTGGCATCAAGTTTGCAAATAAAATTTAAAAACCCAACTGCCCACAATAGGGGAATTATAAAATTATGGCATATCCATAAGAGGGGATATTATGCAATTGTGGCTAAGGCAGAGGTGGCTCTAGGCTGTGCTTGCTTCCTAGGACAGCTTTGGACATGGTAGAGGCCGCTGATTCCACACCTGCATCCTTTCCGGGCCACGTGGAAAGGCTGTAAAGATTGGAAACTTGCAGCCACTTCCCAGTCCGCCAGGAAATAAGGAGCTTCGCTCTCTGGTCTCCTACCTTTAATCTGGCAGAGGCCTTTTAGAAACCCTAGTCTATGGCAGCACTTTCTAACTGCCGGTGGGAATGATCTTACTGCCCAATGAGTTGAGCATCACATTCTTCCCCCCTCCCTCCTTTGATACTGTACCATTTCCTCTGGAGGTGCCACATCCTTCTGATTACACATAAAACATTCCCCGTCGTTGGCTTCATGTATGTTTTATGAGAACAGCTGGGTGTGAGTATTTACAGAAGCCACTGGGATCACATCTCTTTGATTTTCCTATTCTGCCCGGACTCGTATGAAAAGGGTTGGAAGGGGTGGTGGTGCGCTATGTCATAGTTCCCCTGTAGTGCCTTTTGCCTCCTAAGCTCTTCATACAAGACCAAATAGCCAAGTCTCCTAGGAAATGGAAAACGTTGCCCGGGTTTCATCAGTCAGCAGCCTGACACTCCTTTTGGTTTTACTGATGAAACAGGACTTTTTTTTTTTTTTTTCCAGAGAGGAAGGGAGAGGGAGATAGAGATAGAAACATCAATGCTGAGAATCATTGATCAGCTGCCTCCTGCACGCCCCACACTGGGGATTGAGCCAGGAGCCTGGGTATGTTCCCTTGCTTGGAATCAAATCTGGGACCCTTCACTCCTCAGACTGATGCTCTATCCACTGAGCCAGACTGACTAGGGCGAAACAGGACTCTTCCCTGCATAAGGTCAGCTTTCCTACACATGTCAACACAGCCGGGTTATTAGCAGTTGCCTGTATGGACTCCTTCCACGGTGTCGGATTTGGTCATCCCTTAATCTCCTTTTGTCTCAAATGGAACAACTCCCACCCTCTTTCTGCCTCAAACGTCAAGCTCTTCTAAGTGATCGTTCTACTGTAGTCAGAAGGATGTGTCTAGAAGCCTCGAGTTTCCCTAGAACCTTTCAGGAATAGATACAAACTCCTTAGAACAGTGGTTCTCAACCTTCCTAATGCTGCGACCCTTTAAGACAGCTCCTCACGTAGTGGTGACCCCCAACCATAAAATTATTTTCATTGCTACTTCATAACTGTAATTTTGCCACTGTTATGAACTGTAATGTAAATATCTGATATGCAGGATGTATTTTCGTTGTTACAAATTGAACATAATTAAAGCATAGTGATTAATCACAAAAACAATACGTAATTATATATTGTGAAATATTTATTTCTAATTACAAATAAAGGAAATTTTGTCTTGAATCGTGGGGTAGCATGGGCAACAGTCTGCATATGACAACTGTTGAAACTTTGTAGCCTGGAATGGAGCCAAGCCTCTTGCTCGCTTGGTGGCCACAGCCATTTTTGTTGGAATTTATTTATCTTTTATAATTGAAACTTTGTAGCCTTGAGTGGAGGCCTAGGCTGGCCAGGGTGTGTGGAAAGCTTGGTTTCCTCCATTGCCAGGGACAACTTGCCTGGTCTCTCAGAGCCACGCCTTGGTAGCAACATAAAAAGTTACAAAATCTGCATTGAAAAATCTTTGGTTAGAGTTTTGCTTTTCTGATAGAGTTTAAGCTTTTCAAGTATTATGGTCATATCATTTTGTAAAAAGTCATTTTCTGTTGTGGAAAAATAAAGGGGCCAGGAAAGAAAAGACTAAAGATGTAACCGTGGCTCTCCTACTTAACTCAATTTTCCTTGACTGCAAAATGGGGAAAATAGAAGCACCTAATATTCACTAAGTTGAATGGTGGGCTCCCAAAATATATATTCATATGTAATCCCCGGAAACTATGAAGAATAGACTTTATTTGGAAAAATGTCAGGAGCCAGGAAAATACAGCAGGGGTTGTGGAATTTCCCCTAAGGCCAGAACTGCAGACTTGAAACCTTCCCGCCACATCCGCAATCAGCAGCCGGCACCTGGACCTGGCTTAGCCAATCAGCTTAGGCGCTATACCTCCTCGCGCCTTTTTTCCCCCTCCCCTTCCCCCTTCTGAGCGTATATAAGAAGAGCCACCGGAAATAAAGTTTTGAGGCTTGATCAGAACACCGTTTTCCTCGCCTCCTTTGTGTCCCTGTCTGTTTCTCATTCTCTTAGGGGCGTCGCCTCGCTGCCCCTGTTGAATGACCCCACGGGCCGGGGCATAACTGGCGCCCAAGCCCAACGTGGGGCTCGAGGGTCGGCGCTCCGGGGAACATCTGCACACCCCTCCTGCCGGACCCCCTCCTGAGCCGCCGCGGGTCGGCGCTCCGGGGAACATCTGCACACCCCTCCGGCCGGACCCCCTCCTGAGCCGCCGCGGGCTGCCGTGCGGACTGCCGGACTGCGGTGAGTGAAGGCTGCCTCCTGAGCCGCCGCGGGCTGCCGCGAGTGAAGGCTCGTCTTTTGATCTCCGCAGATAACTCGTCTGCCATGCAAAAAATCACCAAGTTCTTACTTCTTATCCTACTACCCATGAGTCACTGCGGCCTCGGATCCCCTGGGGAAACCCAGCTCAAAATTTTTGGCCCGCCCTGCGATTGTAAAAAGGAGGACGACCTCTATAGTTTTCCCCAAGTTTCCGAGTTTATGAGACATGTTGACTGCGGGACCAAAGTTGCTTTCCTCATGAGGAACCCACGGAGGCCAGGAAAAGGTGGTAATAGACAAAGATGGCAGTGTTTTAACAAACCCAAGCCTGTTCCCCCAGTTAACGGACCACCAGAACCTTGCCCCATAGATTGTCAGCAGGTAAATGCACTGCACTCGAGCTGCTACAGCACTTACCAGCAGTGCACAAAAACAGACGGGAAGATTTCCCTAACTGCCATTCTTGAGAGGACAAAATTAGGAACCATGGGAGGCGATTGGGACTTCAGCAGTCCTTTAGGGCCTAACAAATACGCCCAAGCCTCATGTACCGGAGAGGTTGGCCGGCCCGTCTGTTGGCCTCCACGAGCACCGATTCATATATCAGATGGTGGCGGGCCGACTGATAAGGTAAGAGACTCTCGATAGTCCAGAAAAACCATTGAAGAAATCATTAAAACCATATATCCTCCCCTCCAATATCATCCACTAGCGCTACCTAAACCACGTGACATAGACCTTGATACCCAGACCAATAACATCCTAGAAGCCTCTCTCATAGCCTTAAATGCCTCTAACCCTAACCTCGCTAAAGACTGCTGGCTATGCATGATTGTAGGGACCCCCATGCCCACAGCTCTTCCAACGTCGAACTCCTCCCTCACTAACGATTGTACCCCTAATATCCCCTTTAGAGTACAGCCTGTAGGCTTCAACTTTTCTGTCTGTTTTCAGGGACCAGCCCAAAACAATAGTTATGACATAGACCTAGGATTTATAACCTTTTCCAACTGCTCCACAGTCACTAACCACTCTAAGCTCCTGTGCCCCACCCCTGGACAAGTTTTCATTTGTGGCAACAACCTAGCCTATAGGGCACTTCCAACAAATTGGACTGGCCTTTGCTTACAAAGCTACCATTCTCCCAGACATCTCCATTATTCTGGGAGATGAGCCTGTCCCCCTACCCAGCCTTGACTACATCGCTGGACGCAGTAAGCGAGCTATCCAACTCATCCCCTTACTTGTAGGTCTAGGGGTCTCTGGTGCTGTGGCCTCCGGCACTGCAGGACTAGGAGTAGCAATCCACTCCTATACAAAACTTTCTAATCAATTAATTGATGATGTTCAAGCCCTCTCAGGGACTATTAATGATCTTCAGGATCAGATTGATTCCTTAGCTGAAGTAGTCTTACAAAACTGAGGTCTAGATCTGCTTACAGCAGAACAGGGAGGGATATGTTTGGCCCTACAGGAACGATGCTGCTTCTACGCCAACAAGTCTGGTGTCATCCAAGACAAAATCAAGAAACTTCAAGAAGACCTCATCAAAAGACGGAAGGAGCTGTTTGAAAATCCGCTCTGGAGTGGATTTAATGGACTTCTCCCTTATCTTCTCCCCATCCTTGGTCCCCACATAGGCTTCCTCCTTATCATAACCTTTGGCCCTTGGGCATTCAAGACCATCACCTCACTAGTGAAACAGCAAATAGAAGCTGCCTTAGCCAGACCCATTCAGGTTCATTACCACCGCTTGGAAATGACTGACCCAGACTACCACAACCCTCAACGCCATCAACCCCAGAATGGCTCCTTCCCCGCGGGGACAGCATCTTAACCAGAGGGATGCTAACCTTTGCTTAAAAAGCAAGCAAAAGGTTTGGGTACCGAGCTGAGTGTAAAGCAAAAGCATTGCAAGGGAAGATTAATTTTCAAAAATCTCCTCTGGGTTTCCCTGAGAACACACCTGGTTTGCATAGAGGTTGACATCTAAAAAATTAAAACCTAAGGCTCTGCCTCTCCTCCCCAAAAGATGTCAAGAGCCACATAGTGGACAAAACGAGGTCCACGGGAGGAACCAGGTCAATGTCTCCTCAGTCGGTCAAAGCCCACTCCCATAAAAGGAAAAGGGAGGAGATGTCAGGAGCCAGGAAAATACAGCGGGGGTTGTGGAATTTCCCATAAGGCCAGAACTGCAGACTTGAAACCTCCCTAACCAGGAAAGTCATAACCGCCACATCCGAAATCATCAGCCGACACCTGGAACTAGTTTAGACAATCAGCTTAGGCCACATACCTCCTCGTGCCTTTTTTCCCCCTCCCCTTCCCCCTTCTGAGCATATATAAGAGCCACCGGAAATAAAATTTTGAGGCTTGATCAGAACACCATTTGCCTTGCCTCCTTTCTTCGTGTCCCTGTCTGTTTCTCATTCTCTTAGGTGCGTTGCCTCGCTGCCCCTGTTGAATGACCCCGCGGGCCGGGGCAGGAAAACTAAATGAATTCATGCATGAATGGGGTCCGGCTGGCCTACCCCAATGGGGGCTAATGGGGACCGGGCCAGCAGTGGGGAGGGTCTGCCGGAGGTTGGCCGACAGGTCCTCTCCCTTACCCCAAAGAGCCAGTTGGCCACCACAGTGGGCATCATAGCAACCAGTTATCCTGGTCTCTGGCTAGATAGATAGATAAATAGATGGTATTTGCTAGTATAATGAAGTTAGTGAGCTTAAAATGAGGCGATCATTCTGGATTATCCAGGTGGGCCATGAATCCAATTATAGAAAAGCTAAGGGAGATTTGAGACAGACAATAAGAGGTAAAGGGAAGGGGATGTGAAGATGGAGGCAGAGAATGAAGTGCTGTAGTCACAAGACTGAAAGTCACATTCTTTTGATGTTCTATCCAAATGCAACCCCCAGAAACTGGAAAAGGCAAGGAATGGAATTAGAGCTTCTGGCTGGAGAGGCCTTGCCAACACCTTGATTTCAGACTCTGGCCTCCAGAACCATGAGAGAATAAATTTCTGTTTTCTTAGCCACCAAATTTGTGATAATTTATTACTCTAACCTCAGGGAACCAATACATGACCTCATAGAGTACTACAAATGGTAATAATAGTACTGCCAACATTGTTAGGTTTGCTATGAAAATTAAATGAATTCAATGAGTTAATATTCATAAAGTATTTGGCAGGGTGTTTGTTACCTAGTAAGCACTATTGAAGTGCTTAGTGAAGTTTTACAAAAAAGAACTGAGGTCAATGGTTGATGATGACATTACTTTTCTGGATCATGATTGGTGGGCTGGACACCATAATATTGGAAACTCCTGTTAGATTACAGAATTGAAAACATAATCATAACGCGGTGAAAAGGTTGAGAAGAGTGAACTCAGCAAAGATTCTTTCGAGCCCAAATGTCCAATAAAGAGAAGCCTTCAATTCTCTACATTTGAGTCCTTGGTTCTCTATTAGTTGTCTCTACAACCACCTTATCCCTAAATGCAATATAGAACAGAATGTAGGAACCACAGGAGAAAAATCATTTTCATTGCCTCCGTTGGAAGCCTAAAATTCCTCGAGGCCCCCAGAATGCAGAATTCCAGTGCCTGTTCCTCGCAATTATGGCCCACCTGCAGAAAACTACGATTCCCAGAAGGCTTTGGTTCCTGGGGGGGGGGGGGACGGACCTCGAAAGGGGCGGAGTCTAAAAGGTCGTTGGCCTATTCCCTGGTCCGAAGCGGGAAGGATTGCCGGGGCTTGGTGTGGAAGGAAACCGCCTTCCGATTGGCTGTCCATAGCAAGGCCGGCGTCCTGCGAGTGGTTGGCACTGGCAGAGGGAGATCTGGCTGTCGCGGGCTGACGCTCAAACTTCCCGGGCCTAGGCGCGGGGCCTGCCGGGAAAGCACCGGACGGTTGTCACCTGCCAGGGGGCAGCCCCGGGTGGGCCCCGAGATGCAGAGCACAGACCTGGGCAACAAGGAGAGCGGCAAGATATGGCACCGCAAGCCATCCCCGGCCTCTCGGGACGGGTAAAGGCCGAGGCGGGAGGCACGGGCTGTGCAGGGGGTGGAGGGCGGCGAGGGGCGGGTCCTCGCTTGTGGAGAGGCGTTGGCGGGGCTGTTGGAGAGGATCGCTGGAAGGGGGACAGGGGGGCCGGGGTGGGAGGGAGGGTTCGGGTTCTGGCTCCGATCGGCCCGGGATGCCTGGCTTGGGTGGCTGAAGGAGGTGCAGACGCTTCCCAGTCCGGGGGCCGGGGTGTGACCAGGATCAGCCTGGGGCGGGAGGTAGGTGGTCCTCGGACACTCGTGGGAGCATTTGCGCCCCTGGAGATGCCAGGACTCGGCCTGCGTAAATCACCAGAGCATCCTATGGTCTTCCTGGTAGATGCTCAGTAAGACTTGGTTAGCTACTGCAGCTGGAAAAGAACTCAAGGTGGCCGAAACCGGTGTGGCTCAGTGGATAGAGCCTCGGCCTGCGGACTGAAAGGTCCCAGGTTGGATTCTGGTCAAGGGCATGTACCTTGGTTGCGGGCACACCTCCAGTAGGAGGCGTGCAAGAGGCAGCTGACGGATGTCTCTCATCGATGTTTCTAACTCTCTGTCCCTCTCCCTTCCTCTCTGTAAAAAATCAATAAGATATATTAAAAACAAACAAACAAAAAGGAATAATAATTCAAATAAAAACAAAAAAAGAACTCAAGGTGAGGGCGAAGGAGAACAGTGCATTTCCACCCCTTCCAAATGCCGCGGTTTGTCCATCCTCCAGCTCTCCTCTGCATTCAGGCAAGCATTCATTCATCAGCCTTTTAGTGAGCACCTACCATGTGCCCAGCTTCCAAGCGCTGAGACAGTGATAGAACAAACAAACGTCCGGTTCTCCGGAGTTTACATTTTAGCTTGTTCAGGGCTAGGGGTGCAGGATTCACATTCTACAATGCAGGTCAGCCTTCTAGTAAGGCCAGCGCTTCTGCTTCTGCTCCTTTTTTCTTAATAGACCTTTTCTTCTTCTTTTTAAGTATATTTTTATTCATTTCAGAGAGGAAGGAAGAGGGAGAGAGAGATAGAAACATCCATGATGAGAGAGAATCTTTGATTGGCTGCCCCCTGCACGTTCCCCACTGGGGATTGAGCCTGCAACCTGGGCATGTGCCTTTGACCAGAATGGAACCTGGGACCCTTTAGTCTGCAGGTCGATGCTCTATCCACTGAGCCAAACCTGCTAGGGCTGCTTCTTCTTCTTCTTCTTCTTCTTCTTCTTCTTCTTCTTCTTCTTCTTCTTCTTCTTTTTTGACAGTTTAGATTCACACCAAAATTGAGAGGAAGGTACAGATTTCCCATATACCTCCTGCCCCACACATACATAGCCTTCCCAATAGGTATATATCCATAGCCCCCACCAGAGTGGTACATTTGTTGTTGTGGATCAACTTAACATTGACACATCATTACCACCCAGAGTCCACAGTTTACATTAAGATTCACTCTGAGTGTTGTACATTCTGTGGGTTTGGACAAATGTATAATGACATGTATCCACCATCATAATACCATACAGAATATTCTCACTGCCCTGAAAATCCTCTGTGCTCTGCTTCTTTATCCCTCCTCTCCCAGCCCTGCTTTTTATTCTCTTCCTAAATATCTGTCCTGTTTAAGGCCCAGCCTGTCCTGTGTGATTTTATGGTATCCTTTGCCTAAAAGGGATGCCATCTTGGTTCCAGTTGCAATGCTAGTTGATCTTGCTTTTAATTCCCATGGATTTCCTGGACTTTGTTTCATTACTTGAGTTTGTGTTTCAATGTGTTTCTTGTTCTTGTAATTTTTCTGTTGATCCTTGAGTTGCTCCTCTACAAAGCAACATACTTTTAAGTACCAACTATGTGTGCACTGAGCAACACTGTTCTCCTTCACCCTGACCTTAAGTTCTTTTCTAGCTGCAGTCACTAACCAAGTCTTACTGAACATCTACCAGGAATACCATAGTGCTAATCGTTGTACCAGTAGCTTGTGATTTATAGAAAACTCATTGTTTTTATCATGTCTGCTGCTTACTATAACAATTTAAATACAAAATACATTCTCTTATATCTTGTTGTTGTCTATCGATCACAATTTATAAATTTGTTCCTAAGTGCATTTGTTTTTTAAATGTGTCTTTACCACTAAACTGGGAGTTCCATGAGGCCAGTACCCATGTCTATTGATTACTCTTAGTTCCTGGCTTATTCTGTGTCTGACACATAGTGACTTGTCAAGTGTTTGATGACTAAATGAACAATAGCTACTTTGATGAGTAACTTTCTGAACCGTTTTCAGAAATAGTAGGAGAGGGAAGAATGGGTAGGGAAACAACTTCAAAATTAGAGAATTATGCTATAAAAGCCATATTTTTCATAATAACAAGTAATGCCTGACATAGAATTTAATGTGTGTGTGTATGTGTTTGGTATTTTTTGCAGAATTATAGTGAACATCATTCATACCACTTCTGAGTACCTTCCCAAAGTTCTGCGATTTTTGAATGTCGCTTTTGATAGCTCAGGTGATTGCTTAATTGCTGGGGATCATCAAGGAAATATCTATACTTTTGACTTGCCTGGAAATAGGTGAGTGATACTTTTGATATTTGCCTTGTTTAATGTTATTAATTCACTGACTTTCAGTACCTGCTATTACTTATTCATCCAGGAAGATTTATTAAGTTCTTATTGTGTTTCAAGTGCCTTGAAAAACACTGTTTTAATGCTGATGGAAGAAAGTGGGGAAGGATAGAAAGATAATACGGTTGTATATTTGAGAGAATTAAAAAAACTTCTGGTTTTAACAGTATCTCTAGTAGTTTGTTTTTCCCTAAATTTAAAAATTTATTATTGCCAATTTGTCAGTAAATGTCTGGTGCTTCATTTGGCAATTTAGAAAGAACACAATTTCTTTGTACATTGCGTCAGAATGCTAGATTTTGGGATCTTAAAGAATTGATCCTCTCTCTTCTTCCTCTTCTTCTCTCCCTTTGCTGAATGACTTAGTGACTTAGTACAAAAGCAATTAAGTGAGACTCATCAAGAGAGGCATTTAAGCAGTGGGGACAGTTGGGAGGTAGACCTGCGACTGCCCAGCCAAAGTCAGAAGGTGTTTGTATGGGGGACAGGGCAGTCATGAGAAAGATAGGGGCGTTGATCAAATGAGTATATTGAGGATAATGAGGGCCAGGTTTCTAATTCTTGGAAAGAAAGGAAACTAGAATGAATCTGTGGTACTGGGTTGCAATTTGATATATCTATGCGAACTCTGGTTTTGAATATCCTATCTAATAAAAGAGTAATATGCAAATTGACCATCACTCCAACATACAAGATGGCCACCCCCATGTTGTCAAAGATGGCTGCCACAGGATGGCCAGCAGGAGAGGTTAGTTGGGAGGGACCAGGCCTGCAGGGGAGGACAGTTAAGGGTGACTTGACCTGCAGAGAAGGACAGTTAGGGATGACTAGGCTGTTAGGGGAAGATAGTTAGGGGCAATCAGGCCAGCAGGGGAGCAGTTAGGTGTCAATCAAGTTGGCAGGGGAGTGGTTAGGGGTTGATCAGTCTGGCAGGCAGAAGCAGTTAGGGGGAATCAGGCAGGCAGGCAGGTGAGCAGTTGGGAGCCAGCAGTCCTGGATTGTGAGAGGGATGTTCAATTGCCTGTTTAGGCCCAATCTGTGGGATCGGGCTTAAAAGAGCAGTCGGACATCCTTCGAAGGGTCCCAGATTGGAGAGAGTGCAGGCTGAGCTGAGGGACAACCCTCCCCCCCACACACATAAATTTCATGCACTGGGCTTCTGGTATAGATATAAAAATAAATAGAGATGTGTGTATGAGCAAATGAGTGAATGATATTTACATATACTTCCTAGCTTTGTCCATTCATAGGACCTGGGAGCAACAACAGCCTCCCCTACTTAACAAAGAACATGTTCAGCTCTTCTTTTCTAAATACTACATCTGCTGAAAGGATTCAAGGATTCTTGCAGAAATGACCACTTTCAGGATGAAGGCAGGCAAAGTACAAGATAATCCTGGAACTTTTTGTAGCTAGAAAGAAGGAATTTTTCAAAAATAATGGGAATGTTTCACAAGGACATAAATGTCAGCTTGAAGGAGTTCCCTCAGGCCATATTGTAAATAATTTGAGTATTTAATAATAGTAATGGATCATAACTCATTGAATAAAATAGAAATCCATGCATTTATGCTGCACTCAACAGTTTAATGAGAGCAAATATTTGCATAGTCAGAAAGTACTTCCCGCAAAACATTTATTAATTTCAGAGTGAAGAAGCCTGTTAAACACCACCTGATCAAGTGGTTACAGTTAATAGTGGGACAAATCAAAACTTGTGTGCTACCTGATAAGATACAGTAAAGAGCATACAGTGTCACCTCTGTGATATTCTGTTCCAAGGACATGTAACCGGAATCTAATCTGTTGAATCATCAGGCAAAGGTAATTTAAGGGCATTTCATTACAAGACTGGCCTGTAATCTTTGTCAAGGCCATGAAAGTTGTGGGAAGACTGAAGACCTATTGCAGATAGAGGGAAACTAGACCCATGACAAGTAAGGGCATAACTCTTAACTGACCCTTTTGTTGTAAAGGACATTATTGGGACAACTGGAAAATCGAATGGAATCTGAGGATTAGATAGTGGTAATATATAAATGTAATTTTCTGATTTTGATGGTTGTATTGTAATCATACAGGAGATTTTCCTTGTTCATAGTGAACATGATCTCAGTAACTTATTTTCAAAAAGTTCAAGAAAAGAAGAGGTCATCTGTGATTTATTTATCTAGATAGAAGTCTGTTATTCATGTTTCTCCTCATTACCAAAAATGTAATGGTTACAGTTCTCCCATCCTTTACTTTTGCCTAACCTACCCTGCCAATTCCCGGTCTTAAATCAATACAGCTGTCTCTCGTTTGCTCCCACTGCTAAGTGAAATAAAAATAATTGTTGATTGGCTACATTACAAAATAATGAATGCTTCATTTGTTTCTCTTATTATTCTCCCATCCTCCTCTGAGTATTAGTTTTTGTTGCTAATCCTCATCAGAGGATGTTTCCAAGGATTTTTACAGAGAGTGGACAGTAGGGGGAGACACAGAGAGAAACATCGATGTGTCTGACACATTGATCGGTTGCCTCCTCCATGGCAGGTCACAGGGTATTGAGGTATGTGCCCTTGACTGGGACCCTTCAGTCCACTGAGCCAAACAGCCTAGAACACCTGCTGAGGCTTTCAAACCTTTATCAATTTCCTTGTGTTGGACCCTACTTTTATTTTGACTGTTACTGTCCAGCTTCCCTTTCTCCTCCCCAACAGCAGCCTCAAATATATCTGAAAGTTCAACCATTTATACCTCTTGGCCACTTTATTCATAAAAGGAGGTGACGTGCTGAGGCTGAGGCTGGGGCTGAGGCTGGGACCCTCGTGCTGAGGCTGAGGCTG
>JAAGEH010000040.1:467478-563193 GCA_011751065.1 Lasiurus cinereus
GCCTGCGGACTGAAAAGTCACTCACGGCGGAGTCCGCGGAGGACTTGCTGCTCCAGACCCACCCGTGACGGATAATTCTCAGGGGGAAAGAGGTGAGGGGTATACAGGGGGAGACTGGACAAAAATCATACACCTATGGATGAGGTCAACGGGAGGGAGGGAAGGGTGGGAGCTGGGTGGAGGGGTGCTATAGAGGGGAAAAAAGAAAAACAAATGTAATAATCTGAATAATAAAGATTTAATTAAAAATAATAATAATAATAATAAAAAATAAAATAAAATAAAATAAAAGGAGGTGATCCTAATTTCTTCCAGGGCTAATCTCTGTCTTCTATTGCCACCCCCGGGTCTTGAGGTCCTTTCTTTTATTTTGTCCACATCCCTGTTCTCTCTGTAAATATTTACAGCAGAGCAGAGGAGTGGGCGGCAGAGCTGACATCTGGCTTGATTCTAAAATGCACTCTGCTGGACTTCCTCACAACTTTCCTACTTGCCTAATTCAGTGGTTTCTACAATTTTTCTTTTATTAAATGCTCTTTTCTTTCCTCCTCCCTGCATTATTTTTCTGATGCTTCCAGGTACAACTTTTTCCTGATTTTTCTACCTCTTTATTTTTTTCCATGTTTCACTGACTCTTCTTCCCTTTATTGTCGTGCTACTTTGGGATCTGTCCTTGGCCTGCTTCCTTCCATACTCCAGGTTTCTCTTTGATAATCTCACCACCACCAAGCCTCTGGCTTCACTCAGCTGCCATGTAAATACTGCTTCTGCCACCACTGGGTAGCTTCCAGACCAGCTGCCATGAAGCCACTTGCCGCATGGAGCTCTTCAGCCCCTGAAAGATGGCTAATCCAAATTAAGATGTGTTGTTACTGTAAAATACGCACTGGGTTTTTAAGACTTTGGATGATGAAAAAAAAGAATGTAGAATATCTCATTAATTTTTAATAAATTATTGAAATATTTCAACATACTGAATTAAGTAAAATATATTAAGATTCATTTGACTGTTTCTTTTTACCTTTTTAAAGTGACACCTAGAAAAATTTAAATTATGCATAAAGTGGCCTGCGTTATATTTCTTTTGGACAGAGCAGCTCTAAATGTTTTGCAAGGGCCTTAATTTCCATATGCTTAAAATCCAACTTACTTTTTCCTGTCCTCAAACTTGTACATCTTTTGCCCAAGCTTGAAAAATGTATTTTTTTATAGATTAAATTCTAGCTTTGTGTCAAGTACTCTGCTAAGCACTTAACATATTATTGCATTTAGGCATTGTATAGTAAATCATTATGATAACCTGATGGGATATCTATTCTCATCTTTATGTACACGTGAAGAATTCCTGCTTTCTCCCTCATTACCCATGTTAGGGGGTCACTGAGCCTCTCTCCATTTGACTTCTGACACCTCTTTCGTTTGTTCTTTCACCTTATACTCATAACTCTGGTTGAGATTCTCTGTAACAGCTTTCTCAGTGAGCACTTCTTCCTTGTCCCTTGATCTATGTGCCATTGCTGCCAGAATCATCTTTCTAAAAGACATGCCTGATCATAATTCTGCTGGCTTCCCACTGTAAGTAAAATCCAGACTCCTTTACATGGTATTTAGCTCTCTTCATAATCTATTTTTGGCCTGGGTTTCATTTTTTTCATCTCTAAGGACTCCTCCAACATAAAATTAATGGTTATTGGAAGAATTTCTGATACTAATGCAGTCATCTCTTAATAGGTTTAATCTTGTTCAGCGAACAGCACAAGCTTGCACAGCTCTGGCCTTTAATCTTCATAGGAAGTCTGAATTCCTTGTGGCGTTAGCTGATTATTCTATTAAATGTTTCGATACAGGTAAGAAGTCCTCCTTTTTGTCTTTTGAAGCAGGGTAAAATATAGACTGGAGTCCCGCAAGGGGTCTGTGGAAGCAGTCCCCAAAAGCCATCCCTCACTAGTCGCAGGTTGAGGGGCCCCAGGGTCATCCTCTGTCAGATCAGCTGGCTGTATACTCGGGGTTTCCCACAAGTATTCTCTGGTTTGATGATTCACTAGGATGATTCACAGAACTCAGGAAAGCACTATGCTTATGATTATAGTTTTAGTGTAGCAAACGGATAGAAATTAGACCCAACCAAAGAAAGAAACATAGGGTGGAATCTGAGAAGGTTCCATTGTCTTCCAGGATGCATTATGCTCTCAGCTTCGATGTGTGGCCATCCCTTCTGAGTTTTGCCAAACCAAGAAATTCACCCAAGCTTTGCTATCCAGAGTTTATATTGAGGCTTCATTGTGTAGGCATGATTGATTGAATTATTGTCCTCCTGGATGAACTTGGTTTTCATCCTTTCATCCTTTCTATGGAGGTCAGGCTGATATGTGGCCCAAATCCCCAACCTTCTAATCACTCACATGGTTGGTCTTTCTGGTATGGCTGACCTCCACTTTGAGGTTCTCTTCTTAGCATAAACCATCAGCTGTTGTCTGAATAACAAAGTCATTCCTATCCTTGGGGAAGTCCCAGCGGTTTAGAGAGTGCCTGGATAAAGACTATACCTTCCTTTGAAGGCCAAATTCCAAGTAACATAGGACAAAATAATACTTTTTAAAAATACGTATGTATTTTATACAACATTTTTTATAGAGTGTAGAGTTCTATAAACTGAATCTTTTATTACTAAGAAAAAAGGTATCTCTACTGTATTTTTTCTTGTTATTAAAGTAATTGATGTGTCATGTTTAAAACAATATATAAACTATAATAATAGTAATAATAGTGATAGCTGACACTCAGTGTTTATTCTTTGTTCTATGATTTGATACATGTTAATTTTAATCACCATAATAACCCACAAAGTTGGATACTTCTTATCCCCATTTTGCAAATGAGGAAATGAGGCACAGAAAGAAGTAACTTGACCCAGGCCCCACAGTTTCTAAGTGGAAGAGCCAGGATTCCCAATCTGGTATTCTAGCTGCAGGGTCCCTGCGGTTCATCGCCACTACACACGCTAGAGAAAAAGTAGTGGTCTTCAGCCCTGAGACACAGAGATTTTGTAATATGACCTATCTTTCCAGTCTGTTTTCATGCATATATCTTTTCTACATTCTAACAAACATGATCCTCTATCTATATTGTTTTGTGCAACATTTTCTTACCTCAAAAATTCATATGTATATTTGACATCATTACCAAATATTCTATCTACTCTGTTGATATTTGCACAACCAGAATTATTTATCTTATTATCCATTGACTTTTAACTGTTCCCAGTTTTTGGTATTACCAACACTGCTGTCACAGAAATTCTGAAAAACTAAGTCTTTATGCTTCTCTGTGATTGCTTTTCTTATATTCTACTCTGTTCTTCTGTATTAGTTTCATCTTTTCATAGTTTCTTCCATCTTGAAACGCCCCCCCTCCCCCGCCCCCGCACCATGAGGCCCCTTTGTTAGATATTGTCTTCACCTCTTCAATTACCTCCCTCTGTCTTCACTACCAAGTCCTGCATCTTTGAAGCATCCATCAATAGATTCTGATTCTTGCTCCTCCAACTCCGTGCTACTGAGATTTCTATCTCCAAGGTCATGAGTAACTTCTGATTGCTTAAATCCTCTTTAAACTCTCATTCTACTTCTCAGTAGCATTTAACATTTTGGTGACTTTAAGAGTCTTAGTTTTCATACTTTTCTCTTGTTTTTTTCCCTGCCTTTCTGATAGCTTTTATAATAGTCTCTTTCTTGGCTTCCTATACTAGTAGCAGCTCCTAAACTTGTATTTTTGACCCAATTAAAAAGAAAAAGTAGAAGAATCCACATAGGTTGTCAACTTTTAGTTTTGCTAATTGACATTGGAAAAATCATAACTTCATAAAACTAAGGGTTTTTTTAACACAAAGAAACTTAGAAGGATATAATACTAGATTAAAAAGTAGTACTTTAAATTTAGCTTTCTGAAAAAGTCATTATTTTTCTCATTTCACTGAAGACTAGTGAAAAATTGACTTAATTCCAGACTTTTTAGACTGAAGCTCAGAAACCACTACTCTCTCCCTAAAGGTTTATTTGTTCTGCTGTCTTTAGTTTTGACATACTTTGTGCCTTAATGTTTCCCTGATTTACATATTTAAAAAAATAAATCTTTATTTTTGAAAGTATTACAAATGTCTCCTTTTTTATCCCCATTTTCTCCCCACCCCTTAGAGTTACATCTTGCTTTTTATTTTCCTCATATCCACCTGTATGGAGGGGAAAAAAAATACTGATTAAAAGATGCTTACCATATAAATCTTGGAGACACAAAATGTAAAGAGAAAATAAAGATCACTTATGATTTTACTACCCACTGATAACTATCATGAACAATTTTTGGCTGTTTTCTCTGCTTGTATGTCACACACGCATGCACATATGCACATATATATACCTCAGAATCAATTTTTCAAATAAAATTCATTATCTCTTCTCCCCACACTGCTAAATCTGTTCCTCATCTATTTCTCACGTTAGTTTGTAGTATGACCATCTGTATACATAACTAAACCAGGACCACTGGAATCTTAACTCTTCTTTCATCTCCAGATATCCAGTTGATCACAAAGTCCTGTGATTTTTCTCCTTGATAGCTCTTGAATTTGTCCTTTCTGAATCACCACATTCTTAGAATAGACTCTCCTTATCTCCTTCTGGGTTGTTACAGCAGCAAATAAATTAGTCGTTTTATCTAATCTCTTCCCCTTTCCAATAGATCCATCAGGTACCTCAAAATGCTCTTCTAAAATACAGACCGGTATAGCACTATCTCATGAGAATATTCCTCACAAGAGAAAGCCTGAGCTCCCTATTGTGTTGAAGTCTTTTCTTAAGTTCTTTTTGGTCTCATCCTCATGCCTCCATAATACATATACATGTTACTAACATGTCCTATAGTGCGTTTTATTAACAAGACACAGGCTTCCATTTTTTGTAGATTAATGGAGCTGCCTCATAATACCTAGTCATCAGTTGAATTAGTTCTTAGATGATATATAGTGTTTTACCCATTTTAGTGTTACCATTTTACTTTTTACCACAGACACCAAGGAGTTGGTTAGCTGGATGAGAGGACATGAATCATCCGTGTTTTCTATCTCTGTGCACGCATCAGGGAAGTACGCCATCACTACCTCTTCTGATACGGCACAGCTCTGGGACTTGGATACCTTTCAGAGAAAAAGAAAGCTGAATATTCTCCAGTCTGTGGGTATACAAAAGGTCAGTGAGGGGACATCTTGGCCTATTGTGTTTCTCAGGCTAGTTTCTTGGCCAACAGGATTTATAGATGATTTAAGGGTAATGATGCATTTGTCCCACATACCAGTGTAACTCAACAATAAGCAAAGCAAAGTGGCCTGTAGAATTGAAGATGTTGCCTATGGCTACAGCTTATTCCTTACTGAGCTTTTTTCTTATTTAAAAAAATGATTATTATAATATATAACTTCAACTTTAGCAAGTTGATAGTTTTTATTTAGCTGGCTGATTTTGTTTTTAGGTTTTAACCCCCCAACATTCTGTTATGAAACAAACAAACAGCAGATTTGTAAGAATTTCATAGTGAGCACATGTACACCCCCATCTAGATTCTATCATTGACATGTTCCTATATTAGACTTCCCTTTATTTTATTTTTTTAAAATATATTTTTGTTGATTTCAGAGAGGAAAGGAGAGGGAGAGACAGAAAGAGAGACTGAAACATTGATGATGAGAGAGAATTATGGATCAGCTGCCTCCTGCACACCCCATACTAGGGATCAACCCCACAACCCAGGCATGTGCCCTGATCAGGAATCAAAATGTGACCTCCTGGTTCATAGATCAATGCTCAACCACTGAACCACACCAGCAGGACTAGACCTCCCGTTATGTTACTAAACTATGTTATGTTTCTAACCATTTTTCTGCCCCTCTATTATTAATTCATCTTATTTTTTCATTTTAAAGTGTAGATGCCCATAAATACTTAAGCGTTCAGTATGTTTTGATGTAATATATATATGTAATGTATATTTATATAATGAAATACATAAATCTTAAGTATTCATTTTTTAAGTGTTGACACATGCACACACCTTTGTAATCTGTGCAGTCCTGTCATTACCATCTTCCCAGAAAGGTCCACACTATCTCTTCCCAGATAAGCCCTACCCTGAAGCTTCTCCAGCATGGATTAGTTCTATCTGTTATAAAATTTCACATAAATAGTCATTAATGGTACGTGTAAAGCTTTTTTCATTCTGCATAATGTTTTTGAGATTTATCGAAGTTGTTGTGTGTATCCGTAGTTCATTCCTCTTTATTGCTGATCAATATTCTATTGTATACATATGTCACCTTTTAAAAAATATCATTTCTTTTGCTTTTAAGATTTTTTTATTTGATTAGCTTAATATTATTTTCAGGTTTGTCTCAGTCTCCCGTGTGAGTAATTATTTTGCTTCAAGTTGTGTCACACATGCAGTGTTGCTTTTAAGTTCTCTGGTATTAACATGAGCAGGTAGCAGTGCATGTCAACCAAAAATTTATTTTACAGTCTCCATGGAGATTCCAAAATTCTTTAATTTGCCTTTGATAATTAAAGAAAGATAAAGGTTGTAGCCAGTTTATTCATTGGGGATTTAGGCCAAATGTCTTAGTAGGTTGTTTCTTTAATTGCTTTAGTAGTACTTAAATTGAATTTTAAATTTTAAAGAAGAGAGCTTTGGGAGTTGAACTCACAGTGGAAACAGTTATAAAACAATGACACAAAAACCATCTGTTCTTTTTACCATGAAATTAAAATTAGTATACACTGGATATTTGCCAATTTTAACCTTGCTCAGACATTTAGACATTTTAGTTTTAAAACTAGAACTCAAAGTTAGTGATATGAGAATAAAATTAAGTGTAGGAAAATATGTATAGTATGCAGTATTCATGTAAATATATTGTTCCAAAATAAAGCAGCATAGTCTATCAGTTACCAGCCAACTTTTTCTTTTCTCAGAAGACCAACTAGTAAATATTTTTGGTTCTCTAGGCCAAGAGCAAAATTGAGGATATTATGTATATACTTATATAAGCATCTATAATGAAGTAATTTAAAAATGTCAAGATCATTCTTAGCTGCTGGACTATACAAAAACCTGAGCTGAGCCAGATGTTGACATTCCTGGTTTATTCTGCTGAAAATAGGAAATAATTTTAAAGCAAGACTTTTATTCTTATCAAACTATATTTTTATTCCAGTTTCTGATTCTACATTTTAAGTAGAACTTTTGTGATTTTTTTTTTTATGGCACATGGTGACAGATGATACTGTGGATCTCATTTTATGAGGGCTCTTTTAATCTGCAACAGTCTTCCACCATTTTTACTTTATATAACATCAATTTTTTTCTGAGTGAGAGACCAAACTATTTGTCTTAGAAAATGCCCCATATTCTTGGCTTTGTCTTACTGTTTTATCACTGATCATTTAACTCAATCTCTCTTCTGTTTCTTATAAACTAAAAGTATAAAGACATGAGTAGATTCATGTCAAACATTTTTGACAAGCTATTTCTCTTATGTGTATAAGATGAAAATAGTAATAATACTTTACGGTTGTCTTCAAGATTGCATGTGATTATCTGTGCAAACCACTCAGTAAAATGCTTGTTGTATAGTAAGTGCTTAGTAAAAGTTAGCTGCAGCTGCTACTGTTTCTATTATTGCTGTTATTATTATCTATTATTATTGTTATCTGTTATTTAGCTCTATTATGGGATTATACAATTAAATATCTTAAAAAGTTGTAAAGTGACTATATAGAAACATCTATGATGATAGAGAATCATCGATCAGCTGCCTCCTGCACATCCTACACTGGGGATCGAGCCCATAACTTAGGCATGTGCCCTGACCAGAAATCGAACTGTGCAGGGTTGACCCTCAGCCACTGAGCTACATTGACCAGGCTATTTTTTCTAAATATGTTTTTATTGATATTTTTACAGAGAGGAAGGGAGAGGGATAGAAAGTTAGAAACATTGATGAGAGAAACATCAATCAGCTGCCTCCTGCACACCCCCTACTGGGTATGTGCCCGAAACCAAGGTATATGCCCTTGACCAGAATCGAACCTGGGACCTTTCAGTCTGCAAGCCAACGCTCTATATACTGAGCCAAACTGGTTTCGGCAATTTTTTCAAAAAACACATTAAATATATGCACAATTCCTTATTAATTCAAAAGCCCAAAGTTGTTCAATAACTCACTTGGCGGCAAAATCTGATCTGACTTGAATTCATCTGGCAGCAGAGCCTGGACTGAATTGACATGAGGCTGAAAGATTAATGTTTTTGAGTATGGGGTATTGCTCCAGTTCACTTAGGGGTTCCACATAAATTTATAGAATATGCATCATATTGCTTTTCTCATGTCAGAAGTAATTCTGAATTCTGGAACACACCTGACCCCATGGGTTTCAGATAGAGAATTATGGACCTTTGATTTCAAATGTTCCAAAGAACCTACCACTCCAACAGCTTTCCACTGATTTTTGTACCTAGCCGTAGCAGTAATTAATACTAATAATAATGGATACCAATTATTGAGTTTTTACTGTGTACTTAGCACTTTGTTCTTTTTAAGCTTAAATAATCCTAAAAAGTAGATGCCATTATCCTCGTTGTACAAACAGGGAAACTGAAGTTCAGAAACATTAAGTAACTTGTCAGGTGTCACACAGCTTATAGAGGAGTTGCAGTTTGAATCAAAGCCTGTTTTATTCCAAAGTTATTCCTGCTTTCACATAAACTGGTTAGTTACACCTCTTCATAGTAATAAATTTTTATTCTTTTGCTGATGCTTGGAGGTAGGTTATTTAGCTCTTTTGGGGGGTTTTGGAGTAAAACCTGGCATTTCTGTGGTTCATTATGTATCAGAAAAGATTTCATAATGGATATTAGAAAATATTTAATAATCAGTTTATTACTGAACTTAATTTAATCTCTGTATATATAATAGAAGCTCACTAAAATTGCTGCTGAATTACACATCTGGTCTTAACTTGCACTTATGACTAGCCTGTACTCTTTAAATTTGGATAAAAGCTCACATATCTCTCAAAAACAGATTTGAAAAGTATGGGATTTTCATCTTTTACAAGGAAAAACCACAGCCTCATCCTTGTACATTTGTTAGTGCTTTATTTTATTTTTATTTTTTTAAAAATATATTTTATTGATTTTTTACAGAGAGGAAGGGAGAGGGATAAAAAGCTAGAAAGATCGATGAGAGAGCAACATCGATCAGCTGCCTTCTGCACGCCCCCTAGTGGAGATGTGCCCGCAACCAAGGTACATGCCCTTGACTGGAATTGAACCTGGGACCTTTCAGTCCGCAGGCCAATGCTCTATCCACTGAGCCAAACCGGTTTCGGCTGCTTTATATTTTTTTCTCAGCTTTTTATGCTTGTCAAGAGATGACACTATCTAAATAGTGGCATGATTCATTAGGAACAATTTTATAATCATTAAACTCTGGTAATTAAAATCACAGATCTAGTAATGAATAATCATGTAGGCAATAATTTATCACAGCTATTTTCCTAAAATAGCAACTGATGCTCATGAACTTTTTAAGCTTTTGCTTCTCTCAGTAGGAATAAATTTATTACTTTTCTAGAAAAATGTTGCTAGTTATAATAAAAATCTTGTCACTTTTTTTAACATATATGAATTTATTTATACACTGAGTGGTCAGATTATTATGATCTCTGAATGCATAATAATCTGGCCACTCAGTGTGTGTGTGTGTGTGTGTGTATGTGTATGTAGGAAACATGGGCAGTTGGCCAGCCTGCCTGCTGGTTGAACTCCTGGTTGAGAGGACAATTTGCATATTAGCCTTTTATTTTATAGCATATACACTGAATGGCCAGATTATTATGTGTTCAGAGATCATAATAATCTGACCAGTGTATATTGTCTCTTTTTTCTACATTGGTTTTGAAACCATCTTTTGATGCATCCATTATAGACTACACTATATTTGTTACTGATTCCTATATGGCCCTTATATTATAAATGCCTTTCTGAATCTTTTGGCAAGAGATCTCCCATAGGTTGTCTTTGACAAAGTGAGCCAAAGACAAAAGTGAGGAGCTAGACCAAGCAGGGGCAGAAGTTGAGTGGGCATTTTTATTACGTCTTGTTACCGTGAATCCTGAGTAGGCTTTTTTTATTTAGCCAGTATTTTCCATAGTGCATTATTATGTATTGTTATGTGTTTCTTAGCACTGTTTATTATTGAAAAAAGATACTATTATATGTATACGAGAAAAACAGTTTATAACAATAGCCTGCAACTTTTTAAAAAATATATTTTATTTATTTACTACAGAGAGGAATGTAGAGGGATAGAACGTTAGAAACGTTGAGAGAGAGAAACATCAATCACCTGTCTCCTGCATACCTCCTACTAGGGATGTGCCCAAAACCAAGGTACATGTCCTTGACTGGAATCGAACCTGGGACCCTTCAGTCCGCAGGCCGACACTCTATCCACTGAGCCAAACCAGACAGGGCAGAAACACTTCTTAACTGTATGAATATAATAAGCTGGGTGACAATAACACAAATTGGAGTCAAGGTTGCATAAGTATTTCAGAAAGAGCCTTATTAACCCACTATTTTTGTAACATTATAAAAGCCATTGTAGTTTTGGTGTTTGCTTTTCCCCTAGACAGTCATTCTGGCTTGCTGTCTGTCATGACTGTGACAATAGCCATATCCAGATTCTAAATACTCAAGAACACTCCAATCCACTGTTAAAGACACGGAACACTTCACCTCCAAAGAATGCAGCATTCTAAGAGAAACAGGCTTCCTTCTGACACTAGTAATATTGCAAAGGTTTATGACAAACCAAGGGTTGGAATGAAAGGCCATGACTTCCTAAAGGTGTTCTGCCTCCTCATTGAGTCCCACTCCTCTGTTCCAACATGGCAACAGTCATATATTTAAAAATAACCATAAAGTTTTAAAGACACATCTGTAGAAACAATGACAAAACGTGTTCAAATATAAAGTGTTATAATAAGCTATATAGTTAAGGAAGCTCTTCTAGATTGGAATCAAAGAATAAATAGCTGAAGATGTAACCAAGGTTCAAACCACGTGAAATGTTTCAAGCCATTTGAGGGGATTTATTTTGAGAGGATGGGCAGGAATATTTTATCCTTAATGCATTGGTTTCTTTGATTTTCTTTCCTTATTTTCCTTCCTTCCCTCTTCGTGTGTTTTACACAGATGACCCACAAAATTATATTTGAGGCCATTGAAACTCAAGAAATTAGTAAAATGATATTTTCAACTTTGCTATCAATTTTAGTCTTACTTGTTCATTAAGTAAATTAAATCTCTAAAAAATATGATCATGTATTTGTTTTAAGCTTTTTACATTTTTTATAAGTAATGCTCAACAAGTATTTATCTTAAAGCACTTTGCTGATTAACCTTCCAAAGGATTAACTCTTAGTTCAGAAGAGATATGTATTTTTAAGGCTATTGAGATATGCTGTACAGTATTTTTAACCAGTTTTGACTACCTGCAGCAGTGTTTGACAATGCCCTTTTCCAATACTTTCACCATGTATTACGTTTAACCCTTATCAGTAGTTAGTATTTATGTAGTGTTTATATAAGTATAGTTTGTAAATATAATACATATGTGAGTAGATGTATAATTGTATATACATATATATGTGTATTAATAAATAAATTTGATTCACATAAAATGATATTTGAATCTCTCCTAAGGTTAAATATTTTTTAATTGTTACTTAGTATTATATTGCCTTGTCATTATAGTCACCTATTTTTTATTTAAAGGATGTTACCTTTTCTTTTTAATTTATAATGGTATGTGAAATATCAGTATTATTCCTTTTTATATATTGTGAATGTATTTCTCTAGTTCAAGAAAAAATAATTTTAAAAAAGTGTTTGGCTAATGGTATAATTTTAAATTTAAGGAGGGCTATATGATTCTTATATGACAGTGACTTTTGTCCTCCATCTTTAGGTTTTCTTTCTACCATTAAGTAATACCATCCTCAGCTGCTTTAAAGATAATTCCATTTTCGCCTGGGAATGTGATACACTTTCTTGTAAATATCAATTGCCAGCTCCACCCGAAAGCTCTAGTATACTATACAAAGTGTTTGCTGTGACCAGGTAATGTGCATTTTAAGACAGAATTTTAAAGAAATTTAACTTCCAGTAAAATTTTACAAATTTTCATTCAGTATCTTACTGTTGTGTGAGGAAAAAGTTTCCTTCAAACTTAGATATAGTCTGTAGAACTTGTTTTACTTTATTGTGGAAAATTTCCAATATGCACAAAAGTATAAAAAGTACGTAGAGTCCTAATTATAATACTTTCATTAACTATAATCATCATCAGCTAATAGGCACTTTTTTTTTAATCTATTACTCCACCTACTGCTTCTCTACTGCATTGTCTTAAAGCAAAGCCCAAGCATATCATTTCAATCATAAATATTTCAGTGTGTATTTTTAGCCCGTGGACCATATAAGGCCTTCAAAATCATTTGGTCCAGCCCTGCCAAGGCAATAAGGGTGAATTAAATGTTTGACCAAATATAACAGGCTAATTTTTAAATTGATAATTTTGTGTGGCCCGTGAATGATGTTATAAATATTCAAATGACCCTTGGCAGACAAAGGTTCCCCACCTAGATTTAAAATCCCTTAAGAGCAGGGTCTTATATGTCTGTTCGCTACTGTGTCCCCAGCATCTGGCATGAGACCTAGTCGATAGTGGACACTTGACAAGCCTGGTAAATGAATGAGCAGCAGCCTTGCAAATCAATACAGCTAATTCTTTTTGTACTTTATAAACATAAAGTTGCTTTGTTTGAGCAGGAAAACGTTTGGGGTTTTTGGTTTTTCATATAGCAATGCTGTACCAATTCTGTATAGTCATATGTGAAATGTAGAAAGTGGGAAAGTGGTAACTGATTTTGAGAGTATGAGATAAAATCTAAATGTTACTCTAAAACCCTCAATTAAGTCATCAAACAAATATTTGTTAAGCTGATTTCTTAGCTTCACAATAGGTAAAAAAAATACGTATACCATAAACGTGAGTTTTCCCTATGGTTGTCACTGAGTGCATGGGACCATTTATATTAATAAAAATAAAATTAAAAATTAATTTCCTTAGAAGCACTAGCCACATGTAAGTTTTCAATCACTTGTGGGTCGTAGTGACCATATTGGACAGCAAAGATGCAAAACCTTTCCATCATCATATTGGATCAAATTGGACATTGCCACTGTGAACAATTCAGCTAGTCTCACTTTTTTACCTTTTTATTACCTAGAGATGGCCGAGTATTGGCCGCTGGGGGCAAATCAAACCATCTTCATTTGTGGTGCTTAGAAGCGAAACAGCTGTTTAGAATTATCCAGATGCCTACTAAAGTTCGAGCCATTCGCCATCTAGAATTCCTTCCTGATAGTTTCGATGCTGGTTCTAACCAGGTTGGTAACTTAACGCAGGACATTCTCCGTGTTGAGAAGGATCATACCAATTTCTGAACTGTAATAACCTTCTCATTTAATTTGTACCCTGATTGTTACAAGGATTTGCAATTGCTAATTTATTGTTGAGAAGAGTCTAAAATTGAAAAAGAATTTTTTAATCTTAGGTTTTGCATGTTACTGGCAATGTACTCTTTTTCTAAAGGGTACCTTTTCATTTATTTTTCCTAAGATCAGTGTATTTTAATTTCATGCCCTACTTCATAGTCTACAGGATGCTTTCATGTGTTATTTTTTTATTTGAACCTTAAATTCTTTGAGCATAGGCAAGGAAGGTATTCTCACCATTCTACAGATTATGACACTAAAGCATAGAAACTTAAAATGACCTATCAACACTACTGTTGGTTGTAATGATTAAAGGTGAGACTAGAGCTACAATTCTCTCACTTTGTTGAACAATGTTTTATCTGCCATAATTGCTTAACTCAATCCTATGAAACATGTTTCTTTGCATCTTGCCTTAGTATACAAAGTGCTTTTTCCACCTCACCCCCAACATACATCTTTTTTTTCTTTTTAAAATATATTTTATTGATTTTTTACAAGGAGAGAGATAGAAAGTCAGAAACATCGATAAGAGAGAGACATCGATCAGCCGCCTCCTGCACACCCCACTGTGGAGATGTGCCCGCAAGCAAGGTACATGCCCCAACCGGAATCGAACCCGGAACCTTTCAGTCCACAAGCCGACGCTCTATCCACTGAGCCAAACCAGTCTCGGCTTTTTTTTTCTTTTTAATAGTTAAGTACAGTCTGACCTTAACTTTTAAAAAATATTAAAAAATTTTTAAATTACAGTTTATATTCTATATTATTTTATATTAGTTTCAGTTATATAGCATAATGGTTAGTCAATCATATACTTTACAAAGCGTTCCCCTGATATTTCTAGTACCAAATCGGCATCATAGATGACTATTATATTATTATTGACTATATGCTTCCTATGCTGTACTTCACATTCCTGTCACTATTTTTAACTTCCATTAACTTGTTTGTTTTAAATTGATTATCTTGAGCCTTACACTTCAACAAATTTTTGTATATGCCCATGATGTTTGTGTGTATGTATATGTATCATGTACATATGTTTATTATATCTTAAATTTTTAAAATTTTTGTTATTGTTGACAGTATTATAGATCTCCCCTGTTTTCTCCCTACTTCCTTCCTCCACTCAGCTCCACCCCTAAGTTTTTAACAGGTAACACAGTCACATGGTTGTAAACATAAAAATATATGTAGGCAGACAGTGAAATCTTACTCCTCCCTTTGTCCCATTTGCCCAGTTATTCATGCTCCATACCCACTGTTGTTAGAGTGTTTTGTTTTTCCCACTTTTTCTAGAGCTGTGCACCTTGCTTTTCTTCACTTAATTTACCTTGAAGATAATTCTATGTCATTGCAGAACTTGATATTTTATAGTGTTCTACAGTTTTTTAATCAGTCTTATTAGTGGGCACTTCACCTTTTTTAAGTTCTTTTCTTTTACAAATAATACTTCACCGAATACCTTTTGGTATGCAACATGCACACAACCTGTCTGTAGGACAAAATCCCAGAATTGAAATAGTGGTATCAGGTGTATGTGCTCTGTAAATGTGATAGGTGCCCTCTGGAGAGGTTGCATCAGCTGTGAATGAGGTTGTTTCCTACAACCTGACCAACAGAGGACATGCTTTTTAGAGTGTCCCCTTCAAACTGCTTCCAACTACCTCCAAGCTGTGGTCTTCCATAGTTGCTTACTCATTTCTAGGATGTTTTTAATTTTGCAAAATGTGAGTTAAAATTTTACTTACCCTTAAAAGACTAGCTTTCCTTTTATCTCTCTACTATTCTTTCAACTCAGAAGCTTTTTATGTTCCCCAAATGTTAGTTATAGCAGCTGAAAGCACATAGACCTGGGGAGCCTCACTGAGAGTCCCAGGCGTGTGGGAGCAGCAGGATGGATGTTAGCTTTGATCAAACTGTGGGGACAGTGAAGGAATACACAGGTTCCTCCGCCTCACTTCCCACAGCCAGTGTGGAAACCAAAGAGAAGAACTATCTCATCTTCTGTGTTCCCTTTGTAGGGATTAGTGGCGATCTCATGCCTGCCTGTTGGAACGGGGGATTCGGAGGTGACCTTCCTATATAGTTCCCCAGGGCTCTGGCTTGTTCTGAGGAGAGCCAGCCTTCTCTGTACCTGGCAAATCTCCTTGAGTCAGAATTAGGAATTTGAAAACATATAATGGTCCTCTGCGAATATCTGTCCTCTTCTCAAAAAAGTACATATTTAAGTACGCACACATACATACATATGTGCATAGTTTGGCTTTCAGACATTTGACTTGACTTGGTTTCTCTCTTCTGTTAGGCTCTTGGAGTGCTAAGTCAAGATGGTATTATGAGATTCATCAATATACAGACTTGTAAACTTCTCTTTGAAATTGGGAGCATTGACGAAGGAATCAGCTCATCGGTAATTAGCCCACATGGACGGTACATTGCATGTGTTATGGAAAATGGAAGTCTGAACATATATTCAGTTCAAGCTTTAACACAAGAAATAAATAAGGTATGTTATCAAGTAAATAATATCAATAGTTTTAATATTTTTAGAGTGAGAGGAAGGGAGAGGGATAGAGAGATAGAAACGGCAATGAGAGAAAAACTTCATTGATTGTCTGCCTCCTGCACACCCCCTACTGGGGATTGAGCCTGCAACTCAGGCATGTGCCCTGACCGTGAGTGAAATCAGTTACCTCTTGACTCCTGGGTTGATGTTCAACCACTGAGCTACACCGTCTGAGAAATAATATCAATATTTTGAAAAAAAACTTACATGTATCATCAAAAATAAAATCTTTATGCTACAACCTTCTAACTTCCTTGGACCTTATCCATTTTTCTGGATATATTTTACTCCCAAAGCCGCATCTCCAGACTTGATCTCTCACTTATCTCCATTCTTAAATGTCAGCCTTTCTCAAGGGCATCAGTCTGGTGTCCATGCCCCATGCAAGGTCCCCACATAACCTGCTCCCCAAAAGAGGCCTTTGGTTCTAGTCTCTGTTTCTGTCTCACTCTTCCTTCTAGAAACCTTGGAGTACTGTGACTGTTTCTATGTCTTTATTTCCTAAATCTAGTCAATATAAGTCATTAATTTCTTAAGTTTGAAATAAGTGTATGTATGCTGCCTGTCCTCCATCCATGTTAGCCACCCTTGCATTGGTCTTCATTAACTGCTCTTGAATAACAGTAATTTAAGCAGATATACCAAAACTCAGAGCCCTCACTGCCTGCCACTGCCCATCAGTTTCCCTCAGAGAAAATTCACTTGCATCCAAAGAACATTAGGGGGCTTTTCTCAGCATTGTAGAGGCCAATGTCTAACTGCCTTCCTACTACAAATGATCACCATGCTACTAACCTTATCACAAATACAAAACATGGATTGTAGTCGGTGATTTAGGGCCAGCTTTCATGGAATTATTAAATTATCCGTATTGTTGCTAATCATGTGTCTTCATGTGTATCCTTCAAAGGAATTTGGCAGAAATTTACTTTGATTTGTTAGTCAACAAGGAAACATTCTTGGATATCTTACACTTTTTTGTCTGAAAAATAATTATCTGTATTAAGGCTCATTATTTTTTTAAATAAAACTTTATTGTTCAGATTACATGTTCCTCTTTTTTCCCCCATAGCTCCCCTCCACCTGATTCCCCACCCCACGCCCTTAGCTTCCACCACTGTCTTCATCCATAGGTGTAAGATTTTTGTCCAATCTCTTCCTGTACCCCTTATATCCCCTTCCCCCCGAAAATTGTCAGTCCACTCCCTTTCTATGTCCCTGATTCTGTTATATTTGTTCATCAGATTTTTAATTCACTTGATTGTTAGATTCATTGTTAAATTCATTTGCTTCTTCCCTGTGTTGATGGATTGTTAGATTGTTAGGTATGTATTTGTTGTCATTTTGTTGTTCATAATTTTTATCTTTATCTTTTTCTTCTTCTTCCTCTTCTTAAAGAATACCCTTCAGCATTTCATATATTCCTGGTTTGGTGGTGATGAACTCCTTTAGCTTTTTCTTGTCTGTGAAGTTCTTTATTTGACCTTCAATTATAAATGATAGCTTTGATGAGTATAGTAATCTTGGTTGTAGGTTCTTGCTGTTCATCTTTTTGAATATTTCTTGCCACTCCCTTCTGGCCTGCATAGTCTCTGTTGAGAAATCAGTTGACAGTCATATGGTTACTTCCTTGTAGGTAACTAACTGTTTTTCTCTTGATGTTTTCAAGATTCTTTGTCTTTTGCCCTTGGCATTTTAATTATGATGTGTCTTGGTGTGGTACTCTTTGGATTCCTCTTGTTTGGGGTTATCTGTATTCTTAGACTTGTAAGTCTATTTCTTTCACCAGGTAGGGGAAGTTTTCTGTCATTATTTCTTCTAATAGGTTTTCAATATTTTGCTCTCTCTTTTCTTCTGGCACCCCAATAATTTAGATGTTGATACATTTAAAGTCCCAGAGGCTCCTTACATTATCTTCATATTTTTTTATTCTTTTTTCTTTTTGTTTTTTTGGTTGGGTGTTCTTTATTTCCTCATATTTCAGATCTTTGGTTTGATTCTTGGGGTCCTTTGATCTGCTGTTGAATTTTTGTATATTCTTTATTTCAGATAGCATATGCTTAAATTCTGACTGGTCCTTTTCCATTTTTTTGCATTCTCATTAAGATCCTTAAAGGTCTCACTAAGTTCTCAGAGGTTTTCAGAAGATTCTTGAGTACCCTTATAAATAGTTTTGAACTCTATGTCCAGTAGTTTGCTTTCCTTCATTTCTTTCATTTGTGACATGCTTCTTTGTCTCCACATTTTGCTTCTTCCCTGTGTTGATGGAATGGTTTTCTGTGGTAGGTGACCTATAGGGCCCAGTGGTTCAGCCTCTCCTATCACCTGAGGTGGACACTCTTGGTGCACCCCTTTGTGGGCTGAGTGCAAAGTCTTGTTGTAGTTAAGCCTTTATTGCTGTTGGTACACTGGGAGGAATTGACCTCCAGGCCAGTTGGCTGTTAGGATCCGCTGTGTCTATAATGGAAGAACTGCTGTGCTGGAGACACCCTTATGGAGCAGGACTTGTTTCAGTGGGGCTTTGGTGTCACTGAGTCTGCCTCTTGAATGTGTCACTTATGGATGTGAGGAGTTGAAATTTGGTATCATCTCACACTGACCACTAGGTACACTGGCTTCTGGATCTCCAGTGGGGTGCAGGTCAGCTACTGTCTGAGGCCACCCAGCAGGAGCTACAGCGTGATCTGCAGATTTCTCCTCTTTGCTTGGAGGTTTTAGAGCTATCTGACCAGAGCTGCAGTTTGTTAGGTTAAGCTGCAATAGGACAGGCAATTCATATGCAAAAGCAGGGCTTGGGTGGGTTTGTAAATTGTGCAGGGTAGAGTCTCAGGAAGTCACTAGGCTAGGACGTAGCAAACAGCGATGGCTACCAGCCAGCCATCTCTGAGTCTCTGAGTTTCCGTGTCCCCACATCCCACGCCCCAGTTCAGTAAACAATGATTCCTGCGTGCACCTCTGCAAGAAAGCCACCCTTACTTTCCTAACTGATGGCAGACAGTTCAGCTTCTCCCTGTAGGAGTCTGGGTCCCCAGAGTCTCACCAGAAACTGGAGTTCAGAGTAATTGGGAGCTTGTGTCTCCCTTCTGGTTGAAAAGAACAGCGTACCCAGCCACCAGCCCGATTCACATGCCTCCCGTACCTAAGCTTTCCCGCACTTGTGCACGTCTCAATGCTCTTTTCTGTTTCCTTCTAGTTACAGAACTTGTCTTCAGCCAGCTTTCCCGTGGTTCTGGGTGATAGACGTTTTGTCTTTTAGTTGTAGTTTTGGTGTGGTGGTGAGAGGCAGCATGTACAGGTGTATGCCTTATGCTGCCATCTTGATTTTCCAAGGCTCATTATTCAATTGATCAAAACAAATTTTGTAAATCGTATGTTAACAGGTCTGTTTTCCAAGGAGAGCTACTAGATTTTTTTTTTCCCTTTAGCCACCTCCTCCTTTAGTGAAAGTGATCGAAGATTTGCCTAGACATAAACTGACTTCTGGTGATCTTAAGATGAAAGTAACGTCAGGAAGAGTACAGCGGCCAGCAAAATCAAAGGAAAGCAAAATACAGACCAGAATATTAAAGCAAGACCTGACTGGCCATTTTGAAAATAAAGAGGTAAAAACATGTCATGATTAAATTTCTGTTTGTCGTGACTGCCATAGACAAGGCTCATGCTTTCCAGGCCATCATCACTCCTCCCTCTCTTAGGAAGTAAAAGAAAATAATAGGAAAAGAAGAAAGTTATAAAACTAAAATTATAATATGCTTAAAAATTTTTAATATAAAATTAACACGTGCTTCTGCTTTTGTAAAAGTCAAACGGTACAGAACTGTACCATCAAATATCCTAGCCATTTGTGGCTGACAAGTACTTGAGATATGGCTAGTCTGCATTGAGATGTACTGTACATGTGAAACACACATCAGGTATTAAAAACTTAGTGTGAACAAAAGAATGTAGCATATCTTAATAATTAATAACTTTATGCTGATTCTTTGTTAAAATTATAACATTTTTATTATATTCCATTAAATAATATATATTATTAAACTTAATTTTACTTGCTTCTTTCTACTTTTCTACTATGGTTCCTAGAAAGTTTTAGATGACATTTGTGACTTGCGTTATCTGTTAGACAGCGATGGTATAGAAAATTATAAAGGAAAAACTAAAAGCACACTTTCTTCCTCCCTATTCCCTAGCTCACTTTTTGTCTCACCCTCCAGAGGCTACTGTTGTTCACTGTTGTTGACCTCCTTTGTGAAGTTTTCTGTGCATATATAAACATATGTATATCTGCATATATTATTTTTAATTTTTTACAGCAATGTAATCTTACTTTAGCACTATTCTATAACTTGCTTTTATCACTTAATAGATTGAATATCTGTTTATATTAGTACATATAGTGCTACAATGTTTAAAAAATATTTGCATAGTACTGCATTATGGATGTACTTTAATTTCTCTAACTAGGACTCTGCTGGCTGGCACTTAGGTTGTATTGTCAGTCTTCTGTTAACACAATCTGTAATGCAGTGAATATCATTGTACAATTATATTTGAACATTTGCACAAATGTATCTGTAGAAGTAGATATTTTAAAGTCGGAGTGTGTACATAAAAATTTTGATAGTAATAGCCTAATTATTCTATAAGAAGGATGTTCCAATTAGTCTTTTGTCTTGTTTGAGATGATCTGTTACCATGTATGTAAAAGAGAGAGAGAATCCAATGACATAAAAGTATTTCTTTTTTTAAAAAAAATATATTTTATTGATTCTTCACAGAGAGGGAGGGAGAGGGATAGAAGGCTAGAAACATCGATGGGAGAAAGACATCGATCAGCTGCCTCCTACACGCCCCCTACTGGAGATGCGCCCGCAACCAAGGTACATGCCCTTGACAGGAATCAAACCCGGGACTTTTTAGTCCACAGGCCGACGCTCTATCCACTGAGCCAAACCGGTTTTGGCATAAAAGTATTTCTTACCATGCTTGTGTTGTAAAGCCACTATGGGCTAGTTTACCTTTTCAGTTTTATGATTATGTTGTTTATTGATATTTTTTCTTTATAGAATGAATTGTCAGATGGATTAAATAAAAAACGTTTACAAATATTATTAAAAGGCTATGGTGAATATCCAACAAAATACAGGTAAAATTGAAATTTTTTCATGTTAAATTGGTTTTACCCCCCAGACTTTTCATGGTAAAAATTACATTTTTATTTCAGAATGTTCATCTGGCGCTCTCTGCTGCAGTTGCCTGAAAATCATACTGCATTTAGTAGCTTGATTGATAAAGGTGTTCATGTGGCATTTCTCAACCTTCAGAGGAAATACCCCATCAAAAGTAGGAAACTACTCAGAGTATTACAGAGGTATGTTCAGTATATTGCAGCAATGTGAATCTCCTCCAAACTGTGTATCATATACAAGTGGGAAAATGATAATTTTATAGTAGAGAAACTCAGTGGACATTCACTACCTTAACCAAGCACTCAAGTTTAAAATCGCCAGTGATAAAGCCCATCATATACGTATTATACATTGCTCTTGTGGTATTCTTGCCAAAAATGCCTAACCTCTGTCTAATCATGAGGTTGTCCCACAAGTTAAGGGACAGTCTATGAAATAACTGTCTGGTATTCCTCAAAATGTCAATGTCATAAAAGATGAGAGATGGAAGAGCTCACACATTGAAACAAGTTTTGGTGATGGTAACGGGATGTGAGCTAAACAATAGGAAGAGAGAATTTTCAGCAAATAGGCCTTCTGTATCACATTTGTTATTATGTAAACTGTATTGTCTATTGATTTAAATAAGTTTTAATAATCTGTTTTCTGGTCTTTATTTTCTTATTTTATTCACAGAACCCTATCTGCATTGGCACACTGGTCAGCCATTTTTAGTGACACCCCGTATCTTCCACTCCTGGCATTTCCATTTGTAAAATTATTCCAGAACAACCAACTCATCTGTTTTGAAGTTGTTGCTACTCTCATAAGTAAGTAAATAAGCATTAATGAAACCAAGATTGAATTCTCGTACATTTTCCTGATGGCTTTGCACCTTTGCAACACTTAACAAATCTAGTGTGAAACAATCATCTATAGAGCATAAAATACTGCAGCCATTTACACATAAACTTCTCTTTTACAAGAATATTTGGGTAGTTGTATTTTATAAGACACTGTTATAGCAAATGGTTGGTAAGAAGGAAGTCAGTTATTACTCATAGGATGCAGTAAGTACATAAAGCATTTAGCACACAGTGCCGGTTGTGGCAAGTGCTGGCTGCTACCTCTTTCTCATTATCCATAGCTGACATTTGAGAACTTCTGTGTGCCAGGTACCATCTCAGTACTTTATCTCTGTTAACTCATTTAATCCTTACAACAATCTATGAGGTAGGTGGTGTGACTGTCCCCTTCCTGTCGATGAGGAAATAGAGGCACAAAGAGCTTAAGTTCCCAAGATTACGTTGATGGCAGAACAAGGATTGGACCAGGCAGGCAGAGCCTATAGCCTGTATTCCCAGTCATTGTGTTGACTGCTTTTCATCATCCTCTACACTGACAAGTGCGTCATTGTTTTCATGTTGGTTGATCAGATCGGTTGAACAAATTATAAACTGGACTCAAGTTATAGGTTGTTTTAACAAACATAACTAATCTTACATGTATTTTTAAATTACTTAGTGTTTTTCTTATACACAGAAGGGAGAAGGTAATTAATTATAACAATAAAATTCTGAAAAGATCCAGGTGTACATATTGTGAATATTTCTCTCTACATGGTTTTTTGTTCATTTTATGACATTGTATTTGATAAGTTTTCACTGATCATTGAAGAAAATATAGGAAAGTATACAAAAGAAAAGAAAACCTACCAATATTCTTTCCCCCCCCCAAGGATAATCTGATAATACACAAGTGAATTTCTTATAAGAGCATTTCCCCCAAATCAATAATTTATTGCTTGCATAATGTATTTTATCTTTAGGTACATTGTAATTTATCTATTCCTCAACTGCTATGCTTCTGGGGGGTTTTCCTAATTTTTTCACACTTTTAAGCTGTTTTTTATTTTTATAATCATACTTCTTTTATTTAATGTGTTGTATACATTTTCCTTATTTTTATAAACTTTATAACCATTTTATTTACTATAGTATTTCATAGTGTGCATGTACTAATTTAATCTATTGTTGGGCATTTAGGTTGTTTCTAATTTTTACTTATAAGTTAACAATGTTATAATTATATTCAAATGCAAATATTTATAACTTCTGTTGGGTAGATTTCAATAATTGGTATTATGTCATAAAATATGAATTTCCTAATTGATTCACCAAAAGGGTTGTATTAGTTTGCCCTGCCAGTAACACTACAAGTTTTATTTTAAAAGGAAAAGAAACAGATTAAGGGGGTGTGGGAGATAGAAGAGGATAAAGGGATCATTAATGATGATGGAAGGAGACTTGACTTGGGGTGTGAACACACAATATAATATATAGATGATGTATTATAGAATTCTACATCTGAAACCTATATAATTGTATCAACCAATGTCACCCCAATCAATAACTTCAATAAATAAAAAATGAAATTAAAACTATTAGAAACAAATCAACAAGAAAGTGCTTATAGCTGGGATCAGGAACGCTTTGGGAATTTTTGTTTTAATTTTTTGTTTGTTTCTGACTGAATAAATTGGCAAATTTCTGTTAACTTAAAATATTATATTAACATGATAGAATTTTTAAATCTATTGTTATAGAATTTAAAGAGTTATGTTTTTTTCCTTTATTAATAACGGGCATGCAGAAGACATGAAGAGTGGATACATTTAAAAATTGCAAAGTTCTTTAATAATATAGAAAGGTAAAGATAACTTTCCTATTTTTTTTCTTCATAGCCAATTGGTGTCAACACTGGTTTGAGTATTTTCCTAACCCTCCTATCAATATTCTTAGTATGATAGAAAATGTCCTGGCATTTCATGACAAGGAACTGCTGCAGCACTTCATAGATCGTGATGTAACTTCCCAGGTAAGAAGAGTCAGGTTCTTACAATAGCATACCTGCGTTTGGAAACTAGCATTATTTCTATCACAAATATTTTCTTGAGAGAGTATAATAAAAAAACATACTATTGTATTTTTAACAGTATTTCATTCTCTTTCCTCATTTAAACTGCTTTCCTGAAAGTCTATAAAGAAGGGTCCAAATTAAGGTAGTTCTTTACTTAATTATGTTTTAAACCAAACATAAGGCATTATTAGAAATGATGTTAATGACTTTTCCTTAGGAAACTAATACATTTTTTCTTATTCATTTTAGCTATACGCATGGCCTCTTCTTGAAACTATGTTCTCAGAAGTATTGACAAGAGAAGAGTGGCTAAAATTATTTGATAATGTCTTTTCCAACCATCCTTCATTCCTGCTGATGACCATTGTAGCCTACAACATATGTTCGAGAGCTCCTTTGCTCAACTGTGATCGTAAAGATGATTTTGAGGTAAATATCCTTGTTCTTAGGTAACATTCTCAAATTTCATTTCTTTCAATTGGAAAACCTATTTATTTATTGTGTACCTATTGTATGTCAGGTCCGAGTACGAAGGGGTAGGAATATAGTGGAGAGCAAGTTATACCACAGCCATGTTCTTTCATAGTTTGTAGACAATTCAGCAGGCAATTGCAGCAGACTGTTAGTCTTATCTTAGCTTCAGAAAAGAAGCATGATAATATGGGAATTTTGTGTTTTGCCTGTATAAAGGATATTTAGCAATTGGATTTATTCTGTACATGATCTTATCACAGTAACCCATCTGGTCTGTGATAATCTGAATGCTTATTACATGGGCTGAATGGTAACAGAATTTTGAGGCTTGGCAAGAGAGTGACTGAAAGAAAGCAATAGAGATGCTTTTGAAAAGAGAGGTTCTTTTGGTAGACAGCTGAATTAAATTGGGCTTTGTTTTTTTGTTTCTTATTTTGGGGTCCCTGTCAAATTAAACTTTATTTTTACTTTATGCTCACAAGATATATATGTATATGTGGGGGGAATTGGGGTAGCAGGGTGTATAGTGTGACTTTGTGAAACATGGAGTTTACTCTTGTATTGTTATTAATTATTGTATTTTCCATATGAACAACTATAAACCTACTTTTGCTCCACCCTGTATGAATTCTGATCTGCCAGCAGAACAAGATAAAGTGAAAAATTTTCAGATTTTTAAAAAATCAAGCTAATTTATTTTCAAAAGCTGTTTCCTCCCTTAATTTATTTATTTTGCATTTTGAAGGACTAAAATCCAAGTAAAAGCATTTGTTCCATTATTGAAGTATTCTTCCATTATTTAAGAAGCTTTCACTTTGAGTTAAAATTTTAAAGTGTTATTTTGAAAGTGTATAATGTGGTGGTGAAATATTTTCATATTTTGAAAATGTAAAATTAGATCTTCATTTTAGAACTTGGATTAAGGAAAGCTTCAGTGAATTTGAAAAAAGAAATCCTCTTCATGATAAAGTCACAGTTACATTTTTAAACTCCCATTTTAATTCTACCTGTAAATGCTTTGTTAGGTAAATCTCGATTTAAATACAAATTTTTCTTACAGTACTTTTTTCACCATCGAAATAACCTGGACATAAGTGTTGTAATTAGAGAAGTTTATCGTCTCATGGATACCACACCTGCTGACATTCATCCAGAGAGTATGCTCAGTGGTTTTGTGGCACTGACAAAAGGACAGTATCCAGTATTTAACCAGTATCCCAAGTTCATTGTGGACTATCAGACACAGGAACGGGAAAGAATAAGGAATGATGAATTGGAATATTTAAGAGAGAGGTAATCATGGAAAAGTTGTTCTTCGATAGAAACAAAATCTATTACAAATATAAACAAGAAAAGTTTTTATGAAAAATACATGTACACGATTATGTATTTGTGTAACATCAGCATTTGAAGGCTGGAAATATCTCTAAAGATATTTAATTCTTACATATAGAAGTAAAACAATTATATACTAGTATTATTAGTTATACATTTTGTGTTTTGGTTGTTCTTGGACTTAAGTTCTCTTGTTTGCATTTTCATATAATAAATATTACCTACTTAAGGCAGACGGTTAAGAATATGCAAGCTGAAGTGGACCAACAAAGAGCTGAAGATGAAGCTTGGTGCCAAAAACAAGAACTTCTTCATAAAGCTGAAGAAGCAAGGAGAGAACTGCTTCTACAAGAGGAGGAGAAGATGATTCAACAAAGACAGAGGTATGTTTTATCACCTTGAAAAAATCTGGACATACAAGTTGGTTGAACATTTTTTTTTTTTCATTTTTCATTATAGGAACAGCACTATATGTGGCATTACCCACTGTGGTATTTCCATTAAGCAAATACAATGGTACCTCGAGATACGAGTTTAATTCGTTCTGTAACCTTGAGGCGTGGGAAACTATGAGATGGCTTGAGTTGCGGTAAACTGGTGCAGCCGGCCAATCCGAGCGATTACTCGTATCTCAACTGTTGCTCGTATTTCAAAGCAAAAATCGCTCGCTCGACTGCTCGTATCTCAAAAATCTCGTATGTTAGGGCACTTATATCTCGAGGTACCACTGTATTTAAGTTAATAAAAAGAAATCTGTATATATACCATTTTTCAAATGTAATAAAGTGTAATGCTAAAGCTATCTCGACTATGATATAACTGTACTGACTGTTCAGAATAATACAAGATTTATGTGCCTGGGAGGACATACAGAGCATTTCTGCCCATAATACAATGTTCTGGATAAATTACTTTTGGTGGAGCATAATTTTTAAAATTATGTTTTAAATATATCAGTGTGACTTGCAAATTGAAACATACAATGATTATCTCATCATGCATTTCATACTTTGAAGATAGGGGAAGAAGTATTAAATGCTTAAAGGTAAAATGTTGGAATTAATTAAGATGATCCTTTTTCTTAGGTATGACTTTGAAACATTTCTTTTTTTGAAATATATTTTATTGATTTTTTACAGAGAGGAAGGGAGAGAGATAGAGAGTTAGAAACATCGATGAGAGAGGAACATCAATCAGCTGCCTCCTGCACATCCTCTACTGGGGATGTGCCCACCCTTGACCAAAATCGAACCTGGGACCCTTGAGTTTGCAGGCCAATGCTTTATCCACTAAGCCAAAACAGTTAGGGCTGAAACAGATTTCTAATGTGGTTAAAAGGAGCTACCGAGCTAAGCTATTAGCCTTCTCCTAAAATTCTAACAGAATAAGTACAATCTTTGGTAACATTGGAGCATTTTTGGCATTCTTCTTTGAGATAGAGGATATCACTTAGCCTTCTCCTAAAATTCTAACAGAATAAGTACAATCTTTGGTAACATTGGAGCATTTTTGGCATTCTTCTTTGAGATAGAGGATATCACTTGCATTGAGAGGATCTGAGTTGTAAAGCTGAAGAAGAACATGTACATATGAGGAGACTTGTCATGTGAACACTTGTTATGTCCATGAGTGCAGACTTGTAACTGGGCGTCTTTCACTGATATACTGTAATCAAAGCTAGATGCAGTGGCACCAGTGAAATTGGGGAAGTGGACCTAAGTAGGTAGCAGGCCCTTCATTGTTGTAAAATGTAATATTTTTTCATCTAAATCTATATTGGGAAATGTTTTTGTTCCTCTTGATATAACGTGTATTACTTTCCATGTGAATAACTGTAACCCTATTTTGCTCCCCCTTCCCTCCTCCCCACCCCCCTCACCCCCCACGCACATATTGTATTTAAGACTAGCCGCTGTGAAAAGGGAGCTAAAAATACAGGAAATGCACTTACAAGATGCTGCAAGAAGGCGCTTGCTGAAGCTTCAGCAAGATCAGCGGGAAATGGAACTAAGAAGACTAGATGATGAAATTGAGAGAAAGGTTTATTATTTATTATTCTTAGTACTCTTACATCCTCTTCATTTAGTCTCCTTTAAGTGTAATGAACACCTTTAAGTTAAATATTACCTCTGGAGTTTACAATGAATGCTAAATAACCTCTTTATCTTAATTGATTTTTTCCCCTCAACTATTCTCATTCTCTTTTATATATTTCATAATGGTTAAATATTTTAGAAATGACAGGAAAATTAGGTTGACCAGTGTCTTTGGTGATTAAACATTCTATATTTTTATTCATTGCAAATTTAAATTGCTCAAGTTTTACTAACTTGTAATATTGGCTAATGTAATATGGTTAAGAAATGTCATTTGTTCTCCCAGACTGGTAAATAAGCATATGATAATTGTGCTTTCTTTTTTAGAAAATTAGGCTTAACTTTAACTCCGACGTTATTCATAGATTCCACAGTGATTGTTAATATAATATCAATTACTTTGGTTTCAAAAACCCAATACCTATTATTTTAAACACTTCTAGTGGGTTGTTCAGATTAAAAGATTAGTAAGTCAAATAAAAATTCTTTTTGGTATTCACAGTTTGTGGTTTTCTTTGAACGTAGGTAAATATGAGAGATCAAGAAATTGCTACCACAGCCAAAGATCTAGAAATGAGACATCTGGAACTCGAATCACAAAAAAGACTTTATGAGAAGGTATAAATCAGCTATTTCCAATATAAAACAGGATTCATACAAACTCTGTATTTTTCATGTTTTTTTGATGTTCATTTTATTTGTGTGTTTTGTTTTTTTTTAAGAAAAACAGTGTTATCGAGGATTGTAAGGTAGCAAAAATGTCTGAATATGTAGTTTGTTGTTTTTCTTTAATCAAATTCTTTTCCTAAATGCTGCATATCTTCATAGTTATCATTTGTAGTGGCTATTAATGAGCCATAACTTAAACTGTTTCTCTGCTGTTGGTAATTTAAGTGGTTTAGAATTTTTGGCAATAAACTTCTTCATACATATATCTTCTCTGCATATAATTGAAAAACATTTTTATTTTAAACTAATTATAATGTAATTATGCTACAAATAGAGAGTTAGAAAAGTAAAAAACTGTTAGAAAATAATTGCTAAATAGCATCAATAAGGGTAAGTGAGGTTATTTGCTACAAACAATTGGTATTTTGCTTTTTCGACTTAAATCTTTTTGAATACTGTTTACTATCCCACCCCCAAACCCACACCTGTACCCATTCACACCCACTCCCGTTTTTCTGCCCTGGCAACCATTAATTTACTTTCTGTCTCTGTATTTACCTATTCTGGACATTTCATATAAGTGAAATTTTACAATTTGTGATCTTTTGTGACAGTTTCTTTCAGGTAGTATAATGTTTTCAAGATTCAGTCATGTTGTAGCTTGAGTCAGCATTTTATTATTTTTATGGCTGAATAATAAATATTCCATTGTATGGAGAGATCACATTTTGTTTATTCATTCACCAGTTGGTGGATATTAGGGTTGTTTTCACTATGATGAGAACATTCACATACAACTTTTTGTTTGGACATATATTTTCAATTCTCTTAGAAATATAGAGTCCCAATTTCTCCCCATTCTTATGAACAATTGTTGCTGTCTGTCCTTTTGATTATAGCCATGTTGTAGATGTGAAATGGTATCTTATTGTGGTTTTGATTTTCATTACCCTTATGATGATTAGTGATGTCAGCATCTTTTTCATGTTTACTAGCCATTATTAATTTTCTTTGGCAATCATGTGGTTAATGTCTATTCAAAATATGTAGGGCCATATTTTTGGGTTTTAATATGTCATATAATTTTTTTTGGTGAAACCCAGATATTTTAAATAATAAAATGTGGCAAATCAAATTTTCTTCCCTTCCAGAGTTTCTTTGCTTAGTGACTGTTCTGAATTAATTCTATAGTCTCCAGTCTCTGTCATATGTAGCCACTTCAGTTCCTCCTCCGGTAGCTTAGTGATTGGACAGGTATTTCCTTGGATGCTTTGAGCCAGTAAGCCTCTAGTCTTTGCCAAGGGACACTGTGTGTATCATGTTGGTGACTCCTTGAACACTTACATAGTTCACAACTCTGTCTTCAATTTCACTTTCTGGTTGTGCAAAGCCTCAGTTCACCAGAGTTGACAGCTTAGGACCTTCTCAGGTCTGAGCATCCATAGAGCCCTTGGCATGTGCACAGCTTTGCACTTGCATATGGCCTTCTAGAGTCCCAGGATCTATCAGAGCTTTTCAAGGCCCCCTGTGGACATCAGTTCCCCACCTTTCCCTGTAAAGCTTTTTGATTAGCCCATTTACGCTAACTGGGATCTATTGCCTCAGGCAGCCAATACATGCAATAGTTTCCTCTGTTTTAGCAAATGTCCCCGGGAAAAGGGCTGTTCAAACAAAGTAGTTGAGTTCTGCTTCAGGTCAAATGCTAGTAAAGACAGCCCTGGGAGTGGGGTCTTTCAGAACCATTGACAGGTCAGATGATGACAGTTCTCTGGGGATGGGAGTTTGACCGCGCTCCAACCCCATTTGCCCCCTCCATTGGCTGCCAAGCTGCTGGTTTTCTAGGCTAATGTAGAGCTTAGGGTTGGGGTGGACATAGGAATAATTCAAGTTAAAGATCCCATAGTGCTTGCTGTTCTTACCAAGACTCAGCCATGAATAAGTGCTCCCCAGATTGCTGTGGGACTTAGTTAATTCCAGAGTTTTGAAAAAGTTGGTTTTGCCAGGGTTCTTAGTGTTTCTGTGGATGAGAGAATTTTCAGAGCTCCTTACTCTTTAATTTTCACTGGTGTTTGTTTTTTACTTTGAAAATTAGATGACTACAGTTTTTATTTCTACATTAGAAATCTGGAAAAAAGAAAAGTCATTTTTGTATTCTATCATTATTATAGACTAGAGGCCTGATGCACAAAATTTGTGCAAGACTAGGCCTTCGCAGCTGTGGTGGCTGCCTCGGTCCCTCCCTCGCAGCCCCTTGCAGCCGCAGTGGCTGCCTCAATCCCGAGCTGCAGCCCTGGCTTCACCTAGTCGATTTACATATTATGCTTTTATTATTATAGATTGGTGATTTTTTTTTAACGAATGGTTTTTTAAATAGAATCTCGCTAGAAGTCAAGAAACAGTTGCAAAAGAAATGAGAGAAGATATAGATGCCTATAGACGAAAAGTGGATCTTGAAGAACGCTCGTTTCATAGACTGATAGAAGCAGATCAAACACAGAACCAAAAAGCCCAAAAGGTAAAAATGTGCTAAATTTAGTATATACATAAAAGAGGAATTTTTCATCCCCTATCATTGTAAAAGAAAGAATTCAAAATTGAACTCTGTAAAAGTTGAGTTAATTTATGTCTTTGCTTCATTTAGCATAGTTTCTAGAATCTCACATTATTTTATTTGCAGATATTTCTTTGACAGCCATATACATGTGTCTTTTGTACTCTGATAATTTTAAGACTTAGAAAAAAACATAAAGGAAATAAATTTATAAATTGTAGTATCCTGTGTTATGGTCTCAGAAATTGTCCCTGAGTAGATTTTTATTATAAAATATTAGGTCTCTACCTGACATATAAGCCAGTAGTTTCAAAGTATGTTCTCTAAAATATTAACTATTATTCAGTAAAATGGGAGATGACAAATTAGTACTAGAAATTCTGTCATAATGTTTTTCATGCCAAATTTGAGGATAATAGTACATTGTGACTCTAAGAAAATTTCCCAAACTTATAAAATTTCTTGTGGAGAAATTCTGGCTTAAATGAATTGAAATCGAATTTGAGACCTTCACAAAAGAATGTTCTCTGTTATCCCTTAAACCAGTGGTTGGCAAACTGTGACTCACGAGTCACATGCGGCTCGCAAGCTGGTTTGCCACTCTGTTGACTAATGAGTTTGCTGACCATTGCCTTAAACAGAATGCTAAGTCGGTCTGTGGCAGGGCCTGGCAAAAGCCAAGAATGTTATAGGAGTTTCTTACCTTCAGTACTGCAACAGTTCGTGGTTAATAACCCTACAATATTCCTACCATCTTTTTCCTTAAAGATTTTTGTCCAGTCTGTAAGAATGGGCTCTCCTGACTTATTTCCAAAGGTTGAAACATGGAAATTGCTTAATCCCACCTATCCCTTAGCCTAGAAGTTCTCAACCTTAGCTGTATATTCCAATTGCTTAAGACCTCCCCCTCTGCTCCCAAGAACATGCTTCGAGAGAGGAAGGCAGAGAGAGAGGTTGCCTTCTATAAACGACCAGGCATTGAACTCACAACCTGGGTATGTGCCTGACCAGGAATCGAACCGGCAACCTTTCAGCGCACTAACTGAGCCACTGTGGCTGGGCTGAATAACTTTCTAAAAGGACCAATGTCCAGCCAGCCTAGATATATGGTGGGTCCTGGACCTCAGTTTGTTTTAAACACCCAGAGGTGACTGAATATGCACCCAGGCTTACAAGCAGCTGCCCTGGATACATTAAGTGAATATGCCATAATTATATATAGTCTGACCTTGTTTCTGAAATGTACAATTTTTCCTTAGTTAATTGAAGAAAACTTGTCAAAAGCTGAACAAGCCTGTCTGAATACTGACTGGCAAATTCAAGCTTTACAAAAACAAAGATGGGACGATCAACAACGAAATGAATCTTACCGGGAAATGGCCAAACTCCTTCGGGAAAATAGAAGGAAAGAAATGGAAGTATTGGATGCAATGATGTGGAATGAAGCTAAAAAGGTAAGAATAATGTTATAACCTTGTTATTATTTAAATTTTGAAATATTACATAACCAAATGACAAAAATATCAAGCCAAGTAATTTTTTGTTGGGAAATATCTTAAAGATGATCTAAGTTTAATAGATATGGCTCAGGGAAATCCCATATTGATGGTTGTTACCTATCACTGACTAAGCATCTTCCTCATTTACATTAGTGTGTCTCAGCTTCTCAGCTTGTGGGACTTATCCTGGCTGATTGCATAATATTACTAGTTTACCTAATTCTTTCTACTTACAATGTAGAGGATTTTGAAGAGTTAAGAATTATATGTAGTTGCTAGTAACAAAGACAAAATAATAGTGATGATAAACAAGATAGAAGTTTTTCTTTTTCACATGAAAGAAGTCTGGAGGTAGGCAGTCGGTATTATATTCTGACTTTAAGGTCATCGGGACATTGCCTACTCCAGCCTTTCTACACTACTTCCTGATATGTCTCTCTTATTGTCAAGATGAACTTACCATTTAAGATGATGGGTTTCCCATACACATTCCATTCAGCAAGAAGAAAGAAGGACAGAAGTGCAAGAGGCTCCATCTCCCAGAACTCCTTTCCAGAATTCCCAGATGTATTTCTTAGCCACATTTGGCTGCAAAGGATATTGGAAATGCAGTCTTTTTAGCAGGGAGTATTATCATCCCAAATAGGATTAGAGTTCTATTCCCAGAGAAGAACCAGAGAATGGGTTTTGAGGAGATTACTTAAGAGTATATATGTTTTGGTTGATCTTCCCTGAATAACTCGGGTGACCTGTGCTCTATGGATATAGCAGTCACAATGGCCTCCCCTAAGGACACTGAAGAGTCAGGGAGAGATCAAGAACTAGATAACTGGCTTTTAGTCATTCCTCTTTCTGCTGCTAGATCATATTTCTATTCTGAAAGCTTTCCATAATATATTTCCTTCAAGTCACTATTCCAGACTCATCTTCCTGCTACCCAACCCCAGAAGTATAACCCTTTCATTCATGGATAGGAAGGGGTAGGAGTGATATCCAGATCACTGAGGTTCTTCTCAGGAAAGTGGTGATGAAAACCCACATTGCAAGGTAAAGATTCCTGGCACTGGGGCTAGACTATAAAATTAGGTGTTACTCTCCTGTGGGTAAAATGGTGTGTTTGAGAGTACTACACTGAGATTCCTAGCTTGTCATGGTATGCAGAGATTTGCCTTTGTTTCCAGTATCCTGGGTTCTAGTTTGACTACTGTGTCCTGGAGGATTACTCAATCTCAGTTTCCTTATCAGTAACATGAAAGGGATAGATCTCTATGGTCCTCCCTGGCCCTAATGATTCTTCAAAGTTTTTGTTATTTAATGCATATTTAATTCATTAGCATTCCTATAAAAGACAGTTATCATATAAAAAGTTTATATATAGCCTGGCTGAGGTGGCTCAAAGCTTGAGTGTTGACCTATGAACCAGATCAAGGTTCAGTTCTGGTCAGGGCACGTGTCCCGTTTTCAGGCTCTATCCCCATTGGGGGTTGTGTAGGAGGCCGCTGATAATTGATTTTCTCTCATCATTGATGTTTCTATCCTTCTCCCTTCCTCTCTAAAATAAATATATATATATATATTAAAAGTTTGTATGTAAAACCTGTAGCATTACAAGAACATAGGTAAACCTTAGGAGTTATATAGTTTTTCAAATTGATTCTGTTACCCTTTAAGCTCATTGTAAGATTACTGTTTTCTCACTTTAGAAGAAGAAAATAGGGGCTAATAGTGATTACTTGACTTCACTGTAGTCATTAAGTATACCAGAGCTGGGCAGAGAATTTATTCTTCACAACATGACGACCGTGGCTAGCAGCTGCTGTATGAATAGATAAAAGTTGTTAAGAGAGTGAATCCTAAAGTTCTCATCAGAAGAAAAAACTTTTTCCTTATTTTCTCTTTGTTGTGTCTATATGAGAAGATGGATTTAGCTGAACCTGTTGTAATCACTTCACCATATATGTAAATCACACCATCACTCTGTATGGCTTGCTTACACAGTGACATGTGATGATTATTTCTCAATGAAACTAAAAGTAAAAAAATTATCCTCTGAATTTTATAGACTTTATTATCAAAGCATTGCATTCAAATTAAATAAAACTTGTCATTAGTTTAAAAAACTAAAACTTAACCTTACAAGACTTGAGATTTGAAATGTGTTGAAATGCATTGTTAGCTCAGTGACAGTTGGGACCCCTTGGTGCACCTGGCCAAGGCCGGCACCCACTTACCATAACTCCAGACAGGGCCGTGTGCCCGGGCAGTATGAAGGGAAGTATAACAGAGGGAACAGAGGGACTTCTTTCACTGCAGGAACGTGCATTACCACAATGTTCATGTGAATTCCTCCTCTCCCCACTTTTTATTTATATTTAATTTAGTGGAAGGAAGCTGAAGAAAAAGACTTTCAGTTGAAATCAGAAAAGAAAGCTTCTGCTCTTTCAGATGCATCTAGAAAGTGGTTTCTAGAGAAGGAGCTAGATGATGCTTTGGAACATGCTGAACATATACACAATAGAAGTGAGTACCATGAATACCTTTCTCTCTCTCCATGGTGTTACAGATTCATTTAAATGATATGGTCTGTTATTGTGGATAAATCCTTGAGGTGTATTTTGGCACTTTTCACATTCTTGCTCAGTTAAAAGGTAATCCTTATCTGGTCACCCTACTCACCATTGTTTTGGTCAGGAGTCGGCTTAGTCAGTGGGGCTGTCAAACAGCTTCAATAAAGAAACATTTTTCTCAGCCATCCTGTGAAAAAGAATTCTATAGAAAAAGAATAAGAAAAAGAATAGAAAAAATTCTATTTTCTTCCATGGTTCTGTGGTCTGTGGCATCCCCATTTTATGCAGATCTCACCTAAAAGGTTTTCCCTTATGTAACATTGAGTCTGCTTTTCTTACAGTTTTGTTGTTGTTGTTTAATTCTCTCATTAAGGCCTGTTCTCTGGAGCAATGCACATGGCTTTTCCCAACTCTGCCACATGACAGCCCTCAAATAATTGAAGATGACTCTCATTCCATCCCCACACCATTCAAATTAGCCATTTGGTAACTAGTCAAATTATCTTAATGACTCATTGAGCTAAAGCTGAATTAAAACTGTTAGCTAAAGCTCTCGAGAGTAGCTAAAAGCAGGCACCTTAATGAGTGTGACCCACACATTCTGGGCCTGACTCATGAAGGCAACCCTAAGGTTGGGGGCAGAAAAGGAGGGGCAGTCATAAGTGACATTAGAATGAAAATCAAGACTTAGGTGTCTTGTTGATTGTACAGCTGTAAGAGGTAGGGAACTGTAAAAGCACAGCTGGAGAGTGAATATAACTTTTGAAATGAAGGGAGTGATTAAAAATGGGAAGGGGTACCAGCCAGAGGTGGACACTGCTCTGCTTACTACCTAAGAATGTTTCAGGTAAAACTTGCCTATTGGTGTTCTGATTTCTGTGTATTTTGTGATTAGGCCCGGTCTGGTTGAAGCCAGCTCACAGTTCTCAAGGAAAGCTTGCTGATTGAATTTCACAATCTCTTTCAATAAATGTTGGCATCTCTGTCCTAACAGCCATATTTGAGTTGTTTGTAGGCTTTTTGTTTGCGTTAAAGGTGTTTCAGAGTACTTTACCAAAACTTCTGCTCAGCTCTTAATTCTAACTGCGCTTCCTGCCCTTTAAATGGTGTCCCCCCTTCTTCCCAGCATCCTCAGAACAGAAAAGTAAGGGGCTTTTCTCCTCGATGATTTTGGTGAACTAGGGACCACTGAAATTGATAAAGGCTTCCTACTCACTCCCAAGCATCCTCTTGTCTCCTCACCTTTGTAGCAGTAGTGCCCAGATGCCAAAATGAACGGGTTGCCTCAAGCCGTTTGCCTAGAACCTCACAATTAAGTGACATTTCTGAAATGGATTCTTCAACACGGAGTAAGTTGATAAACAAGAAAGATTTCTTCCATTATTTTAAATGTAACAGTATTTAAGCAAAATTGTGACTTAAATTATATTCATGGCATGTCGATGCCATTTTCCCAGGGCATTGGGAATGGAAATCTTAAAATGGAGGTAGCAAAATTCTCAAATGTCCATCTGGGGAAACAACAGGATCAGACCAAAACCCAAGTAAAGGAAGTTGGCCAACATCATTAAGCCTTCTCCAGTTCTTTAGCAGCAGCACCATCCGGAACAACAGAAGTCTGTTGCTAACTAAATCAGTGATATTCCTGTTTTACATCCTTGTGAAGAGAAAACTTCAGCATTCGTTTTCAAAGTTATTACCCATTTGAATTTTCTTGCTTCTGCTCTGGGCTGGGCTTCCAACAACCATTGAAACCTGTTTGCTGTGGGCCCAGCACTCATTAAAATCAGTTGGCCAGAGGTTAGGGCTTCATGCTGGTGACGTTTGATCCTTGAGACTTGATTCACTGGAGGTTTTGTTCTTTTTTGGAGGGGTTGGAATGGAAACATCTTAGGGAAATATAGTCACAGCACTAGTCCATAAAGGAACTTACCATTTCCACAGCAAAGTACTTGATTTTTTGTTTGCTTGATTTTTTACATATGTTTGTATTTAATTTATTGGGTTACATTTTTTTATTAAGTGGGTTTCAAGTGTACAATTCTGTAATGCATCATTTGTATATTATATTGTGTGTTCAACACTCCATAGTCTGGTCACCATTTATTCCCCCGGTATCCCATTCTACCTCCCTTCACCCCACAGTCCTTCTGGTAATCACCAGGCTATTATCTGTGTCTGTTTTTTTTGCTTAATCACCACCTATTTCACCCAGCACCTCTACCCCACCTCAGCTATCAGTCTGTTCTCTGTGTCTGAATTTTTAAAAAGAGGCAAGGGAGGGGACAGGAAACTGTTAGACTTTATTTAAACTGACTTTTTCAATAAAACTATCATATAGATGAAATAGAATTTTACAAGGTCTTTTTAAAAAATATTTTATTGATTTTTTTACAGAGAGGAAGAGAGAGGGATGGAGTTAGAAACATCGATCAGCTGCCTCCTGCACACTCCCTACTGGGGATGTTCCTGCAACCAAGGTACATGCCCTTGACCGGAATCAAACCTGGGACCTTTCAGGCCATAGGCCAATGCTCTATCCACCGAGCCAAACTGGTTAGGGCTACAAGGTCTTTTGATTTCTTTTAGAACAGATGTGGGGAACCCGTTTTGGTTTTTTTTGTTTGGGTTTGGTTTTTTATGCTTGGGTCCATTTGGATATTTATAACATTCACTGGTCATGCAAAATTATCAACTTAAATATTAGCCTGCTATATGTTGTCAAACATTTAATAAACTCACCCCTAATTCCCTTGGCAGGATCAGACTAAGTGATTTCAAGGGCCTTATACAGCCCTGGAACCAGACATTCTCCGCCCGTTTTAGAAGAACAAGTTCTTATATATTGTCCACTAAAACCAGCTTTATAAGAAATACACCTAATAACAAGTCATGAGAATCCAGCATTGTGTAAAACATTTTTGCTAACTCATACTCTTATATCACATATAAGTTCTGTGTTAGAACAGGAATTAAACCAAAAGTATTCTGTAAGTCAAAAGAGATTCTCAACTCTTGTCTCTTCTGACATATCAGGACTTTTTAACGAGATAATTCTAAATTGAAAATTGACTTGGGAACATTTGATAATTTTGGGTACTTGGCAGCAAAATGAAGCATAAAAATTATGTTGTTTGGAAGAAAAAATAGTTTCAGAAATTGAAGCTGTAACTGAGTTTCAGAGAAGTGTATTTTTAAGATACTTTGTGCGAGGGTTAACCCTGAGTGGGGGTGGTGGCTGTAAGGCTTAGAAAAGACAGATAAGAGAAGGAAAGCTGGGTCTCGGGGGGACGCTGCTTCTCTTGAGAGACAGCGCCATAGCCCCCAAGCCGTGTCTTTATTTTATAGCAGATGCCACGAGGCAAAGTAAGGGTGTGGTCAAGATGTTTACAGGATTCTCATGGGTTTTGATCCTACTCAGTTACATGCACCTGATCAAGCTTTGTTTACTTGCAGCCTATATCTCTTAGGCACGTGGGGCCATGTGTTCGGACCCCAGGTTCAAGCTTACAACTACAGCTGTTGGCTATCATTGTGCTGGGAGGTTCTGCCCTCCAAGCTGGGGCTTGCACGTGGCCACGAGAGGACTGTGCCCTCTCATCAGTCCAAGGCTTGAACCTGTCCAAACTCTGTAGTCACTCTCCACAGTCTTTCTTTTTCAAATTCCAGTATTACTAGCCCCTCTAACTCAGTATGATTGACACTTGGACTCATTGTAATATTTTAATCTTGATTCTGGACTCTCCCTGTGTTAGCCACTATTAAAGACATTTTATTTCATCATTAGGAAGTGCTCATGGTGTGTACAATATTAGTTTGGGCAATTTGGAATGCCTTATTACATTAAGCATCCTAGTGAGGAAACTTACCATTGTTACAAAGAATTCAAATTTTCTTTGGATAGACTTTGTTCCTAATTTAAAAGGTTGTATTTCCAAACTGGAAAAAAATGCTTAATAACCAAAAGTGGATAAATTGTCCGATAACATTCATCAATTCAACAAATATATATTTAGCTTGTAGATGGAACCACATAGGGCCAGGTAATATGTCAGGCTTTTATTTAAGAAACTTGGTTTTTATAATTTATTTCATTACTGATTTTTACAACATGTTTACCTTTAAAATAAATGCTGTCTTATTGCTATCAGAAAATTAAACTTAATTTTAAATTTTGTTTTCAAGTTTCTTTAAACCAAAGAAAAACACAGTGGGACACCATGGAACGGGATCTTCTGGGGAGAGTGAGAAACCTTCGCCAGAGAATCACCGCACAGGCTCGTAGCCGATGTCAAACACCTCATCTTTTGGCCACATAGGAGGCTGGTCACCTTGAAAGAGTCAATGAAATACCTATTTTGCAATCAGTGACGATTTTTAGATTATTTAAATTCCTGTAAAGATCAACTTTTTGTATAGAAAACTGTGTAGAAAAATTATGTGTTCTATTTAATTCTTATGCTTTTTGGCTTGTAAATGGCTTCTGGTACTTCTCACAATAAACTTTTTTGAAGATATTTGTGCCATGCCAGCACAGCCAGGTTCGGTGAGCCTGAGAGGGGGCAGTGAAGGACTGAGAAAAGACAGAAAAGAAAAGAAAGTGGGGTCTCTCTTGATGGAGAGCTAACAACAGCACCAGAGCCATAGCGAGATTCCATGAGGCAAAGTAAGGGCATGATTACAACGTTGTCGTGGGTTTCAAATCTACTCAATTAAATGATCTGATCAAGCTTTCTTTACTTGCTGCACCTCCCACAGCCCATGTCACTTAGCCTATAGGTTCAGACGATAGGTTCAAGCTTACTACTATAGCCTTTGGCTATAATTGTGCTGGGACTTGCACGTGGCTTTGCCACAGAAGGATTGTGCCTCTCATCAGTCCCAGGCTTAAACTATTGAAAACCTGTCTCTCACAAAGGCCTGTTCTCTGGAGCAATGCAGATTGAACCTGTCCAAACGCTGTAGCTGCTCTCCACAGATATTAAAACTTGTGATAGGCTCTTTCAGGTTATAAGAACCAGCATAAACCTCAACTTTGGTTAATGAGGGTTGATTTTAAAGCTAAACTGAGATAAAGAGCAGGAACCATCTCTACAGCGGTACAGCCAGGAATGAGAGAAACTAGAGCCTTGACCATGTGGTGTGGCCAGAATGGTTGCCCTTTGCACCCCCAGCAGTGGGATCTCCTTTCCGAAGTGATCCTCCTGTGCTAACACCACAGTCATAACAGCGTCTCTGCTTCTCCTGACTGCAGAAATCCTCTCCCCCTCTCCCCGCTCAGCTGCACACTAGGCTGCTTCATCCTCGTGGGCGAATTCCTTCTCTTCACCCATTCCCAAAAAGAGGGAAATCGCTCATGGACTTGATGTGAGGATTAAATAAGATAATGTACATAAAGTTCTTGGGCAGTGCTTGACATATTGTGATGTGCAATACACAGTAGAAATTTTTTTCTGGTGGTTACAAAACAATCTTTATGGTAAAATGTTTTCAGTAAGCAGAAAGTTCTCATTTTGTCCAATAGTCAAAATTTTGAAATATCGCCATACAAGGCACTGGTTTCCTAAGAGCACTTTCCTCCGCCTAATTTTTTCTTTATGTTCAGGTAGTTCCAAATGTGCCTTCATGGCTCATGCTGGTATGATTGGCAGCAAGAAGTCACAGGATATAAAGTAAATAGGGTATAATGGGAACTTTGGTGAACTAGAATTGGTTTGCTCACATAAAATATTATGTGATATTGTGATTCTCGTGAATATGAAGTACAGCATAGGAAATATAGTCAATAATCTATAATAATAAAAGCGTAATATGCTAATTAGACTAGACAGCTAAATGACCTTTTGGATGAAGCTGGGGCTGCAAGGGCCGAGGCAAGCCGCCGCAGCTGTGAGGGCCGAGCCCCTTGTGCAAATTTCGTGCATTGGGCCTGTAGTATTGTAATATGGTGCCAGGTGGGTACTAGAATTATTTGGGGGATCACTTTGTAAGGTATATAATTGTCTAACCACCATGTTGTATACCTAAAACTACTATAGTATTGAATGTCAACTGTAATTGAAAAATGAAGTATTACGATTATGCCAGCTAGAATCAGCTGTATATTGCCGGTTTCTGACCTCTACTTCAGGTCCTCTTTTACTAGAATTTATACCTTACTCAATTGGTTTTGCAACTGCACACATATTTCTTTGTATAGCATTATAATATTTTATATAATTTCAGACAGGAAGGGAAAAAGCAAGAGATTTACCAAGAAGTGAAATATCAATGGTGAGATAGAATCATTATGCACTCTACTGGATATCAAGCCAGCAACCCAAGCATGTGCCCTAACCTGGAATCAAACCTTAACCTCCAAGTTGATACGTTAATGCTCAACCACTCTGGCTGGGCAATATTTCATATTTTTAAAGTTTCTATTCATCTATTATGCATAGTCTCAACCAAATGAAAAAATTCCTTTGATCTCCATTTTCTCCAAGCCTACAGTTCTCCTAATAATCTTGTTAAAGTCCCTGCCTTACAGGTACTTGACTAGCTCTTTGGTCCTACGTGATTAGCTGGCGTTTCAAAGGTTATCACATTTCATGAAGTACATTTCTGATGACCGCTCCCTGCTTCTTGACATTATATCCTCAACCTTACCCCAATTTCTTTACTGCGGCGTGCTGGCACGGCTATGGCATACTCAGTCCCAGGGCACCTTATGTGCTGTGCCAGCTCAACCAGGTTCAGTGACCCTGAGTGAGGGTGGCTGAAAAGCTTAGAAAAGACAGACAAGAGGATGAAAGCTGGATCTCGATGGGACACTGCTTTGTGATGGAGAGAGCCCCATGGACTACAAGCCGTGTCTTCATTTATAGCTGATGCCATGAGGCACAGGAAGGGCGTGGTCACAATGTTTACAACATTCTCATGGGTTTCGATCCTACTCAATTCCATGCACCTGATCAAGCTTTGTTTACTTGCAGCCTATATCACTTAGGCACGTGGGGCCACGTGTTCGGACAACAGGCTCAAGCTTACAACTACCGCTGTTGGCTATCATTGTGCTGGGAGGTTCTGCCCTCCAAGCTGGGGCTTGCACGTGGCCACAAGAGGACTGTGCCCTCTCATCAGTCCGAAGCTTGAACCTGTCCAAACACTGTAGCTGCGCCCCACACTTTACAATGTAAATTTCTGGAAGCTGAATACCAAGGGCTGAGCTTGGCAAAAATTTTCCATGCTGGCTACATCCTAAAAGCTTCTCTCCTAAAGCAAAGAGGTTCCTAAAAGCATTCCTAATAACATTTCATAGTTATTACATTCATAAGGTTTTTCTCTGGTGTGAATTGTACAGTGTTGGATAAATTTGGGGCTTTAGCTAAATTCCTGTCCACATTTAAAAGAGTTTCTCTCCAGTATGAAGTCCATGGTGTTGAGTAATTAAATTGATAAAAGGCCTTTTCACATTACATTCATACTCGGTTTTTCCTTGGTATGAATCCTCTGATGCTGAGCAAGATTAGAGCATCTATCAAAGGCCTTTTCACAATGATTGCATCCATGTTAACCGTTACAGTGGGAATGATGACATAAGGACTGCTGAGGGTTTAATTTATTGGCATGAGTGCACTTATCCCAGATTCTGGACACTGTGTTTTATCTTGTATCAGTCTGGATTCCATCAGGAGACAAACCACATGATAATTTGAGCAGGGAAAGTTTATAGTTAATGAACTATGATAGGGGAGTAACCAAAGATGTAATGAGAATTCTAAAGGGTGTGCAGGACTGAGGGAGAGTACAGAAAAGACAAACTTGGAAGAGAGGCCCCAGGCTCAGGTTCAGTCCTCGTTGGAGAAGGGGTTGCAGACCACTGGATAGGGAGGGGTTGCTGGGTTGCCCATGCCAGAGCTGGCCCACAGGCCTCAGGCCTCAGGAGGTAAGTCTGGAGTGTGGCAAGCCAGCATGACCATGGCATACTATGTTGGGCGCCTTATGTGCCGCGCCAGCTCAGCCAGGTTTGGTGACCCTGAGAAGGGGAGGTGAAGGATTGAGAAAAGACAGACAACAGAAGAAAGCTGGGTCTGGGTAGGATCCTGTCCTCTGATGGAGAGCTAGCAACAGTGTCACGGACTACTCAGTTACATGCACCTGAACTCTATCACGTCCACATCACTCAGACACATGGGGCCACGTGTTCGGACCAGAGGCTCACGCTTACAACTACAGCTGTTGGCTATAATGTAATTGTGCTGGGAGGCTCTGCCCTCCAAGCTGGGACTTGCACGTGGCCAGGAGAGGACTGTGCCCTGTCATTAGTCTGAGGCTTGAACCTATCCAAACACTGTAGCGCCTCTCCATACTGGGGTGCAGGCAATCCAAGGCTATAGTGTTAAAGCACATAGGGTCAGGGCTTCAGGACCCTGTGTGTTGGGGTGGTGTGCACGCTGGCCAGCACTAGCCAAGTCAGGAGGGCCACAGGACACCACCCACTGGGGCACAGGCAAGCCAATACTAAAAGGCACCAAGTGCTCCGAGCGTGTCAGACCTGGAACATGCCAGGCCCGGGTTGGGAGGACTGCAGTACAGGCTCATTGGGCTGGAACTGGGAAGTCTCTGAGAGACTGAGCTCAGGGCACACGGCTAGGGCAAAGCACCACTAGGTGTCCATACACACACCACTGAGGAATGCTCAACACAGGAACAAGACGAGAATAGGCCAAACAGCACTTTGGAGCCGATTGCTCCTATGCCCATTGCTACTAGGTGTCCTGCAGCACCCCCTACTGGCAGCTTAACACGGTGCCCACTGTAAAGAGAAGTGCCTGAAGAGCCTAGTCCGTTACTGGGGTGCGGCGGGTACTGAGGGGTGCATCGGAGCCGACAGGCAGCAAGATGGTAACTGCACACTCATTGGAAGGGACTCCAACAGTTAATTGAGAGAAATGTGGACTCAGGTTGGCCTCCATTTAATCAGATTTTCTCAGATTTACACGCCAGAATTTCCCTGGCAAGATGTGAATTAAGGTACCCAAAGGCTTACGGGGGAGGAATGTAAGGGTGGGTTTATGACAAATGAACTTCTCGCTAACCCCTGGCTTTGCATGTCCCCCGAGACAGCCAATGGCGGAGCGTGGGACGGCAGGGAGCTCCCTCCGGGGCCACCCCCGCCGCAGCGAGGAGGGGGTAAGGATGGGGTTCTTCCACGAGGCTCCACGGGGTCCCGGCCCAGCCAGCGCGGGCTACTTTGCGCAGATGTCCCTGTCCCCGCTTATCGCCTGCTCTAGCCTTCGCACTGGTCCTCCGACCCCGGCCCAGAAGCCGGGAGCCTGCAGCGCAGCAGGGCAGTCGAGAGATTTTATTCAGTGAAGCCTCCCCGGCCCGGGCACTTGGGAGAGGACAGGCTGGACCGAGCGTCAGCTGACCCAAGGGTGACCCCAAGGTGGAAAAGTGAGGGCGCCCTGTGTCTCCCAGTCCACAGGCGAGCAAATAAAATGCCCCTTTTCAGCAGGAGACGGACCGAGAGCGAACAAAAGTATTGTGCCCCGTGTGAGGATCGAACTCACGACCTTCAGATTATGAGACTGACGCGCTACCTACTGCGCTAACGAGGCACCTAGAAGGCTTGGTCGGCTGTATAGTAATGAGTCTAGCGCGGAGGCCTGTGCGCATGCTCACCGAGCTTTGGTCTTGTTCTACACTGGATCCCGGGACTCTCGGGAGCTCTCTACCCCAACGAAAGGGAGGACAACCTGGCCGGACCGCCCACCCAGGCTCCGCTCCTCCTCCTCCTCCTCCTCTTCCTCCTCCTCCTGCGGGTCTGTTTGCAAACAAACACTTCGGCTTGCTAGACAGCGCTGCGCTGGGTAGGGTGACACGGACGAATGGGGTTCTTCCAGCAACAGTAAACTCGGATTTTTGTATAGCGTTTGCAAAGCGTCTGCACCTGTGTGATCCCGGGAAACACTTATTGGGCACCTACTGTGTTCCCGAGGCGGCGTTCACAGGGACACTCCCAGCCTCTAAGAGCTGGAAAGGGGCGCGCAACCGCACAGTAATTTGAAAACACACGCACACTATTTGGGTCCCAAGGCAAACCTCACTTCAGCCGAGTCCCCAGCCCCGCGCGGCGCCCCGGGCAGAGGCCACTCAGAGGCGTCCGCAGCTCCGGAAGCGACAGCAGCATTCTGTTGGAAGCCCCGGCCCCATCTCTACCTCCTCCCCCCCCCCCGCCCCAAACACCCAGATCCCTCCCCGACTTAGCACGGCTCATTTAAATATACATTCCTTGTTAAAGGAAGCTTGGGGTCACTATCATTAACGGAAAACCTGTGGGTTTTCCTCCCTGTTATATGTTAAAATAAACACACGTGCCATCTAAAATCAGACTGCGACACGCTTAAGATTTGCATATTTCGCTCTATGTAAGTTTTACCCAGAAAATAATAATACATTAAAAATGACGGACATACCGTTCAATGGACCAAGGAGCCTAAGGTCGGAGGTGGAGAGATTCGGAAGACATGCTAGTAGTAAGACGTCAATGCAGAGTTAGGTGGCAGAGGTGCGGATATTCACGGTGCAATGCTTTCAACGTTTCTGTGTATCTAAAATTGTTACTATAAAGTGCCGGGAGGGGACTTTTTTAAATCACCCAGAATTTGAGAGAGAAGGTGGGATGTTAAAGGAAGTGAATGGCGATGAGTGTAAGGAGGTGGAGAAAATATTATGGGAGGAGCAAGCACTGGAATACCTGGGAGTAGAAGAGGGCGAGGGGGTGGGGCAGAGAGACCCCAAGAGGGAAGGCCTGTGAGAAGGGCAGGGGAGGCTCCCCGGGTAGCTAGAGCGGGGTGGTGGGCTCCTTAAGGCATCCTAATGTCTCCTTAGGAGGCTCATGGAGGGAGGCAGGTTGTGCTGACCCCTGACCTGGAGGATTGGGTAGAACTTCCCACCCTCACGGTCCTCAGGGAATCCCAGGCCCTCCCATTCCTCCAGAAAACTCTCCCATCCCCGCTCCCCAAACAAGGGGAGCTATTCTTGGGGTCAGGCTGCTAGGGCTCTAGTTACTGCCCCAGAGCAGGAGGGCAGAGGCCCTGGCAGGGGTCAGAGGAGGAACCCACATGTGCACACACACTCATAGGAATCTTTGCAGGGTCCCTGACCCCTGCGGACTGCAAACTTGGGGTGTCACGGCAGTTTCACTCAGGTGTCCAGACCTGAGGAACGCTGATGGACCCGTGAATTAAATCCCACTGGCCCTGTCTCCCACGATTATAAACTGGCGGGTCCAGCAGTCCCACAACTGGGAAGGTGTCCAACAGATAGTTTCATCCACAGCCATGGCCATGGTCATTCCGTGAAGTCGTGTCAGAACCGGAAACAATTGGAAACGGCTTGTCCATCAACAGGGAACTGTTCCCAAGAATGTCTCCCCAGTTGTAAGTAAGAACTGGGTCTCTCTATGCCTGATTTGGAATGAGGGAGGAAAGCAGGGCAGGGAGGGGTCACCATTTCTGTAGGGGGTCGGGGGCAGGTATAATCATATTTGCTAGTGTTTGCTCACTAAACCTCTGAAAGAATACACAAAAACGTAAGGCCAGTGATTAATACGTGGGCACATATGAGATGAAGATGTTTTAAAAATAAGCTTTATTATTCTATGTCTTAGGTTTACAGAGAAATTGCAAAGATAGCAGAGTCCCTATAAAGACCACCCTCAGTTTCCCTTATTCTTAACATCTTAGGTGAGCATGGTATCTTTGCAACAATTAGTGAAACACTGTTGAGAGGTTACTGACTGGTCGATCTTGATTTAGATTTCCTGAGTTTTCCTAAATGTCCTTTTTGGGCTCCAGGATCCACAATACCTGCGGTGGGTGTGTCTCCCTAGGCTCCTACCCCAGGACAGTTCAAGGCTTTCCTTGGTTTGGAACAGTGGTTCTCAACCTTCCTAAGGCCGTGACTCTTGCATACAGTTCCGCATGTGGTGGTGACCCCAACCATGAAATTTTGCTACTGTTATGCATCGTGATGTAAATATCTGCATTTTCCAATGGTCTTAGGCGACCCCTGTGAAAGGGTCGTTTGACCCCCAAAGGGGTCGCAACCCACAGGTTGAGAACCGCTGGTTTGGAAGGACAGGTCCAGAAGAGGGTGGGCTTGGAGCTGCCCCACAGGGGCCTTGGGTAGTGCCTGGGGGGTCCTGGGCAGCATCCTGAGGCTTGGCCTGCCCTTCGGCCTCAGAGGCCCCCACAGTGCTCTGAGGATCAGGCTGTAGGGGGCAGAGCTGGAGTGCCTGGTCCTCCAAAATGGGCCCTGGGGGGGCCTGCTGTGTCCCTATCCCACCCTGTTGCTCCAGCCTCTGCTGCTTATCCTGCCTGTGGTTGTGGATGATCCTCTGGATACCCTTGACCACACCCATCTGGTCCATGGGGAGGAGGCCTATGAAGGCTCTTTTCTTGGATGAGTACAGGAGAAGTAGGCGCGGTTCACCGGGGACCTGGTGGGAGATGTGCACGCAGCCCACGTAACCCTTGTCCAGGAAGTGGCACAAATGTTTGAAGGACTCCAGGTTTTTACTGGTGAAGAGGAAGTGGACTATCCTTGACTTTCGGATCAAAGGGGCCAGGGTGGTCAGCAGCCGCCCAGGGATGTGATGCATGCTCAGCTTCTGGGGCCACTGCTCTGTTTTCAGGTTCTCGCTGGGATTCACGTAGACCTGGCAAGGCAGACACTGCTTCGCTCTGGTCTTGGTGTCTGCAGAGGAAGTGTGCACCTTCCAATCCAGGACCCCGCTCCAGGCCAGGAGTTTGTTGGAGAATGACTGCTGCCCACTGAGGGCTGAGGCTCCGAGCTGGGCTGGGGAAGGGCCATTCACCCCACCTTGGGCCTCAGTGCCCACCATGACTGGTGCCCCAGGCTCCTCAGTGGGGGCCAGGCCCTGGCCAGGGGCCACTATGGACTGGTTCTGTTTTATGGTTTCCATATCCTTTTTTATGGTTTCCATGTCCTTCTTCATGCTGTTGAAGTTCTCTCTAAGTTCAACTGCTGTTTCCCTAAGTTCATTGAGCATCCTTATAACCAGTGTTTTGAACTCTGCATCTGGTAGATTGCTTGTCTCCATTTTGTTTAGTTCTTTTTCTGGGGTTTTGTTCTGTTCTTTCCTTTGGGACAGGTTCCTTCGTCTCCCCCTTTTGGCAGCTTCCCTGTGGGCTGAGGCTCCAAGCTGGGCTGGGAAAGGGCCATTCACCCCGCCCTGGGCCTCGGTTTCTATTATATTAGGTACCACTGCTCTATCTCCAGACTTGGCAGATAACAGGTGTCCCGTAGGATTCAGTGGCAATAGTAGGTGTTTTATAGAGTTCAGTGGCAAAGCCTCCCTGGTCACTGTGCACACACAAGGTAGGACTTACTTGAGCAGAGCTCTAGTGCCTGCTAAGTCCACCCTTTGAGTATGTCCCCTGCGGAGGAGGTTGTTGGGTGCTTCAACGTGATCTGAAGCTATCCACTGGGTGCACTAGCTCTGGGACTCCTGCCTGAGAGGTGCAGGCCAAGACCAGCCCCTGCCTGTGTATCTGCATATAGCTGGTACTTGCGCTAGGCTTGGGGATGCCCAGAAGAGGCCAAGCTGCAAAACACAGCTGGTTGCCACTTAGCAAGAGGTGCGGCACGCTGAGGCCAGGTGCTGCTTGTTTGAGAGATGTTAGCAAAGTCTGAAGCATGAGCCCAGACAGGTCATTCATGGGGAAAAGCCACTGGAGGTCTGAAAGTCGGTGGGGTGATCCTGCTGGCTCTGTGGAGGGAGGCCTTATCAAAGGAACAATGTCCTCTGCGGGCACTGTTGTCTGGGAGAAAGCTGCTCCCTCCCCCAACTCTTGTCCTGATGCCAGACAATTCAGTTCCTTCCCATATGCCCTTGGTGCCTTTTGAGCTGCTAACCGATGCTAGAATTCAGAGCCAATGAATCCAATTAAGTCATGCGCAGGCCCTTTAAGAGGAACTTCATGGGACTTCAGTAGCCTTGGGTCTCAGTGTCAATTCCTGCTGGTTTTTATAGCCAGAAGTTATAGGGAACCCCAGGCTGGGGTCCCTGGTGTGGGGCCTGAACCCCTCGCTCCTCTGGGGGGACCTCTGCAGCCAAGAAGATATCCTTCCCATTTTTTTTTCGCCAATAAGGGTGTGGTAAAAGCTGATCCACGGCTACACCCCTCCTACCAGTCTCCATGTGGCTTCTGCTTTAAATCGCTAGTTGTAAAGCTCCTTTTCAGCTAGATTCCAGGCAGTTCTGGATGATGGTTGCTCTGCAAATGACTTGTCAGTTTGATGTGGCTGTGGGACCCAGACGCCGTTTTTGTAGGGAGATCTCGTCCAGGCCATTCCCCAGCTGTCAATAGTCTCCTCCTCTTCCTACGCAGGCGGATGTGGGCACTCCTTCCTCAGGCTCCCGCTTGTTTACTCCCAGAACTACCTGCAGGGGTCACTGTTAGACTGCCCTTCATTCACAGACAGACAAGCTCCCAGGCCTGGATGACCGGCCCAAGTTCAAACAGCTGGTAGCAGGGAAGGCAGGATTCCATCCTGAGTCAGGCAACTGTGCTGACATCTCACGCCCCAGCAGCAGTTCCCAAACGCGTTTCCTCACTTTTGCACCCCTTAAAATAATTTTGAAAAATATCCACGCTCTTCCTTGCATGATGTTCAGTGGGTATCTCAACTTTCTCATAAATTCTAAGTTAAAAAGGATGTAACTTCCAATACATATATGTTGATTAAAAAAAAACAAAACTGCATAAGTGACGTTTAATATGCATCTAGTGAAATCAAAATATCCCAAGGATTCCATATAAACCATTACCTATTTTAAATATACACGAATTAGCTCCTCTTCAACACTTGTTCAATTTGCATTTATTTCCCCTAAGCTCATATTTCTGGTCTAATTCCACCCCCACCCCCCATACACACACATACACAGAGAATTTTTTCCCCACATAATACATATTTTATGTTTGAATGATTACTGATTATCCTAACAAACCTCTAACAAACAAATTATATACTTAAATTGAAATAAACTTGTTTTCTGTGAACATAAGTCTCTAAATGTCATATTTTTTCTAAATTGGCATATAATTATATTACTACACAATTAAAAATCATAAATCTATGTATAGATTTGAAGAATAATTATTAAATGTAAAAATGTAAAATTTAATAAAAAACAAATATTCATGAGATAGATGGTGTCTTTATTTTTAAAATTATTTTAAAATATCTATTTTTATTGATTTCAGAGAGGAAGGGAGAGGAAAGAAATAGAAACATCAGTGATGAGAGAGAAAGCAGGAGATGTCGGCTGCCTCCTGCATGCCCTCTACTGGGGATTGAGCCTACAACCTGGGCATGCACCTTCACCCTGATTGGGAATCAAACCAGTGACCTCTTGGTTTATGGGTCAATGCTTAACCACTGAGCCATGCAGCTGGGCAGGTGTGTCTCTTTAATTCCATTTAGTTCATGTATCCAGGGCTGCCTATTACTTTTTAGTAGAATGAGATGGGGCTCAACATTAATTCTTTTTGTATGTTTCATATTTATAGATGTAAATATTGAGAAACTTTGTTCACACAAGTAAGTAAAGAAGATGAAAGAAACTTTGTTTCAGCACTAAAACTCAATTTCTTTTTTTAAGAAGGCAAAAATTATTTTATTAATAAAATATACAATCCAAAATTAACATTATAGTCAAGAATACTCAATACTAGTTTCAGAGTAAATTATGGAAAGTGTAAAATATAAGAAAATAATAATATTGTATCAGTTTTAACACATTGCACATAATTTTTCAAGAAAAATGATTTTAAATATAATAATATTACATGTAATAAACATTATATTTCAAGAAAAAAATTTAAATATAATAATATTACCAAACTGTACTAACATTGGCTAAGATTACAGAAGTTGTAGGAAATATTAAAGATCTGCAAATTAGAGGATTATTTCTATTCTAAAATATTTTTCTAGCTCTATTTTTGTTCATCAGTTTATGTTGCTTATTATATTCCACAAGTGAGTGAGCTCATGTGACATTTATCTTTCTCTGACTGATTTATATTGCTTAGCATAATATAATGCTCTCCAGGTCCATCCATGCTGCTATAAATAGTAAGAGTTCCTTCTTTTTTACAGCAGAGTAGTATTCCATTGTGTAGATATACCAGAGTTTTTAATCCACTCATCTGCTGAAGTGAATTGTGCTGCTATGAATATAGAGGTGCATATATCCTTTCTGATTGGTGTTTCCAGTTTCTTGTTATGTAGTCCTAGAAGTGGGATTACTGGGTCAAATGGGAGTTCTATTTAAAATTTTTTTTTAGGAAACTCCATACTGTCTTCCACAGTGGCTGCACCAGTCGTCTGCATTCCTACAGCTAAAACTCAATTTCTTAATTCCAAGTTATAGCCTAAAAAACTCACATCTCATCTATCTGTCAGATTGATTAGGTCCTCTTTCACTTTTAAATTGGAAGCCATAATAATTAACTATAGAGTCTCTCACTTTCTCAACTTCTGACCCAGTGTTTTGAATGGAACATTCCTCTTGTGTGTAATGCTGGAGGTTTTCACACCCAAGCAGTGAGATCCTGAAGGTGGAGGACCAGCAGATGGGAAAAGAGCAGCAGTCCCACCTGCCTACAGCTGCTGTTTATATAGGTGATCAATCTATACCCCTAGGGTACATGTCCAGGTGACATTTGATGGGGCTTAGCTATGATGTGACAGGCAGTAAAGGCTGTTATGAGCCCATTTTACAGTGTGGAAAGTGTGTGTGTGTGTGTAAACTCAGGGCTTGCAGTGCAGGGTAACTTAATAGAAACGTTGGAAATTAGTCCTCTCCCCTGGCTCAGGATGGACCCAGGCAGTGAGACCCCCCTGGGAAACCGATGAAACAATCCAGACCCAGAGTGATGGCTGCAGACCAAGAAAAGGGAGCCAAGTGGAGACACATTCTGTGGGAACAGCCAGGACTTGGATCTGGTTGACGGCCAAGGATGAAGAGAGAAGCCAAGCCACTACAAATTAGGATGAACAATGTCCAGTCCTGGTGCCACCAGCGGGCAGGAAGACAGAAAAGAGGAGCCAATAAATAATATGTGCTTATTATAAAATACACATACACACTCATACACACACTGTATCAGGAAGCTATTGCCACACTAGTGCTACTTAACAAATCACCCCAAACTTAATGGCTTAAACAATTACCACGTTTTTAATAGCTTTATTGAGATATAATTCACATACCATACAACTTATCCATTTAAAGTACAAATTCAATGGTTTTTTGGTATATTATTTTATTATTTTTAAAATTGTGGTCAAATATATATAATATAACATTTACCATTTTAAGTGCCTTATTCAGTAGTAGTAAGTACATTTGTTGTGAAACTATTATAACAATTTCCAAACCTTTTAATCCCCAAGTACACACTCTGTACCCATGTAATAACCCCCACAAGCCCCTGGTGGCCTCTAATAGACTGTCTATGAATTTGCTTATCCTAGATCCTTCATATAAATGGAAGCATGCAATATTTGTCATTTTGTATCTGTATTACTTCACTCAGCAGAATGTTTTCAAGGTAAGCATAATTTTTCTTGCTCAGGGGTATGAGGGTCACTGAGGTTGGTTTCAGCTCTACTCGTCATGTCTTCACACTTTCTTGTGACTAGCCTTTTCCCAGGGTATATTCTTCTCACTGAAGGTCACAACAGCCTAAGAGACCAAGCGATGCCAAGGAAGCACATTGAAAGCTTCTACTCTGTTATCTCCATCTAAATTCCATTGGCCAAACCAAGTCATCTGGTCAAGTTCAACAACCTTGGGGCAGGGAAATACACTTGGCCCACAGTGGGAGAGGCTGCAAAGCCAGGGCAAGGAAGGGAGTGAAGAATTGAGAATAATCCAATCTGCCACACATACAGACATAGACAAGTAAATAAAGTCCCTCTCATCCTACCCTCACCCCTAATCTTATTCCCTTTCCCGATAGAACCACGGATATCAGCACCTTATTGTCCTGTTACTTCCTTTGTCCAATGAACAATGAGCAGGGATCTCTTTTTCTGCTAATACATATAGATCTCCCTCATTATTTGTAACCACAGCAGAGATTGGACACAAATACACAGAGGAACACTGTGTGAACACATGGAAAGAAGATGGCCATCTGCAAGCCAGGGAGAGAGAGGCCTTAGAAGAAACCATCCTTATCAACACCTTGATCTGGGACATCCAGCCTCCAGAATGGTGAGAGGATACATTTCTGTTGTTGAAGTCTGCAGTCAGGGGTCCTTTGTTACGGCAGCCCAAGCTGCTCCAGGTCTTCTGACTCTAGACTCTAGACTCTAGAGCAGCGGTTCTCAACTTGTGGGTCGCGACCTCTTTGGGGGTCGAATGACCCTTTCACATGGGTTGCCTAAGACCATCAGAAAATGCAGATATTTACATCACGATGCATAACAGTAGCAAAATTTCATGGTTGGGGGTCACCACCACATGAGGAACTGTATGCAAGGGTCGCAGCCTTAGGAAGGTTGATAACCACTGGTCTATGAGCATCTCATTCTCCCCAGTTAGGAACCAATACTGTAGTGAACATTCTGGTGCATGTGATTGACGGTGGAAGTCTGAGGAGCCTGTGGGAAACCAGAAAATATGTGTGTCCTGGATTCTGGTGGGCTTGCCGCTGCACCCGCAAGGAAACACACAGGGAGTTGTCCACGTACCTGAAGGTGAACACCAGAAGCTGCGGGATTTGTCTGTGCTGGGGCATTCACAGTAGTCAGAAGCCAGGACTTCTCTTTTCACCCCTGACCTCCCCCTCCACTCCCATCCCAGCTTTACTTTAGGAATTATCAAACAGAGAAGTATTGGCCTTACTAGTCACTCGAATTTGGTTTGCTTTGACTTTCCTTACAGCAGTGCAATCCTCGTACATTATCCATGGCTGGCTCTTCTCTAGCCTCTTTCCTTCATTCATGATCAGCTTAACAGTGGGCAAAAAGCTAGTTGCACCTCTTCTTGGAGATCTTCTTAAGCAACAGATTCTTCCATAAGACTGTCTGCAGTCTGCCCTGAGCTCCACCTTCACAGAGAAGTGCCATTCACTGCCTCCCTCTCCGGTTACCTGGAGGCTGCTGCAGGCCACTGAGCCACCTGTCCTCCAGAGGGGACACTATGCAAGCTCTGGACCCTTCTCCTCTTCTCCCCACCCAGAAGCAAGACCCATTCTGCCAAGGTCCTCTGCATGTTCCCTTCTCTCTGAGGTACTAGGGTTTTGGTCTCAGGTGCACAGAGGGCAGAACCTTCCTAACACCAGCCTGTGGACAGAGACCACCACAGACGAGCATGGCAGGGCCACAGGTTTCTCTTAGCTCTTCCCCGGCATTTGCTAGCCCCATGCCTAGGGTGTGGGTGCAGAAGGTGTGACTCCAGTGTTCCATGTCACTCCTTTCACAGCCACCACTGCCTTGTATCCTGAAACTCCGGTTAGGTTTTGGTCTTTCTTGCTCCACTGGAAAAACAAAATGAACAAAAATCCTTAAGATTTGGGACAGGAAGAAAAAAATCCCTTACAGATAGATCTCTGGGTTTTGAGGATGGTCTTTCTTCTTGAAGGACAGAAACCTTTTCTCACCGGTATATTTAAAACTACCGACTCTGGGAAGTACCAATTTTGGACATGTCATTGCAACATAGAATGCTCAGAGACCCCGAATTGTCCAACACTAGAAATCAGACATTACAAAAACTATTAAATCCAAAACCTCTGATTGCTTGCTGTTTTTCTGTCATTTTAAGAGACTACATATAGGGGGAGGGGACAGATGAAAAAAACACTCGTACAATTTCAATATGCCCCAGTTAAACATGAGCTAGTCTCCCTTTCTCTCCTCCCACCACACGAATAATTCACTTTATCTCTGTGTCTCAGCTGCCTCATGTCAATGAAGTAGGTGAACTGATAATATCTAAAGTCTCTTTTAGCTTTGAAATTCTCTTCTACCTTTCCCAGCTATCCAGGCTATTCCAATCAGTCAGAAAATTTAACATTTAAGTTTCAAGGTCTTCCAGGTCTACTTCACTAGTTGGAAGAAAATTTTAGCAAAAAATAAAGAAAGCAGAGATTAAGACTAAAAATAGAAAAAAGAGTAGATAGAAGAATATAAATATATGCTTTTATAGAAGTTTAAGAAATATACAGACTAATGAATGAGTTTAATGTCAAAAGATTAAAGAAAAAGTGTGAAGGGTAATTTTAGGTCAACAGTAAACCAGAGAAACTTTAAAGATGCTGTAACTATATAGCCAAAACCGGTTTGGCTCAGTGGATAGAGCGTCAGCCTGCAGACTGAAAGGTCCCAGATTCAATTCCGGTCAAGGGCATGTATCTTGGTTGTGGGCACATCCCCAGTGAGGAGTGTGCAGGAGGCGGCTGATTGATGTCTCTCCCTCGCCAATGTTTTTAACTCTCTATCCCTCTCCCTTCCTCTTTGTAAAATTCAATAAAATATATTTAAAAAAATAAAAATAAAGATGCTGTAACTATACAGAGCAGGAAGAAATGTAAGAGATGTAACTCTATTTAAAAGTTTATTTAAACAGATGAAAGCTATAAACTTGTGATGACTAAAATAAAGAGTAGAGAAACTAATTAGCATTTACTGAAAACCCATTATCTGTCAGGCATTGGGCCAAGTGGCTTACATCCCCTATGCAATTTATGAGTTCATTGAAGCATTAAAAAACAACACTAAAACCATCATGAATAATTATTGTGTATTACGCATAAGCACTGAGGATTCAGGGAAGTCTTAGCTGGTGGTTCTGAAATCAGTAGGACTTCAGCGTAGGCTTGTCATCTGTATGCTGAATGTTTCTCAGGTGGTTGTGTTATATAGCCAAGCCTGAAAGTCCCTGGCCCAATACACATCCTTTACGTTGGGGAAGCTGGGAAAATGTGGGAAGACCCATGAAAAAGCTGGAAAATAGAAAGAGGTGGGGGACATGAAAGCAGTTCTGGGCTGGACCAGACCTAGCTTGCTCAGGAAGTCAGCCTTAGTGTGGATTTTAATTAGGACAAATGTCATAATTTACCGGTCATATCTACTGGTCAGACCGGCAGAGTGGGACTGGAGAGTTAAAGGTTCCTTAGAAGAGTTATTGTAAGTATAAATTAGAATATACTAAAAGTTCCCCCACCCCAGGTTTATACCTAAGACTCTGCGATATAAAAGCAGGTACTCGGGCAGGTCCCAGGGTTGAGATCTAACAGCAGCTGAACAGCATACAGGCCATTCTTCATTGTGTGTCCTGGGAAGAGAGTATGGAAATAACAAAAATTAGGCAGGTCAACAAAGTCCCAGACATGGGATGGAGCTCAGAACTCTGTGGCTCTTGTGATTACCAGGAAATAGAGCACTCAGGGCCCCTTCTACTAAACGGAAAGGCATAGATTGAGGGGCAAAACTGAAGTCTAGAAAGCATACACACCTAGAAGTCTATAGGAGCCCAGGCCACTCTGGTGTGGGAGACAAGCCCATGTGTTTCAGAGACAGATAACCTATTCTGAATCTTGGCTTTGCCACTTATGCTTGTGTAAACTTGGCCTCCATGAGACTTAATTTTCTACCTGTAAGATGGGAATCAACCTAATAGTACCTGCCTCATAGGTTCTTTGTTAGGATAAGATATTAACTGTTGTTGTTACCCTGAACTGGTGAAGAAGGCTATCCTGGCAGTGGCTGTAGAGTTTTTTTGGTAAATGATGGGAAGGAACAGGAGAAACCTAAGGATGAGAAAACAAACAGGAAGTCAGCACTTGAACCACAGGAAGGTGGAAAAGAAGAGATGATTTTAAGTCACACAATAAAGGGCAGGCTAATAGGTCTTGGTGATTGGCTGTGGAAAAGCAGCAGCCCGGTCAAGGCTGCCATGAATTGTTCAAGCCTTAGTGACTGGGGCAATTGTGTTAAGTGTGACAGAAACGGGGGTTTTCCGGGGAGTAGGTGTTTGGGAAGAAGAGAAGACTGAGTTTGAGATAGTAGAGTTTGAAATTAAAATGTAAAGACTAGGTCCAAGCCCCAGCAGACTTTTGGGATTCATCCAAAAAGAGGTGAGAGCCCTGGCTGGGTGACTCATTTGGCTGGAGTGTGGGTCCCATGCCCCAAAGAATTGTGGGTTTAATTCTCTGTCAGGGCACATTACTAGGTTTCAGGTTCAATCCCCCAGTCAGGTATGTCCAGGAGGCAATTGATTAATGTTTTTCTCACATCAATCAATTCTCTCATCAATGTTCTCTCTCTCTCTCTCTCATCAACAAAACCATATCCTAGGGTGAGGATTTTTAAAAAGCTGAGAGAGAGAAAAAGGTCAAGAGGGATATGGAGATACAAAGAAGCAGCTTTGAGAGGAAGGCCCATAGACAGGGTGCAGTGAGGGAGCACAAAATGAGACTTGTGAGGTGGGAGCTCAGCCGTGTGGAGTGTGGAGGAAGCCAAGGAAGAGAGAAACAGTAGTATGTAAGCATGTAAAGAAGCTGAGGAGAAGGAGGGCCATCCAATGGCAGCATGCAGATGCCCAGGTACTGGTAACACACCTCGACTATGTGTAGAAGAAAAGCCCTAGTCAGACCTTAACTTCCCTCTTTGGTGCATGGGAGTTAACAGGCCGTCTCTCAGTTCCCTATAGTCCGTGAAATGCTGTGCAGAACTGGCATTGTGGCGCAGAAGCCAGGCTGTGTGAAATTAAAGACACAGTGCTTTAAAAACAGGCAGTGAGTGAACACGTACTTCTCCGAATTTTTAAGGCGAAAGGAACTTGTACAATAGCTTTCTTTTGACTGCAAAGTCAAAGAAAGGTGGTTCAATAACCAGAGGTGCAGAGTACAGTGCTGTGTTCCAGTGGGGAAACAGGGTAGGCACAAGGAATAGGCACCACGGAATAAAATCAATAAAGGAATCTTATGAGATGCTCTTTCTCCCAGTCTCTGTGAAGCATTCTGGTCTTACAAGTTGATTTCACTCCACTAAAGCCAGCAGAGGAAGGAGAGCTGGGACCATAGAGTGCCATGGAAATGAAGCAGTCCTTTCTGAAGTATAAATGCACAGCATTAAGTTTGCTCCTTGCCACTAATGAGTTCACTATGCCACTGTTCCTAAAGTGTGCTTGAGACTTCATGGAGGTGGTTTTCTTTTCTTTACTATTTTTATTGATTTCAGAGAAGGAGGGAGAGGGAGAGAGAGACAGAAACATCAATGATGAGAGAGAATCGTCAATCTGCTGCCTCCTGCACACACCACATTGGGGACTGAGCCTGCAACCCGGGCATGTGCACCAGAATCAAAGCCTGGATTCTTCAGTCCTCTGTCTGATGCTCAATTCACTGAGCAAAACCAGCTAGGACTTTTGATTGTTTTTTAAAATATATTTTTATTGATTTCAGAGACAAAGAGAAAGGGCGAGAAAGACAGAAACATCAATGATGAGAGAGAATCATTTATTGGCTGCCTCTTGCACACCTCCTACGAGAGATAGAGCCTGCTACTTGAGCATGTGCCCTAATCAGGAACCAAATCTGATCTTTCTTGTTCATAGGTTGACACTCAACCACTGAACCACACTGCCTGGGGCGAGACTTCATAGAGTTTAAAGTGAAATCAAGTTTAATTGAACAGCAAAAGCCTAGAATTGCTGTGGTTTGTTGGCAATGGCAGAACTAACAGTTGTTGTTGTTTTTTTAATTGAGTGATTTATTTCATTAAAAATTTCTGGGTAAAACTGTCTTTGTCTAAGGGCTCTATAATACATGAAAGCACATTTAAAGGAAAACCATTTGGAAAGAAATCTCTCTGCAGATAATCATTTAAACATTTAGTTGGCCTAGGATTTTAACAACAAACAGGAGATTTCTCCAAAAAACGATTTTTCTCAGAAAAAGAAGATTGCTTTCTCATGGAGATGTTATTAAGAAAATGTTTTGTGTCCAACAATGCAAACCTTGGTCTCAAGAAAAATCCTTTGAATTCTAGCCCAAGCAATCTCTCTGGATTTTGATTGAAAAATTACCAAGTTATCTGATATACACATCTAACCAGATATGGCCAAACATAACTCAATACTGTGAGATTAGAGTTTCTGAATTTAATTCTTCCCGTAGGTCATACAGACTTCAGTTGAAGCACAGTTTCCAAAAGGCAATAATTGGCTCTAGCCACACTTTTTAATTCACTATAAGACAAAGACACTAGGGAATCTTAGTTTTGGTTTCCAGAAAAGTTTCTGAATCATTATTTAGCAGGTTAATAATAACATTATTGTAGAGAGATTGATTGTTTGTAAATCATTTGAATATAAATTATATCATCATCTCTTTATAATCCTCCTGAAAGGTAGTTATTACTTTTACTTTCTAGGTGAGAAGAACATAACTAACATAAGATTATTCAATTAGGAAATGATTCAGAATATGTCTACTGCCTTAGCCCCATGCATTTCCTACTTCACATAATTCATTCATTTGTTCATATATTCAGAAAGAGAGAGAGAGAGAGAGAGAGAGAGAGAGAGAGAGAGAGAGAGAAATATTGATGTGGATTTAGACACATCGACTGATTGTCTCCAGCACATTCCCTAACCAGGACCAGGGGTTGAGACTGCAACCAATGTACATGCCCTTGACCAAAATCAAACCCAAGATACTTCAGCTCAAAGGCCTATGCTGTAACCACTAAGCAACCAGCTAGGGCTAACAACAGAAGTTTTATTTCAAGATATTCTTTAAAATGGGTGCAGAAAGGGAATGAAATAGGGAACTTGAGACAACACTAGCTGTGCCACTCTCTTCCTAACACATTTATTTTAATTTTTTAAATTTTATTTTTCAATTACAGTGACTATTCAATATTATTTTATATTAGTTTTAGGTGTACAGCATAGTGCTTAGACAATTATAGAATCTGCAAAGTGATCCCCTGATAATTCAAGTATCCACCTGATACCCTACAGTTACTATAATATTGCTGTACTTTACATCGCCAGGGCTATTTTATAATTCCCAATTTGCCCTTCTTAATCTGTTTAACTTTGTTATGCAGCCTCCCATCTTTCCTCCCATAGGGCAAATGTCAGTTTATTCACTGCATCTATGAGTCTGTGTCTGTCTTGTTTATTTTGTTCTTTAGATTAAGTGGAATCATATGGCATTTGTCTTTCTCTGTCTGACATATTTAATGTAGCTTAATTGCCTCTAAGTCCATCCACATTGTCTCAGGTTGTAAGAGTTTACTCATTTTTGTGGCGGAGTAATATTCCATTGTATACATGTTCCACCTCATCTTTAGCCCATCGATAATGATAGGCACTTGGGTTTCTCCACATGTTGGTTATTGTAAATCATGCTGCCATAAACATACGGTTGCATGTATCCTAAAAACCAGGAGGATGCTGGTTTTTACATTGTATTTTGTATATACAAATTCCATGGGGCTTAGAAATAGGTCATTCGTGGCAGTGATGTGGCTATATTGTACTGAGAGCAGGGGCAGAAGGCTGCTTGTGTTTCAAGGCTGAGTTTATGTTGTGATTGGCAGGACAGTTGGACTTGAAATTTTGCGTATTTTCCTAGTGGACGTGTGGTTTTTCATCAGAAAGGAAGCACATAACGTTGTTTCTGGGATCTTGGCAGCATTGCTGTGAAACAGGTAAAATTTCCTAAGCAAATTATAGGTTTAAAAAATTTAGATCATTGCTTAGATTGCTGCATGTTTTGGTCCTTCTATTGATCATCCAGATTGTCATGAATGGAAAGTTAAAGACATGGTACATAGTTTAAAGTAACATTAACATTATTCTTGCTTCAGTGCAGCATCATTTCAGGTGTTAATAAATTATTTAGCACAGAAATCCTCTGCTGTGAATTTTAGCAGTACAATTTTTATTTTATTGCAAGGCACACAATCATATATACAATGCATAATTATCATCTTAAAAGTAACAAGTTGTGAATAATAATAAACATAATAAAGGATATATGGATATACTTTTCTTGCAGAGAATAAAATCACCTTAGGGATGAGATCTCTCTATTTATGCTGAATCTTCCAAATGGCTCTTGCTTAGAAAATAAATCCTATTGAATGGACATACAAACTTGTCACAGTTTTCTCCTTAGATAGCTCTCATGTAAAGCCAGCCAACATATTTTTTATTTCAGTAATTCATCTTACTGCATCCCAACACCAGAAGAAACACGCATAAATTGTCTGATAATGGTTCACAAATTTAAGAACTTTTCTCAGTAACGCATTATACAATGGAGCCATTTCCTTAAAATTCAGGGTTTTTTTTTCTTAAACTATGTTTCCTTTTTTAGTATAAAGCCTAAAGTTTTTACTTAAACTTTCCACATCGGGGATGCTCCTAGGTTCAAATGTTTGAATTGGGATTCTAACATTTTTTGTTTTTATAAGTTTATTTCTAGCCTGCAGAGGCAAGATGTTTTTAAAGAAAAGATTCGGGGAGGGGGGCGGGGAAACAAACAGATACAGAAGCAAAGAAGCAATGAACAGACTGTCATACTACAGCAGGAAGTCAGGGGAGGTTGGGGGGGAGGGAGGCGAGGGGGGGAGGGGGTGTGGGCGGGTTTTAAGAGTTCAACCAAAGGACTTGTATGCATGTATATAAGCATAACCAATGGATACAAGATACTGCAGAGGGAGGGGGGTGGTGAGGACATGTACTTTGGGGTAGGGAAGGCCCGGGGGAGGTCAATAGAAAAAAAAAAAAAGACGTATATACTATTTGTAATACTTTAGCAACTAAAAAAAAAAAAAGAGCAGTTTGAGACACAAACACTCTCCTCCCAGTTAGGGTTATGGGTTTTTTCACTCGCATGCCTCTTGCTTATGTTTCCTTTCTCTGAATGTTTTCTGACCCCTTACTGAATTCTGTCTCACAGAAACTGTTCCCCAGGTTGGAAGATGGAGGTCGTGTAGAGAGTTAACTCGAGGGTACATGTAGCTCTAGTCTCAGAGAGACAGGGAGCAGTGCCCTCCTTGCTGCAATGGGAGAACAGGAGCATGAAGAGATGGGACATAGCTGGGCCTGGACAAATGTATTGTAGGGAATGATGGTGTCGCAATACAACCACCGCTTCATGACAGTACACACAAACCACTTTCACCCATTCATACATGCACACACGTCTTGTGCACAAACACACTTTTAATAGAGAAACACGTTTGTGTGATATTTTTTCTCACATACACGATTCACTTTATTATTCTTTAACGCAGTGCCCTTATATGACATAGCCACCCTCCCTCCTCTTTCATTTTGGGGAGATGGGTGTTAACAATAACGGAGAAGCATCTAACACCCCGCCGGGTCACTTAGAGCTACTTCCTTCTCCTTGGGCTGCAAACTTAAAGAGATGGAGACTACACAGGCTAAAGCTCAGGCTCTAATAATGGCAACTGGTGCTATGAAGGCAAGTGTGGCACTAAGTAAGAGAGAGCACATTACTGTAAGCTTGTTCTGTGATTTTATCCCTGTTAGGGTTTGGGGTTTTACCATTGTAAAGAGTTTTCTATATTTCCCATGGCAGTAGGGTTTATTTCTGAAATTATTTGCTACATAGATCTCCTTCCGGTATGATATCCAAGATTTTTAACCAAGGGGTGAATGTCAACCAATATTTAACCCATTTGTATCTTTTATTTATAAGACTACAAGAACACCTAAGAAAAATCAATACAATTTAAGAAATGTTCAAAAGAGCTCTATGTTGTTGTTTTTTAATGATTTCAGAGAGTAAGGGAGAGAGAGAGAGAGAGATCAATGATGAGAGAGAGAGTCATTCATTGATCAACTGCCTCTTGCACACCCCACTCTGGGGACTGAGCCCACAACCCGGGCATGTGCCCTGACAGGGAATTGAACCATGACCTCCCAGTTCACAGGTTGATGCTCAACCACTGAGCCATTCTGTCCGGGCAGAGCTCTATGTTTTTATCATGAAAAACCCCACCTTGCTGCCATGGATTAGGTGCCATGAAAACCTGGAATTGACTAACTGACAAACATCATCATATTAAAATTCTGAATCCACATATAAAACCTTCAATGTAAAAAGAAGAGAGAGCGCACACACACAGTGAACCGAACTTACAAAAGCAGTGATGTGTATAGTTCTATAGGTGCATACCTTTGATTTTTCAATTAAATTTCAAAGGATCCTGTCCTAATAACATGACATATAGGCTAAAGAAAAGATGTTATTTTTAAATTACCCCCTTTTCTGCCCAGGCAAATGACAGAAAAAGCCATTTCTTCTGAAAGCATAATTTTCAGGAAAAGGGAGGGGAATTTATATCATCTGAAAGTTTCAGCAAAATTACCCTAAATGTGATGCTCATGGCATTATCCTCTCAGGTATGCTCTTCAGAACCTAGTGCAAGGGGTGTCCAGGCACCACGAGTGACAGAATGTCCTCATTCAGCTTCACAGTCAGGACCCGTTCTACTTTCCACCGAAAGCCACAGAAAGAATAACTTGAGATTTACATGAGCAAAATGCCTTGCCTTCACGGATACAGGAAACATGGTAATAGGTGTGTATTCATAAAGAGATGTTGCATATAAACTAGATTCGGCAAAGGCTACAACCTGGAAGTGAGTTAACTATTCTGTGGAGTTATGGATCCTATAAAGGACTAATTGGTGCTCGGGGACTCAGAGAGGAATGCGCCATTGACTGATTCTCAGAGAGAAGCTGATGTTGCAGCAAAATATCTCAGCATCACTCTAAATAACTTGAGGTTATCAGCATGCTCTCAGGAAACTGCCTGGCTTTATGGCAAATCCATTCCTTGTTTACACATATATTATTATTTACAGATGGAACTGTATATACTTTTGGTGATATTGAAACCAATTTATGTTTCTTAGCATCAGGACATGCCTTATCATGAGATTATCTGAATAGCATGCTAAAAATATAGTTCTTTGGGGAATTAAACTATATTGAAACCCATCTTTTATATGTTTAAATATCAAGATAATTTTCTACTATATGTGAACAACAGACTTTTCAGGTCTGGGTCCAAGTCAAACTTAAGGTAGAATCCCCACCACACAGTGTGTGTCCATGTAGCGTGGAGTGGGGCATGGCCCCTGGAAATGGTTGTTGTTGCTACTGTCAATGACAAGTATTGGGATTGGCTGCCAACATTTTGTTTTGCTTTGTTTTCTGTACCGACTTCTGAAACCACAGAGGAAGCCCACAGCAGCCGAGTCCTGAAGAAAGTCTAGGTCACCGGAAGGAAAAGGCTTGTTTCTTGTTCATCAGAGGAACTGGAAACCAGCCTCGAGTGCCTACCCTTCTGAGGGGCTGTTATTTGCTGCTCGATGGTACTCAGTCCCTACGGCCTTGATGCTTCCATTGACCTGGCTCACGACTACAGCCTCGTATCTGACTTCAGCCTGTGAGATCTCTAAAAGTTTGTACGAAATTCTACTTTTTTCCGCCTCAGACTGCCGTAGTAATCTGCGTTAAACCTAGATCATTGAACTCTTCTCTTCCCGGAGAACTGTAAGAAGACATCTCCACGACTAGTCATACGGGTTTATTTATCCCATCGACATCCCTCACGTAAGCAGGATCCTGAACCGTATTTCTGACCCTGCTCGTGCTCTGCCGCTCCATCCTCATCTTAATCGGGAAGCAGAAGTCCCTGAAACAGCGCTTGAAGTTTTCGTCGAGAAAGGCATAGAGGATGGGGTTCAGGCTGCTGTTGGTGTAACCCAAGGCGATGCAGAAGTAATAGCTGGAGAGGGCAGCCGTGCTGTGAGAGGTGCTCCCCAGCGCCTCCACAAGAATGAAGATGTGGATGGGGGTCCAACAGATGATGAAGACGGCCACCACCACCAGCACCAGCCTGGTGATCCGCCGGAGGTTGCGATCTTTCTCTCGGGAGCCGGAGAGGAGTCGGACGCTCTTTAAGCGCAGGATCATCAGGGTGTAGCAGATGATGATGATGATGACGGGGATCACAAAGGCAAAGACGAAGACGCAGATTTTCATGAAGAGATCCCACCACGAGTAATCGTCATCCGGGAACTGCAAGGAGCACTCGATGACATCCAAGTCTGCAAGAACACCAGCACAATATAAACACCACCACAAAAAGGAAAGTATTATTACTGTGGCTGCGAAGGGTTTTAAATGTGGATTTTAATACTTTGGGTTGCAAAGGTCCAATCATAGTGAGATGGTCTACCCTGAAGCAAATCACCTCGTTAGGAATGAATGCATGGAACAATGAACCCAGAAAGTCCCCATTTCTTGGTAACAATCACTAAACTACAGAATAAATTAAATTAGCTATCAATATGAATTACCTAGTAGTAGAAACTGATTTGACATTGATGACTTTCAGAATAGCTAAATTGCTAATTTACAGCATGCGCACTTACTTGCATTTCCACTGATTAATAATTGTCCCAGACCCATGGCACTGGCAATAAAAGCTAGTATTTATTTGTAATAAACGACTAGATTTTACAAATCTAACCATTTAATAAAAGCCAACTTGTCCTAAAATATTAACTGGTTTTTACAAGAAACCATTATGTAGTTAAGTAAAAATTTATATGAAATTTGTCTAAATATGACCCAGATACTATGATTTAATGGAACCAATGGTGATCCTTGTGATTAAGGACATTGTTGAAACATGAAGAAACTTCTAGAGAAGAAGAAAGTGTAGAAGACAAAAAACTAGAAGAAGGAAGAGAAAGGAAGAGAATCATTATCATTATCAAGGTAATTCATAAATCAGACACATGTTTTATTTTTACCAACACTGACTATGTAATAGATAAAAACAAATATTTTATATGACCACTTAGAAAACTGCTTTATTTGTCCTGCTTCTCTTTGATGGAGAGTATACTTTGGAGTGGCCCGGAAGAGCAGAGACCCAGGATAAGCACCTTTTATAATACTTTCTTTGGGGATTCATTCACCCCTGCAGGGCTTTCCTCTTCCCCAAGCATCAACCAACCCACACTTCTTCTTCTTGCCTCTGAGCAGTCATTGAGCACAGAACAGGCACAACTCTCTGTCCTGATCCTTCCTTATAGATAAAGTAATTGTGAGCAATATTGAGTGTAATTTTTATAATGAAAATATTTTCACACTGGCTGGTTTGGCTCAGTGGATAGAGCATTGGTTCATGGACTGGAGGGTCCCAGTAAAGGGCCCGTATCTCGGTTGGGATGCAGGCTGGATCCCCGCCCTGGTCTCGGCTCCTACCAATCAATGTGTCTCTATCATATGGATGTTTCTCTCTCCCCCTCCCTTTCACTCTCTCTCAAAATCAATGGAAAAATACCCTCAGGTGAGAATTAAAAATACACAAACATATTTTTTTCTAATGTTGCAAAACTCTGCTTCAAAAATAACATGAGTATGTTTAAATAAGGAAACAGCTCTATTAGTAATGTTTTCTAAAACATTTGAATGTGATCTTAATCAGATATTCCTCAATAAAACAAAATGTATCTTTTTATAATTTCAATTACATATACTTTAAAATGCAAAAAATATAATCAACTAAATATCAGCAAGCCTCTCAGTAACAAAATCTCCTAGAATAACTTGTAATTTTTGAGTCTCTACAAAAATCATTGTCCAAAATACTGTTACTATGAGAAATGAACAAGAATCTCTTTTAATTTTTGCTATAGTATTTGTAAGACTAAGAAAAGTTAAAATAATTTTTTTAAATATATTTTATTGATTTTTTACAGAAAGGAAGGAAGAGAGATAGAAAGTCAGAAACATTCATGAGAGAGAGACATGGATCAGCCGCCTCCTGCACGCCCCACAGTGGAGATGTGCCCGCAAGCAAGGTACATGCCCCCGACCGGAATCGAACCTGGGACCTTTCAGTCTGCAAGCCGACGCTCTATCCACTGAGCCAAACCGGTCTTGGCTAAAATAATTTTTAAAAAATCATTATTATCATAGAAAAGAGTACTTATTAAGGAATTTTTGATGGGTGGCACATTGCAAAAACCTAAGTTTAGAAAATATTTTACCCTGATATGATTGTCTAACCACCATACTGTATACTTGAAACCAATACAAAATAATATTGAAAGTAAACCGAAATTTAAAGATATAAAAAGAAAGTACTATTTTTGAAAAGAAGCCTCTCAAAATATTTGTTTTGCAATATTGATTAGAAAACCAAATTTATATATGGTTTGGGTATAGATTGAAATATTCAGGATGATTTTTTTTATACATCACTAATAAAGAACAATTAAAAAAGAAAAAGAATATTTGATTCTGGGTTTGACTTGTCGGTTGAAACTAGCTTCCTTGAAGGTAGGGAACATTTTGTTTTGTTTTGTTTCTGCTTAAGTTTTGTGTATTCTAACATTGTCTCTTCCTTGTGGTTGGCCTCAGCTAAGATATGGAAACAACCTAAATATCCATTAATGGAAGAATGAATAAAAGATATGATATATATATATATATATATATATATATATATATATATATATATATTATTCAGTCTTAGAAAAAAAGAAAATCCTGCCATTTGCAACAACATAGATGGACCTGGTACACATTATGCTAAGTGAAATAAGTGAGATACAAAAAGACAAATACTATGTGATCTTATTTATATGTGGAATATAAAATAGTCAAACTCATAGAGGTAGAGAGTAGAACTAGAGACGTGTGGGGGAGAGATGATGGTCAAGGGTACAAACTTTCAGATCTGAAAGTACATAGGTCCTGGACATTTACTCTGCAGTATAGGCCCAATAGCTAAACATACTGTACTGTAGACTTAACATTTGCTAAAAGGGGTAGATCTTGTGTTAAATGTTTTTAACATAAGTACAAAAGAGGGCAGGAGGAAACTTTGAAAGGTGACAGATATGTTTATGCACATGATGGGATCATGGTTTCACAGGTATGTAGTTATCCCAAAACTTCTTGAGTTTATAATTACTAATAAATATGAACAGCTATTTACATGTCAAGCATAACATAATCAAGTACTATTTTTATTTTTTAAATCTTTGTTAAAGAGAGCATTACAGATGTCCTCCATATTTCCACCATTGACCTCCTCCACCCGATTCCTACTCCACCTCAGGCCTTCACCACACTATCTGTGTCCATCCTAATAAAAACCCTAGGTCTGTCACATCCACAACGACCAGAGACTCAACCTAACACCCAGGCTGTGCATGCAGCAGGGCTCTGGTGGGTGGGGACTTGTGGCAGCAGAGACAGGGATGGGGGAGGTAGGGCCAGCAGTCACACTCACTCACCACTGCACACACACAGACACACATAGTGCCACCAGCTCACAGCCTTTTCTCCCTTTCTTTTTCTCCCTCCCAGCTCACTCTCAGAGCCTCTCTCAGAATGAAGAAACAAACAGACTGGGCCTAAAGATGCCTGGATAGAAGAGAGGGTGGGCAGAGGGTGGAGCAGCCTCCACTGACCCCGCCCCTTCCAGTGGGGAAAGAGGAAGAAGGACATAAAGAGGCAGGGCAACCTGCTGAGATCAGGCTGGCAGGGGAGGGTAGTAAGGGATGATCAGGCAGGCAGGCAGAGGGGTTAGGTGCAATCAAGCAGGTAGGCAGAAGCAGTTAGGGGATATCAGGCAGGCAGGCAGATGAGCAGTTAGGAGCCAGCAGTCACAGATTGCAAGAGGGATGTCTAATCCCATAGGATGCAGTCTGGGCTGAGGTCCCCTCACCCCCGTGCACAAATTTTGTGCACCAGTCCATGGGTATGCATATAAATTCCTTGCTTAATTTCTGCCCCCTTCCCTCTGAGATCCATCAGTTTGTGCCATGCTTCCATGCTTCTGGATCTACTTTGTTCATTGGTTGATTAGATCCTACATATAAGTGAGACCATGTGATACTTCACTGTTTCTTAATGGCTTATTTTGCTTAGCATAATGCTCTCTATGTCCCTCCATGCTGTCTCAAAGGGTAAGAGATCCTTCTTTTTTATAGCTGCATAATATTCTATTGTTTTTATCCTCAACCAAAGATATGTTTTTATTGATTTGTCTTTTTAGAAAGAGAGGAGGGGGAAGGGGGAGGAGAGAGGGGAGAGGAGGAAGGGGGGGAGAGAGAGAAACATCCATCAGTTGCCCCCCTACAAACTCTGACTGGGGATTGAACCCCCAACCTAGGTATGTGCCTGATCAAGAATCGAACCTGTCACTTTTTGGTGTATGTGGCTAATGCATGGGTCCCTTTTTAGGGAGAAAGAAGAGGAGCAAAGAGGTATCTAAAAATTGCCAGAATACAGTGGAATTGTATTTCATAAATCCACTTGTCTATCATTCCTTACCTTCAGCTCCATTTCTTCAGATTCTGAGAGCACTTCTGAAATGGGAGATAGGTTAGGCTCTGTGTTCAGGTAATGTCATTATCTCAGCTTGTGTTTAAATATGAAAAGGGACACAAAATTGTTTTATTTCTCATCTTGGATAGATTTAGGCATTGTATTTCCATTGTCTTTTGCCTTTTCCACTAGGTGTGTGTTCTAATCACTCCCAAATTAAGATTTTGTTCCATTAGAAGTTAAATGAAAATGCTTGCCCTTACCTTCCCTGACTTTGGTTCCTCCAAGGACAATCGCGGATATGCCAACAGATGAAGACAGGAGCCAAATACAGATATTGATGATCTTTGCCTTCAAGGGTGTGCGAAAGTCCAACGCCTTGACAGGGTGGCACACAGCAATGTACCGGTCCACACTCATCATGGTCAAGGTGAAAATGCTGGTAAACATGTTGTAGTAGTCAATGGAAATGACTATCTTGCACAGCACGTCCCCAAAGGGCCAGGAATTCATCAGATACACTGTACTCTGGAAGGGCATGGTGGTAGTAACTAAAGCATCAGCCAAAGCCAGGTTGAATATATAAATGTTGGTCGCCGTCTTCATCTTAGTGTATCTAGAAGACAAGAAATGAGATAATTTCCTTCCATCTTTATGTCAAATCTATGAGGTAAGAATGTTTGTGAAAGCCTTTGGGTTTACTGAATTTGCTTTCATTCCTTTATTCTTCAGATATTTATTATTTAATATTAGTAAAAGAACTATTCTAGACTTTAGGAGTAATATAAAAATGGCCCCAAATCTCTGACTTTTGCTTTTATGCTACTGCTTTGTGCAAAAATTAATTTAAATAACAAATTAACGGATAAAGAAAACAGCATAAATAGAATATACATAGTACAGAGCTTCTCAACAGACTTACATATAATATAGGTCTTTTCAAATTCACTGGTTAAACTACAACTAAGTGTTGGTTTTTCATTTGCCACTGTGCACTGGTTTTTCATTTTCAATGCATTCTGTAAACAAAGCAGGCTGAGTCCTTCCTTTATACATGTCATAGCACTAAATGTAAACTGGTACAGCTGGTGAGAAAGAATTCTGTTTTGCTTTACTCCCATCTTGAGTGAGTTTTCAAGCATAGAATTTGTTTCATCTTCCAAATGTGGGAAGAGTAATTTAAAAGTAGGTCAGAGAGATTGCCTGTAAGCCCAAATCATTCTTTTCATTACAACATGAAGTTTAGAACAATTGCATTTTCAACTAAAACCAAATTAAGAAAATTCTCTGCACTTAGAGTGATTCCTTGGGGATCTATAAGGCATGAAATGTTCCAAACTGTATCAACAGGCTTTCAGAGGCCAAATGCCAACATTATGTTTGGAAAATCCATAAGTTATTACTTTCTACACACTTAAGATTTGTAGACTTCATCATAATTAATTCAGCCATGCCCACTGAGCCTTTAAGGAGCCAGGCTTTTTCAAGGGTATGGTCATGACTTTTATTAAAGGTCATTTAAAAGGAGCTATCTTATGGAAAACTTCTGCTTTGGCTATAAAATCAATATCAGTGGTATTCATTGATCACTGTGTTGGTGTCATTCAAGACATAAATTTGCCACATGAGAATTTTCTTTTACTATGAAATGATAGGACAGCCTTGGCTCCCTTTGGAAACACTGTGGTCTAATGTGAAGTCAAATAGTCCTGAATCTGAACTCAGTATAAGACTTTCCTGAGTTTCGGTTCCTGTGAAATAAGGTTAATAAAACCAAAAGGGCAATACATGAGATAAAGGCAGTGGATGGCCTCATTCAAAATATCTGACACAGAATATCACATTTCACTCTCAGTCTCCTAATTCCACCCCTTATCCTTTTCCCACGCCCAATCTTCCCTTCCCCTCTTCCATTCTTAAGAAACATATTTGTTTGTGCTTGAATAAAAGCATCATAAGGACTGGTACTACAGTTAATATCGCTTGTTTTCCATTTTGATGCTCTGTTAGCTAAGCAGTGCGTTAATCTGGAGAGTGGGGAGTTTATTTAAAAATATGCTTTGTCTTACAGTTTTTACTCAAATATTTTTAAATGTCTCATAAGCTTTAGAAAGTGATTCAATGTGCAAGGCCAATGCTCAGAGCACAGGTTTTACAAAGGAGCAGATAACTAAGCAAGTACATTTTCTGAGGCAGAGCCAAATATTTTTAATGAGCACACTGAAATGCTATCTGTTCAGACATTGTCTTCTTAAAAACATGGTTTTATGCTTGAAAAATGCATCTTACAAGCTGACCTCTTACTCTCAACTTTCTCCCCTTAATACTAGCCAAGATTCTAGCAGGCAATATCTTAGACTTCTACTCTCATGTTGTTTCCCTGATATTCTCTTCTTTCTCTATAAAGTTAAACTGATCTCTGCCTTACACAATTAGGCAGACCTGTGATCTAGTCATGTTTCTTCCCAACTGACAGACTTTGGAGAGGTCACTAGGAAGTCTGAGCTGCAGTTTCTCAACGATAAAATGGGAAATAGAATGCCTGTTTCATAAAGTTCCTGAAATAATTAGTAGCATGCACCTGGCCTGGAGAATATGTCTAATTTATTTCATGTTTCCCAACTCTTTCCTCTCTTACGTGGTGGAGCCTCTGAGAAATTCCCTATTCTGTAAATATCCCAAGTAATATAATTACTAATGGCATGGCAGGAATTCACACCCAGAGGTTGGATCCCAGCTCCTGCATTCTTACCTCTCCCCAGCACCAAACTCAATATGTTGACTTCCATGTATCCTATTTGATTCTCACAACAACTGCCCTTCAAGTTTACCCTGGAGATTTATGTCTTTTCCCCCAGAAGAGGTGAAGCAGGTTAGACTCGGGTAAGTAATTTGTCTAGTGTTAGCAGAGGCAATGGCTCAGTGGGAGAATCTGGAGGGGCAGGAGAGCAAGGCCTCTCTCCCACGTTTCTGAAGGACAGATGCTTATAGCCCTGCAGCACCACAAAGGGAGGACTAAACGTGTATACTTAAAAGTAATAAATAAGCAAAGACTTCAACAAATATTTATTGACACTCCCACATCCTACACTGGCCTGGATCCATAAGACAAAACCCTCACCCTCAACGACAGTCTGGTTGAGCTGTTGGGTATTGTTTGTATTTAAGCAAAATGAAACAATAGTTAGTCCCCTGGTTACTGTATGACTACTGGTGGAAAATAACAAGTTACTCTGAGAGGATACAAAATTATTTTCCATCTCATCCACACTGCTTTACTAAAACTCACAAGTATTTCAAGTAAAATGGCATCATCTGGGTGGGCATTTGGGGCTTATGTGGAGAGGATGGAGGTGGGCTGGCCGCGAGTGGTGGCACTTTTTAGCACACACACCATAGGAGCATATGGCACTAAAAGAGCAAAGTCTGTGGGCTGTCCCCACTAAACCTGACAATGTGACAAACCTGCAAACAACAGTATGGTGTACGAGCAGAGGGGCGGGAGCAGGTCCAAAAGAGGGGTCAACTAGGGAACTGAGAGCCACGTGTGAGGCAACAGGCAGAGGGTGTCTCCAGGAGTTACAAATGCTCCCCACGATACTTTAACTCAAGACCTCCCCAGTATAGTGTTTGTTTGTTTGTTTGTTTTTTACAGAGAATTAAGACATGGCTCTTAAGTTGGCAACCATACATGCTTGTGTGATGGCAAAGGGAACCAAGTTACATGCTAAGGTATTGGGAACCAATGTCACCAGGCCACGTTTCCGGGAAAGTGTGACACTAGCATCTCAAGAAACGAGGCACCCGTGGGGGCAATGTTCTAACACAGTGGTCTCAGGGCTTCTGGTCCTCTCCTTGCACCTGCTGTTCTCAGACAACATGCAGGGGGAAGGTCATTCCTGGATTATTAGAATGTCTTGCTATTGAGGTGTAACGTCCAAGTGTTTTTTTTCCCCATTTAAATCCTGATTCATTAATCAGAAGCTCCTTTTTAGCTTTATGACAGCATGTCCACAATCTTGATGGCTAAGCACCAATTACTTAGCACAGGACTTGGTACTTGATAATTGCTCAGTGAAGGCCAGCCCTCATTGTCATATTGCTGCTCCTGCTGCGGTTATCATTGCTACCGTTATTATTAGTTATCTACTACTGTCCAAATGACCCATATCACAATCCTATAAGATACCAATGCCCCAATTTTTTTTCTGGAGATGATTTTCATTGATTCTCAGACTCCATATCTAATAAGTAAAGGAATTGAGGTCTGTCATTCCAAAGCTTCTTAAGGAGTCAGGAATTTCGTCAGAGAAATAATGTGATTCTGAGACTAATGCCACCTCTATCAGCTAAAGATAGAAAAACATTCTGATTAGTGGTCACTTATGTGTCATGAGAGTAGACATGTGACATGAGGTAAGAGGGCACAGTTCAGAAGGTAACACTGATGTAAAACATTAGCATGCTGCCCCTTAATGGACAAATGCTGCCAAGTACATTACAGTGTTTGAGTTTTTCCAAAGGCACTACCCATATTTTCAGGTGGGGAAACTGAATAAAGAGGAAGTAAGTGAATTGCCTGAAACCACAAATTCGTGAGACAGTGGGGAAGTACTAGGTGAAATCTGAGCCTTCTGAGTAGCCATCAAACTACAGCTCCAACATAATGAAAACAACAAACGCCTCTAATTTATAATACTAGGCCTTTAGTATTATAAGCCAGCCTTTAACTTATAACACTAGGACTGCATTAGGAATCTAAAGACCCCTAAACACCAAACTTAGTAGGAAGAAAATTCAGCAGCCCCTGAGAAAGGCAGGCCTTTTAGCCAATAGTGGAAGACTGGCTTAGTGAGAGCAAGTTTTGACACTTTTTTTCTCTGTATGGCTAACAATATGATTTACTCATTTTCCTGTGCGTGTTTTCCAGACACATAGGCTTCTACATTTTATGTTTAAAAATGATAAAAAAAAATGATAGGTATACTGATGTGAATTCTCAGAAGAAATTAATTTGAAAACATCATGAGTTTGCTTCAGTAAATCTTGCCCATACCTTCAGTTTATCTCTATGAAATTAATTTGCTATCTGTCCTTTGGGACTACTTATTATTGAAATCATGGTTCTTTCCTAAAGAAAAGTAGCTTATTAATTTTAGAAGAAGAAGGGAAGTTCAGTTATTGTTTCTCCAATGATCTGACTTTGAAATTGCCCTGGTCTGTAGTATTCTAAAGGAGTCATATTCCCATAGGCATCAGGCCCCTTGAGTCCTCCATATTTATTCTCCCATGTAACAAGCAAACACTATAAAGAGAACTGAGGAGAAGTGGAGTGTGTCCCTGAGTCCCATTACTGTGGAGACTGCAGTCACCAGGCAGGTAGTGACACAAGCAGGTAGCCAGAATGGTGGACTTGCATCTCCACACACCCCTGCAGGGCGGTGGCAGGGAGATGTCAAAGTAATGATTTCCCTGGAAGAGTCAGCACCCCAGTAACTGTTCATCCTGTGTGTAATCAGGGTCCTGACTCCCAGAACAATGTTCGAGTACATGAAACTGTGTGCAAGGCATGTTTATAACAGCCAAGAGCAAACACCTAGTGGAAAAAACTACACATCTCAAATGACTGAAGTTTGCTTCAGTCAGGAAGGGAAAGGGAGATAGAGACAGAAACATCATTGATGAGAAAATCATTCCTTGGCTACCTCCTGCAGGCCCCACACTGGGGATTAGGCCCACAACCGACAATATGCCCTGACTGGAATCAGACTGTGACCTCCTGGTTCATAGGTCGACACTCAAATCACTGAGCCATGCTGGCTGGGCTACATTGTTTTTCCATTTTTGTACTGAAAACTGACTTAGCTAAAGTAGGCTAAAGGCTTCTGGCAGTGAGGAGACAGTTACCTTCCTGCTCTCTCTTTTGTCCAGAGGAAGTGAGCCATTCACTAGGTGAAAAGCAACATTGCAAAGCACTGAGTTTTGTTGTGCAGTTAAATGAGTTAATAATGAGTTAATGAGCTCATTGGGAGCTCAGAAAATTGTTCCTATTGTTATAGCTGATCTCTAAATGCTCATAAATCTATCCTTTCTTAATCTGATGGCTGCATCACCCACCTGTAGGCCAATTTCCTTTGGAATTTCTCAATTCCTCACATGTTTTGTTTTCTTATCTTTTATGTAAAGTCTGACTGGCTTGATCAGCAAGCATTTTACAATATTATCCCCACTCCTAAAATTTATTCTTCTTGCATAAGGTTTCCTTAACTAAGTCATAAGCCAGCACCTCCTCCAAAGAAAGAAAGAAACAAAAAAAAATTCATTGGTTAATTTTCTGTTGAGGAGTAAATATATGTTATTCTGAAACCATCTTTTGTTAATACAGATCTAAGCCTGTCTTGCACCCATACAATAGCTGAGCACAGAGCCACCAGGGGTGACAATTGAGTGTATCCACAAATTAATATAGAGAAAAGGAGGTGAGGACTGCATAGTTCACATAAAGATACTGTTCTCCCTTGAATGATTAATGGAGAGGAACTGTCATCCCCAAGGAGAGAGAAGTTCCTCCTGGAACTAATGAGAAGACAGGCACCAGATAAAACTGTCATCTTATAAAGTCAACATAATCAAGAAGTAACCGTGGAGACTACAATTTTGCCTGGAGTCTGTTAGAGTTTAGGAGCTCTATACTGATCATTAGATTATTATTTTTTGCCTTTTTTCTTAGAGTGTGTGTGTATGTTTAATTACTTATCTCTGAAACAGTTCCACAAAGATTTGGACTTCATCTGCAATCACATGTTTCAGAGGAGAAAATAATTCCATTTAGCTAATCAACATAAATACTTGCAATAAAATTAACTGTTTCTTTTTAGAGGTTGTCAAATGATAAAATTACTTTGAGAAATGCAAGATAGGCCCTTTGTAAATAATTTCTGAAGTTATCTTTGCTATTCTTGTTTTTAGGAAATATTTAATATTGAATCCAAGAGAGAATTTAGGGTAAAGTAGAACACATTTTTTTAAACCAAAGTCTAAGGTAAGACTAATGTTAGATAGTAGGGAGTGGCACGTGGCTAATTATACAACATACCTCTGCCTTTTCTCTAATGCCTCTGTAGGTATGGTTTGGCAATATTATCTAAGGTGGACTATGTTGACATTTGAGAGAATATGGAATAAATTACATGTTTATGGTGTGCACATGAACTACAATAATTGCAATGAGCACTTTGAGGAGGAAGAATAAAACAGCTGGGAAGGAAAAGAGGCAGGTACTGTAGCAGACACTCTGATTGGGTTACTCCACTCTTCCCATACTTCTCCAATTTGGTTATAGCCACACAGTAGTCAGACTAGCCCAAGTTCAATCCTGGAGGCCAGACTGAGTCAGGTAAAAGCTTTTCTTTAAATTAAAAGAGACTAATATCCATAATTATCATGCATATTGAAGCTTGAGGTGAGTGTTTTCTTAAGTAGAACAGGGAGAACAGATTGTGTTTAGGGCTGAATTGTGTCCTTGACCCAAATTCATGTGTTCAAGTCCTAATGCCAAGTCTTCAGAATAGGACTGCATTGGAAGACATGGCCTTTATAGAGGTAAAATGGGGTCTTAAGATGTACCCTAATACAGTATGGCTGGCATTATAAGAAGAGACTATTAGGACACAGATAGAAGACAATGTGAAGACACAGGGAGAAAACAGCCATCTGCAAGCCAAGGAGAGAGGCCTCAGAAGAAAGCAAGCTTGCCATCCCTTGATCTTGAACTTCTAGCCTCCAGGAGTATGAAAAAATATATGTCTGTTGTTAAAGCCACCTAATCTGTGGTACTTAGTTATATCAGCCATTGCAAATTAATATAGGCAGATTCTCTAGAAACTTGAAGTACCTGCAAGATAATCATATAGAGCAGTGTTTCTCAACCTGTGGGTCGCGACCCCTTTGGGGGTCAAACGACCCTTTCACAGGGGTCACCTAAGACCATCAGAAAATGCAGATATTTACATCATGATGCATAACAGTAGCAAAATTTCATGGTTGGGGATCACCACCACATGAGGAACTGTATGCAAGGGTCGAGGCCTTAGGAAGATTGAGAACCACTGATATAGAGCCATCAGGAAAGAAGGAAGCCAACTGAGTCTGCAGCTAGATATTAACACCTGGGAGAGAGATTCGTGGATTTAGGATTGGTTAGAATTTGCCCGAATATTATGGCCAGAGAAATGGATAATACCATTGGGAGTAGGATGATCAATTTGATGTGCCATGTTGGCCAGGCTACACTCCCCAAATATTCAATTACTCACCTAAGTGTTGCTATAAAGGTGTTTTGTAGATGTGGTTAAAATCCATAATCAGTTGACTTTAAACAAGGGACATTATTCTAGGTCCGTGGTTGGCAAACTGTGGTTCACGAGCCACATGCGGCTCTTTGTCCCCTTGAGTGTGGCTCTTCCACATAAATACCACAGCCTGGGCGAGTCTATTTTGAAGAAGTAGTATTAGATAAGTTTAAAAAATTTGGCTCTCAAAAGAAATTTCAATCGTTGTTCTGTTGATATTTGGCTCTTTTGACTAATGAGTTTGCCGACCTCTGACCTAGGTAATCTGATGGGCCTCATCCAAACAGTTGAAAGGCTTAAGAGCAGAGCTAAGGATTCCCTGAGAAAGACAAAATTCCACCTGGATGCACCTGCTTTCCTTGATGCCTTATCTATGGGTTCCAGACTTGCCTCGCCAGCCCCATAATGAGATGTCAATTCCTTGCAATAAATCTCTTAAGCTGTACATCTCCTACTGGTTCTGCTTCACTAGTGGAAACCTGACTAATACAGAGAGTATGCCAAGTAAGAACCAAAGAGAGCTAAGAAGGATCTGGAAAATGTGACCATTTAGGAAACTTAAGAGGAAGAGGAGTCTGTGATGGAGACTAAAGAGAACCCTAAAAGATGTGGAAGGAAATCAAGAACAGGATGCTGGTGTAGAAAGGGAGGAATGTCAGATTGGTCAATCACTCCAAATGTCCGAGGAAAACAAGTGATAACCAGCCTCACAGGAGCCTCTGGAATGTGAGCGCTATCTCTTTGGTGCCAGGAAAAGAACCCAAGGGCACTGAGCAAGGCAATAGGAGGAAGACAAGGAAATGAAGAGGAGGGGGATGAAAAGACATTAGTTAAGGGAACTCAGAAAAATGGAAGCTTTATGGATGTTATTTCTTTTTTTAAAAATATATTTTTATTGATTTTTCACAGAGAGGAAGGGAAAGAAAGCCAGAAACATCGATGAGAGAGAGATATTGATCAGCCGCCTCCTCCTGCACACCCCCTACTGGGGATGTGCCTGCAACCAGTGTACATGCCCTTGACCGGAATGGAACCTGGGACCTTTCAGTTCCCAAGCCGACACTCTATCCACTGAGCCAAACTGGTTTTGGTTGGATGTTATTTCTAAGATGAGAAATACTTGAGTATGCCCAGGTGCTTATGGGACAAAGCAGAAGGGAAGAGATTATGGGTAGAGTAGGAAGGAGATAACGAATATGGCAAAGATACGTATGGCTGTGAGAGTTTAAAACACAGGAGCAGAGATTATACCTTGGATAGAAGGAAGGGAACTCTTTGAGGTGAAAGGGAATGAGGTGAAAGGGAATGTGGCTGCCAGTACATGTAGGTATGAGGAGGAGTGTTCCTAGTAGCTGGATGATATGGTCAGGTAGAGGGCTTGGGGATTAGTAGTACTATTTAAATTAGATTTCTCAAATGGGAAACAGTAAAAGGAATGGGATCCTTCTGGAAAATAGGAGACACGGGAACACTAGGCAGAATTTTAGTCGGATACATTTGAAGCAAATGGTGCTGTCCTGACAAAGATAAAGTTGATTTTATTCTGCAGCATTAAACTAGCTGGGTATAGGAACAAGGAAGGTAGGTTATTGGCTTGAGCCAGAATTAAGATGTGGCAGGCTGGCACGGCCATGGCATACTCAGCCCCAGGGCACCTTATGTGCTAAGCCAGCTCAGCCAGGTTCAGTGACCCTGAGTGGGGGGCAGCTGAATAGCTTAGAAAAGACAGACAAGAGAAGGAAAGCTGGGTCTCGGTGGAATGCTGCTTCCTTATGGAGAGAGTGCCATGGACTACAAACCGTGTCTTTATTTTATAGCTGATGCCACGAGGCAAAGGAAGGGCGTGGTCAAGATGTTTACAACATTCTTGTGGGTTTCAGTCCTACTCAGTTGCATGTATCTGAACAACCTTTGTTTACTTGCAGCCTATATCTCTTAGGCACGTGGGGCCACATGTTCAGACCACAGGCTCAAACTTACAACTACAGCTGTTGGCTATCATTGTGCTGGGAGGGCTCTGCCTCCAAGCTGGGGCTTGCACGTGGCCACGAGAGGACTGTGCTCTCTCATCAATCTGAGGCTTGAACCTGTCCAAACACTGTAGCCCCGCCCCACATTAAGGTTTGATGGGCTAGAGTGGCAAAGGGCAGGAATGCATGGTAGTTGAGTATATTATCAAAGAGGCTGAAGTTATGGCTCTTGGGGTCTAGGCTAGGTAAGAAAAGAAGAAGTAGTCTGGGAGAAAATGAAGGAATGCCGGGTAAGAAGGTATCCCAAAGTCTGTAGAAGTAGTAAAGAGGAAAATGAATAGCAGAATGGATCACACCTCAGGATCTGGGGTCAAGCTGCTGGAATCATTCTAGTCCCACAAGTTAGTAAGTTGTGGCATTAGTTTATTTAATCTTTGACTTACTTTCAACATCTGTTAAGTGGTTATGGTAATATACCTATGGCTGCGAAGATTAAATAAAATAATTCACGCGAAGTAGGTAGCTTTACCAGCGTGGCTTAGAATGTTCATTAAATTTTAATTATTTTTTGCTAAGGGAGGAGACAGCTGTCTGTGTGGGAAGTTGTAATGAGAGCCGGAGAATGGATGGTTAAGATGTTAGAGGTGGGGCTACCTGGCAAGGTCTGGGATGTGGGCTGGGTTGCAGGTGAAGAGAACACGAGTACACACAACTAGGCACACAGTATTGGTAGGACTCAAGAATGTGGGTCAAAAGCGAAAGAAGAACTTCCCATCCCAAGGCTACAAACCCCAAAGCCTGGAGGGAGGGGTTTGCTGAAATGCACAAATTTTAAGGTTTTCATAGTGAAAGGTTAATGTGACCTCATGTTGGGAAATCACATTAAATGATAACAATTGAAACTTTAATTTGTAAGGTAGGCTCACAAACAATGCTTGTTCCACAACCCTTTCTCCTCAGGTCTCAGCTGGCCATTAGACTGGCATCTGCCCCACCATTCAAGCATCCAAATTCCATCTCCAGGATGAGTTTCTAGTTGAATTCCACCAGGACCCCTTTGCATGTATATTAAAAGTGTGTTCTTCTCAAAAATGAGCCTCCATCTTTCCATGCCCAGCCCTCAACATCAATTATAAAAGCTGCATTTGAATCCATGTTCAGTTCTGATGAGCATCTCTGGGCTCTCTTGATGCCACCCTCTCCGATCTTCACTCCTTTCTTCACCTAAGCCAATGAAATCCAAGTCCCCCAATTTTTCTCCTGAGGTTTTTATTTTTCAGAATTCAAAGTACTCTTCAATTCTCTTAGCTACAGATTTATGAGCACTATCCTTTCAATAGGCAGGCATTCCAGGATAATAGTATAATTCTTCACTTTTCATCTATTACCCAATGTAATCGCCAATTGAGAATGAGGTGGAAGGATGGAAGATGTTTTTATGTGAACTATCTAACTGCACCTTCTCAAGCAAAACTTCAGGTGCTCATTCAAATGACAATAATCTGTATCTGTTTTACTGAGGCATGTAAATATAGTATGAGTAGGAGCAGAGTTGGACTTTTTCTTAGTATCGACTTTTTGTGTAGCCATCTTTTATTACAAAACAACAGCCTCTGTATCCAAGATCTTTTAAGGATTTTAATTATAAAATACAGCTGTCCTTTCTTTTCTTTTAGTTACTATATTCTCTCCAATGGAGAGCAGCCCTGAAATTACTAATGACTTGGAAAAACAATTTGCTTTTAAAATATTCCCCTTTCTGTAGCCTTTACTCATCACTGATAGAATTCCTGTAAAATGCAATGAGCAATTATGGAAACCAAGGGTACCAAGCTACCGACACTAATTGTAGGTAAACGAGCTTTATAATGTATTTGGAGGTCTAAATAATGGTTTTTAGTTTTAGAGCCTGGGTGAGGATAAAAGACCTGACATTCCCAAGCCAAAAAAATAAAAATTAAAAAAGATAAAAGGCATTGGCATGACAATGATTTCCCAAGAGAATCAGACTCCTGTTACTGTACATACTGTTCTTAAAGTTCATAATAAGTAAAAAGCCTGTTTTAAAACTAAAGTCAGGATAAACAGGAGAAATGAGTCCTTTTTTTAATGCCCCTCAACAGAGTGACATTTTATTTCACAGGATATTCTCAAAGCAATGTAAGCTTTTCACTCCCTCTCCAAGGTGCATCATCAGGCCATTAAGTCTCCCAGAAAGTGCAGCACATATATCTTAAGGGGCAACCAAAACTAAGTTGTATTTCTTTTTCTTTGTTGAAAGAGGCCAAAGTAAGAATAACTTCACTTACCAGAACATTAGCATTACATAGATAGCTGGATATTTATTATTGGAAGTTGAAATCAACAGAATCCCACAAAAGAATAAAATAAAACCTCTAATTACTCACAGTGGAAAATAAAAAACAGTGATTTAAAACTTCCACCATCCCTACATACTTTAGAGATACACACTAGATGGCTTATTTACAAGTCACTGATAGTCTAAACAAATAGCATTTCAGTACTAAAAAAGGTTCATGCATGAATATCAAACAACCTACAGTAGTATATTGATTTTTGCTTCATAAAACTTAATACTATCTGGTGAATCAAGGAAATTCTGATTTATATACAGTTGTACCCGGAGGGTCTGAATTTTATCTTAAAAAATATTTTCAGAGAGCAAAACAAAGTGCTCCAAACTGGCCCAGGCAACCAAGCAAAGGGCCAAGCAAATGGACTGGTTTTCTGTCCAGGAGACACTGGCCTTATTGCACTCCCTGGTACTTCCTGGTACCTGTCCAGAGTTTACAGGAGGGGCTGGGGAAACGAGGAGACACAGCCTCAAGAATCTCTGGCCCCTGCGGTTCGCCCTGTGTGAACCTCGCAGTCCCCACAAACAACTCTCCCCTGGAAATCGTTCATGTCTAAGAGGCCACCTTCTGAGACTCTCCCGAGCCCTGCACAGACAGTATGGAGTCCCTCCCCCCTCCTCCACCATCCCAGGTCTTGGTGGCGGGCCCTCGCCCTCCCCGCTGCCTCTGTCCTCGGACGCGCCCGGACCCTGCGCTCACCGGATGATCACGAACATGACCAGGGAGTTTCCCACCAAGCCCACGACGAACACCAACGAGTAGACCGCCGTGATGATGACCGGGATGGCGGGGGAGATGTACGCGGGTTCCAGCGACGTGTCCTCGGAGCCCGCGCTGCTGTTGCTGTCGGGCTCGGCCCAGCCGGGGACCCCGCCGCTGCCGTTGGGGAGCAGGCAGGTGCTCGGCGCGCAGGTGGGGCCCGGATCTCCGCGGAAGATCTGAACTGGGGACTCCATGGTTGGGCCGCTGCAGCTGGAGCGCGAGGACAGGCTGCACCTTCGGGGCTGCGGGAGCGAGAGAATGGACTGGACCGGGGGAGGCAAACTTTGCCCGCGCCAGGCTGAGCGCACAGAGGCCGGCGGTGCTGGGGGTCCAGGGCCCGCTGTTGCCCACCAGGGCCGCAGGTCACCCGGGCGGGACCAGGCGGAGGACGTCTAGCTGTCACCCTAGGGCACAGGCGCGCTGCTGGATGCCGGGTGGGGTGGAAAGCTTTCGCTCTTTCCCCCTAGCTCCTGAGAAGCCACCCCTTTCCTAGGCATTGTGCCCTGGTGGACAGGTCCCCAGACTGCCGCTCTGAGCCCCCGGGGACCAGAGACCTCGAGTGCCGAGTCCTAGCTCCCAAGGACTGCGCCCCTCTAGCCTGAAGCTCACCTCTGGCTCTCGGAGACGCGCGGAGAGGTCCAGAGTTCGCCCTGGCGGGTGATGAACAGCGCGTCCCCGGCTCGGGCTCGGCTCTCGGGGTCGCCACGCACCCGCAGCACTGCGCAGGCTCTCGGACCCCGCTCCCCGCTCTGCCCCAGGGCCCTTTACAGCTCAGCGCGGGGCTCCCGGGACTGGCGGCGCTCAGCCAGGCGGGACGCGCGAGTACGTGGCGGGCGCGAGGGGCGCGCGGGCGGGGAGCGCGGGTGGCGCGCTTGCCCCTCCCGGGGGCCGCGCCCCGTGCTGCCCACTCACAACCTGCGGGGGGCGGGGGGTGGTGGTGGTGGTAGGGGGTTGGGGCTTCAGCCTTGAGCCCCAAACTTGCCCTTCGGGTTCACCCTCCTGTGAAGTTCTCAGACCCTCCAGACAGCCTCCTTTGGATGGCTCTGCAGTCTCCCCCACCATCCCAATCCAGTGAACGCTGAGGGGTTTACATTGAGCAGTAAGGAAGCAGGTGCCCAGTTAGTGCGAGTATTCACTTAATTGTTCTCGATATGCCCAGGGTTTGTTTGCAGGCATAGTTCCCAGCACACATCTTCTTCCAGGGGCGGAGAAACAATGTAGTTTTGCTTATTTGGATGACCCACCCAAATACAGTAGCAAAATCATCCAGTTAAAATAAGACAGGCCCTAAAATAGTCATGATTTAATATAGAGAAACAGAATATTGGTGTTCCTTTAAGGATCCTCTACCTGGGACAGCCCACAGACCGAGTCCTGCAGGCGTTCCCTGCACTGTGAGGCGTTACCTGCAGAACCAAACACTCGCCCGAGGGTCAGTGTTGATGCATGTTGGTGAGAATGCCTTTCTTTTTCCTCCATCCGTGCAGCCTCACCTCCTGACTATAGCGCCTTCTCTCTGATGCCTCTGAGAACCTGACCCCGCCTAGGGAAATCCAGTCACCATCATTCCATTGGGTGACTCTGCCAGTCCCCACCACTGTCAGATTCTGCTGGGTGTAAGAGGCCCTCAGGCAAAGGCACTCAAGGGACAATGGCTAAAAGTAGGACAGCAAAGGTGGGCTGGAGGAGGGGAGCCAGGATTCAGCCACTGAGGTGGGGTCCTGAGAAGAGTGGGGACTTCCCCTTGTCTAATAGGGTATTGGAGGCTGGATGCCAGGAGAGGAAGGCACCTGATTTTCTCAGGAGGATTCCTGTGTAAAACTGACCTCTTGAGACAAATACAGCCCTCCCCCCCCAACCCCACCACGTCCCACAGCGCACATCCATGCCCACACATGGACATCATAATGGCTGATACAGTAATTCCATCCATCATCGGCTGACAGCAGGAGAGGGCTCCTATCTCCCAAAGAAGGATTTTAGCCTCCAGAGTCTTACCACAGCCTCGGAATGCGCAGTTCTCTTGAGCGGTGTGATATGAAGAACAAAAGAGCTTCCCTTTCCCATCAATCTCCTTCAACCCTGGACACCTTATTATCAAATCTTATATTTCTTTTAAGTCTGATTGCAAACACTAGCTTTCACAAAGCATTGCACCTGCTGAGATCTCCGTGTGTCTGAGAGCCCCCTCTCTGTTAGGAAGATGGCAGAGGAATCTTCTCCAGACCCCTGGGGGCTCACAACCTGCTGGTGAGATCCTAGGCTACCTCCAAACCAGCTCAGCAAGATGTTTTGTTTGAAGTTCACAAAAAGTAAGAGGTATCTAAGTCAGAAAGAAAGTGAAAATAACATATTAGGAAAATAGCTGGGAAGGGCAAAATGATCCACTTATCTTTTTTGCAAATCTGTAACCTTTTTGGTTCTTTATTTACTAGAGACCTGATGCATATATTTGAGGGTGGGGTCCCTCATCCTGGGTGGAGTCCTCAGCCTATCTGGTGATTGGGGTCAATTGGGGCCATGGGAAGTTGGCTGGGGGAAAGGGCCATGGGACGTGGGTTCTGTGGGAGCACACTGATCACCAGGGGGCAGTGCCTGCATTGAGTGTCTGCCCCCTGGTAGTCAGTGCATATCATAGCGACCAGTTGTTCGATCACTTAGACATATATGTGTGTGTGTGTATGTGTGTGTGTGTATGTGTATACATACATACATATATATAATTCTAAGCATTGAAGAGACAACTGGCCTGTACTACACACTTTTGAAAGTGTGCTTATAATATCTGTCCTCCCTTTGCAATCATTTTCCACGTGGGTTAGTTTTGGGGCTAGGTTTTTGTTTTGTTTCATTTTGCACTTCGGTGGCTCGCACAGCTGTTAATATTAGAGTTGGGTTCAAACACAGATTTTTCTGGCTCTTGGCATATGCTGATTGAACAGAAAGATTTCATGTAACAGAAGAAATGCAGAACCACTCTTTTCCAAACGACAATAAATACCGGAGGGGGTATTTAGCAAGATCCTTCTTAAGTGGTAAGGTTTCTGCAGCATTTTTTTCCATCAGCTTGATTCCTCCCCCCATTTTCATCTTGTTATCCTTATTCCATTGCATGCCTCTAACTGCCCTTTATCTCTCTAACCCTGACTCTCTCCATCATTAGATGGTCCTACTGTGTACACAATTAAATTCCTCACAGGTGCCTCAAACACAGCCTCCAGAAACCTGAGCTCATTATGTTCCCCTCAAGCTTGTTGTGATTTCTCCTATATTTTGTTTCAGTTAATGACACCATCATTCACTTGGTCACCCAAGCATAGGCCCATAGTAATTCTAGGCTCTTCTTTCTTAACTTCCATATACATTCAAACCACAAGTTGTACCAACTTAATTTCCTAAATGGTTCTCAAAACTCTCATCTCCTCTCTATTTTCTCAGTAATTGCCTTGATTTGGGGTTGAATCATCTCTCACTTAGACCATTACAATAGCTTTACCACGGTTCTTTGTTCAAAACACACTCTCCTCAAATCCATGAAGTACCTCTCTTCCACCGAGCAATCCATCCACAACCCCAGCACAGCCTCTCAGTCTGTGCAGCACTTGGCTTTGTGACTCCCCACTTCCATTTCCTCCATTCTCTGGTTTTCACCTTAGCACCGATGGTGACATTGCAAACACACAGCTATGTGTGAGGCTTTCACATCTTTGTATGTGTGCTTCCATGCCTTTTCTTCCTGGTAAGTTTTTACTCACTAATGTGGCCTTTTTGTTATAACCTTGCCCTGGCAAGACATTTGGTCTTGTCCAAAAAGTCCACTGAGACAACTGGACTACACCAAAAGGTCCTTGATATTTGGTTCTTGATATTGGATCCTGTCCAAAATGTTCATAAAGACAATAGTTATCTACCTATCCCCATGTGTCATTACCGAATAGCTACCAAGGTTGAGAAGGGTTATTGTTTGACAATATAACCACAACACATTGAACCAATAAACATGATAGTTTTTTATGTATTAATTCTGTAAGCCCAAAGTATAAGTAAACCTTATTTGAACTCAGGGATTCTTTGTAAGCATGGATGTTTTAAATAGGAACATTTGACATGGACCAAATGTGCTCATATAGGTTTTCGATAGGATCAAATTTCAAGGACATTTTGGTGCAGACCGAATGTCTCCATGAATGTTTTAGATGGGACCAAGTAGCCACTGTTCTAACAGTGCATGATATTGATTCCATATGAAACTTCTCACACCTGCTCTTGCTCCTCCAATACATTCTTCAAATTAAAGATAAGTGATGTTTCAAATATCCCAAATCTGAGCCTACCACTTTCTTGCCTAAGTTCCTTCAATGGTTCTCTATTACTCTTAGGCTGAAATCCAAATTTTTTTAAAAATATATTTTATTGATTTTTTACAGAAAGGAAGGGAGAGTGACAGAGAGCTAGAAACATCGATGAGAGAGAAACATGATCAACTGCCTCCCGCACACTCCCTCTGGGGATGTGCTCACAACCAAGGTACATGCCCTTGACCAGAATTGAACCTGGAACCCTTCAGTCTGCAGGCTGACGCTCTATCCACTGAGCCAAACTGGTTTTGGCTGAAATCCAAAATCTTAAACATATTTGTTAGGGCCCAGAGTGATCTGGGCCTTAACTGCCATTTTGTCTTCTGTCATACTTCCATTTTCTTTGAGGCTCAGGTACCTTTGCTTCCCCACAGTCGCACAAATGTGCCCTATTCCTGTGCATCCATGTCCTTTACATATGTGTTCCCTGCCTAGAATTGTTCCTTTCTGTCCCTTTACCTGGAGAGCTACCACATACTCTATATGTCAGCTTCAATACCACTTGTCAAGAACTTCCCTAGTGCTTTTGTACATTTTGGTCTACAGGGTCCCTACAAATACATGCAGGTTGCACACCTGCAATAACTCACGGGGTGCCTTCACGCCAAAGACATGAAGGGGACTGAATATTAATTATGGCAATTTGCTAATAGGCAATAGTAAAGTGTCTTAAAGAAGGAGAGCCATTTTGGCTACTCTGTTTTTCAACACCTTTCCTACATAACACCAGAGTTAATTATATTTGGTAATAATTATCCATAATTTTTTAAAATTTAGAGTCTGCCTCTCACACCAGATTATACGTCCCCTTGGGAAAGAGATTGCCTTTGTCATGTCTTCTGTTGCACCCTGAAGTCCTACCCTCTTATCTGCCACTGGGTGACATTAGTGATACCTAGTGAGTGAAGTGATGTGGAGCTGGCTGCATGCAGGCTTTCCTCGAGACTGTGTGGGCTACACCTGGAGTCTTAAGCAGACATAATTGCTTCTTTCAGCTATTCTAGTAAACTCATTGCAGGCTGATCTCTGTTGTTAGATCCACAAGAAAGTGAGTTGATCACAATTTGCCAATGTTTTTTCAAGTCCATATGACAGAAATGCCAGAGTACCCACCACTCAAGATGCTTTGTAGCATTAACCAACAAAAAAATCACTGAAAACACATTTTCAACTTGAAATGTGCTTTCCTTGTAGTTATAAGCAGATTACATTGAGCAAAATGACAGAGATAAAATCCTAGTTAAGTTTAATAACACGTGCTTAATGTCCATGTATAATAATGTACAACACTTTAGCAGTTTAATTTTCCTTTCTATTTTATAAGCTTTCCTCCAATATCATAAAATTTCATATGCCTGACGACCTACCTCCACATAAGCAGCTTTCCTCACTGTGCTCAGAGACACAGGCCAGGTTCCCCTGGCAACCAGAGTGGCCTGAAGCCCTATTAATGCTCTGCTCATTTTGGCTTCATTTTACCATTAATTTAGTAAAGAAAAAAAAAGGGAGTATTCAAATGAAACAAAACTACTTTTGTCAAAATTAGTACTTTTTGCCTTCAAAAGACTAATTAGTGGAGGTATCCCAGCAATGATCAAAATTAGAATATCAATTTATACTTTAAAAGTCTCACGCAGAGTTCTACATTTTGTTTTCATTATAGAAATATTCTCCCAGCAAACCCCTCTGCACACATTATACAGGGGTGGGAAAAGGTAGGCTTACAGCTGTGAGTACAGTAGGAAAAAAGAGTTTATTATTGTATTATTAAGTATATTATTTATATTACTGTTATTATTTTGTATCCTTACTTATGACATCTTTTAGGTAATAATGGCTGGTAATTTAACCTATGTTTTCCCACCCCTGTATATTTGTAAGAAAGGGAGGTCTAGAGTTTGAATTATTGTAATTGTACTAACTTGGGAACGCCTTTGAAGTTTTTCACATCTTTAAAACTTTACCTAATCTTTTCAAGAAATACCTTTTTCATTATTTTTGTCCTAGCATAATACCTTCTGCTATATCTGATAAAAAGGTGTAAATGGAGGAGGAGAAAGAGAAATAGACTCAGAGAAGTCAAGAGCGGAGAGAATTTTAGGAAGTAGAGGTAATCAAGTGCCACATGACAGAGATGTAAATAAGATATTAGACAAAGGGAAAACCACTGGGGTCCAAGAATAATACATAATTAAAATTTATATTTGAGTAGAATGGAAATGAGTTGACAAACAATGAAAGTCTGAAGACCCATTTGGTATTAGAGTTCCCTGTTGAAATTCTTACATTGGCAGAGAGGGTGATGTAGGGGGATAGTGTGAAAGACACTTGCCCTGAGGCCCTTTCTCACTTTACATCATAGAAAAGCCCACCCACTTGGGTTGATTGCTGAGTGAGAGACCTGTGAACTCCAGGGGTGGGGTTGCCCTCTATGCATTAGACAAGGTCCCAAGCTTTTTGCCTATGAGATGTTTGGGAGTCAAGGACTTAGCCCTGGGTCATGAAGACAGCAGCTTTTGTTTTCTCCACAACCATGTGGATGTTCTTTATTTGCCCTTGTGTATCCACTATCTTCTCCACTCTATTCTGTACCTAAAAGGTTCTGGTTGGGTCCCGGTATAGGAACACTCTGGCAAAAGATCAGAGAGCAGACAGAGTAAAGTCTTATTTTTGTCACAATGCCCTCCCACCAGGGCTCTGCATCCCCTGCTGAAGGGCAGAACTCCTGCCTAGTAGCCCACGCTGTCTGGCTAACCTCTCAAAACCAAGAATTCTTCCTACCTCTTGCCCACTTAGGCCAAGGAGTGGAAGAACTCCCTCTCGCTTCTCTCACGGGGGTAATGAATTCATCCTTTCCTTTTTTCCTTCAGCTTTTCCCACACCTTATAAATATCCCTTTATTAAATGTGCCGCGCCAGCATGGCCAAGGGTGAACCTGAGAGCAGGCGGTAAGGGATTGAGAAAAAACAGACAAGAGAATGAAAGCTGGGTCTTGGAGAGACAGCTGCAGCACCCACAGGCGGTGTCTCTATTTTATAGTCAGATTTCCACGAGGCAAAGTAAGAGCGTGGTCACGATGTTTACAACACTCTCCTGGGTTTTGATCCTACTCAATTACATGCACCTGAACTCTATCAAACCCACATCACTCAGGCACGTGGGGCCACGTATTCAAACCATAGGTTCAAGCTTACAACTATAGCTGTTGTGCTGGGAGGGCCCTGCCCTCCAAACTGGGACTTGCATGTGACAATGAGAGGACTGTGCCTTCTCATTAGTCTGAGGCTTGAACCTCTCCAAACACTGTAGCCACTCTCCACAATTAAAGGTGTTGGTCTGTCTCCTTTTAGGACCCACATTCCGTGATTTGTGAAAGATCTTTGCTGGTTGTACTCACCCTGCTGCAAGAAGGGAGCTGGACAGTAACAATGCATTTGTCCCTCTGTTCATGCTTGACCCCCCACACCATAGAGAAGGAAATTGGTTCTGACTTTCTCTAGGCTCATTTTGAAAGGTTATACTCTTGCATTTGATTATCTGTCTTCCCAAATGTCCTAATTGAACATGAAAAGATGCTCCCTTGCCCAACTTTCATTTTTTTTGGGGGGGTGGGTGGGAAGAGTTTGCCTTTGAATTGGCTTGGAATATGACAAAAAACATTAGTGACACAAAACAGCATCAACACAGACATGCCTCAAACAGATGTTTCCTTGCTCTTTTAATCATCAGCATTAAGTATTTCCACTGTAGTTAAAACATAGTCACACTCACAGGTCATGATTAGACCACATACTGACCAAAGGATGTCCTCATTAGCTATTGTGGAGAGACATGGCAAACTGGTTCAATCCTGACAGGATAAGGGTTCACACATGTTGAAGCCACATGGTGTCAGCTGATTAAATACTACATGCATTATTTGTAGAAAGTCAAAATTTTTCATGTGGTTCCTAGTGATATCATATCTTCCCTCATTTTATTTGCATAACATTTTGCAGAAACACATTAGAACTGTAAGTGATTCTTTTATTATTTTCTCTTTGTTTTCTATCATAACAATAGGGTCCCCTATCCTTAGCTCAGCCCTACTGGGTACATCAGTCATTACTAAAACTGCAGTTCTGGGAATTATGCTCTTTCCCAGTGTTTGTATGCAACTCATGTGGCTTAGAAAAGACATAGTAAGAGGAGATCCCCCTGGGGATATTTTTCATAAAGATTTCCTGAACCCCCCCTTCCGTCACCAGTATAGTCCACACCAAATAGGTCTGGAGCAGAGGAGGATGCCTCTCCATTTCCATCTTTATAACCCCATCTACTTGCGAACACTAATTTGGAGCACAGCTGAAGGCACTTCAGATCTTCATCTTCTAAGAACTGAATCAGAAAAGCCATTTTAAAACCATAAGCACATTATTCATAGTTCACATGATTGTCTCATGATTTCACTTTATGTATAAAATCATGAATTTCAAGAAAGAGCAAGAAGGTCAGGAGCTTTTAATCTTTGGGGATAACCCACACTACTGACTCACAACCCAGCAAACATGGAGATTGAGGTCAGGTTCACAAAGACTGACCATTGAGAAATTGACCCATTGCTTTTTTGGAGGATGACTGGTTTTCTAAGAACTGAGGCGTTCCTCAGTCCCTGAAAAGCTCTTTCTGTCTTGCCCTCGAAAGGCCCAGGAGAAACTGTGCAAAATTCCCAGAATGTATCTAAGAAATCCCACAAAAACAACCCCCACCCCCAACTCACTTGGTTCACTTGACCTCACCAATCCCCCTGTTCTGTATGCAAAGACTGAAAAACATTTTGATTTAATAAATATTTATAATGATATCACTACTGATATACCCCAATACTATATCTGGCATCCACAAAACATGTATTCACTGAGTGGATTTAAAAAATGGGAGAAATGAAGCAAAAAATGGATGAATGAACTTGAAATCAGAGAAGGTATTAATAGGTTAGCATGTGTTTGAAAGGTAGTATTTATTTGAGACAGGAGTTATATTTGATTTACCAACTTTGTTCCTTATCCTTTTGATTTACCAAAAGTATTTTCTTATACACTCCTTCTTTATTTTATTTTTCAATTACGTTTTAAATTATATATTATTTTGTATTAATTTCAGGTATACAGCATAGTGATTAGCCAAACATATACTTTACAAAGTGCTTCTCCCAATATTTCCAGTACCTATCTGGCACCATACATAGTTATTATAATACTAGAGGCCCTGTGCATGGATAGGATCCCTAGGGCTGACCAGCAATCAGGACAGATCAGGGCCTTCCGGCTGCCAGCTGGGGCCTGCCTTCCCTAGCTGCTGACTGCTGGCCAGGGCTCCCTTCCCTAGCTGCCAATCAGGGCCTTCCTTTGTTTTGCGCCACCCCCTGGTGGTCAGCACACATCATAGCAAGCAATCGAACTTCCAGTCAAACTCCCAAGGGGACATTTTGCATATTAGGCTTTTATATATATAGATTATTGATTAAATTTCCTATGCTGTGTTTGACATCCCATGACTGTTTTGTAACTACCACGTTGTACTTCTTAATCCCTTCACTTTTTGAACCCAGTCTCCCCTCCCTATATGAGTCTGTTTCAATTTTGATCTTTAGATTGCATGTGTAAATGAAATCATTTGGTATTTGTCTTTTTCTGACCTATTTCACTTAGCATAATAGTCTGTTGTCCCAAATGGTAAGATTTCATTCTTTTTCTATGGCTGAGTAATATTACATTGTCTATATAATACCATAATTCCTCTATCGATGGGCACTTGGGTTACTTCTATATCTTACATACTTATGAGCAATGTGATAGAACTCAAAAGATAATAAATCTACTGAAAACAAGCTTGTGGATTCTTTTGAGTCCTATGTAGGATCCTGTTCATTTAAGATTAATAAGCTCAGTGAGTTTAACAAAACTTAGGAGTTCATAAGTTCAGAGTTCAGACTCAGAATAAGATTTGAAGGCAGTGCTTGCCAAAAATGTTACTTGTTTTGCAAGAAATTTCACAATTATTCAGTTACCACTTAGAGTCTAGAAACAAAATCCCCTAAGTGCAGAAGCCACAATAGCTCCTGACATCTACTAACACTATCTCTGACTGACTCCTTTGTCTAATAAGATAAAAAAGGATCTTTAATTTCTAGCATTTTTGCAACATATGCCATTAAAATTAAAAGCTTTAAACTGCACCGATCAAAGATTAGTTCTCAAAAAGAAAGTTTAAATCATTTACATTAAGACTGAAAGAGGTACTTACAAGAGTATTTCAGGTAACACAGAGGTGAATTCTGTTTCATTTTATTCCTTAGTTCTTCCCCCCTTGAATCCCTTAATTTAACAACATGTGAAAACAAGGACATTTGAACACCAGAGGGAGTAGCTGCTATAAAATATTACTTTGAGTAAAAAGATAGAAGCAAATTAAAATAGAACTCACATGTAAAAGATCATTATTTTCAATGATACAGCAAAATGTGAACCCTGTTTTACTTCAAAGTTACTGTTTTATTTGGATTTCAGAATCTGTGTAGTATATTAAAACATCTCTTTGTGTTGAAAGCAATTCTATCTAATAAAGAGGGAATATGCTAATTGACCATCACACCTTCACTAAACTGGTGGCACCCACAGCCAATAAGGAGGGAATATGCTAATTGGCTGCGACACCCTCTAAGATGATGGTGCCTACAGCCACAAGATGGTGATGCCCAGTCCCCTCAGTCCCACCCATCCAGCAGGCACGCAGCACTGCTGGGCCCACCCCCCAAGCGGGTCCTGCCACTCTCTGTGCCTGCCTCCCAAGTCCCCCTGCCCCCTCAGTCCCCAGACGCCCAGGGTTGGTCCAAGGCACAGGCAAGCCTTGGATGGTGGCTGTCCAGCCACCCAGGGTCGCATGAGGCTCAGGTAACTAGGGCTGGGCGAGGCTGGGCAGTGTCAGCAGCAGAGGTATGGCAGCACCTTCCACTGATCACTGGGTTACCTCCCGCCCCTGAGGGCTCTCATTTCGTGAGAAGGGGCAGGCCAGTCTGAGGGATCCCCTCACCCCCCACCCCATGCATGATTTTCATGCACTGGGCCTCTAGTAATATCATAAAGTTGTACAACTCTGCTTTTGTTAAAGTACTTCATATGATAATATCTCATTTGGTCATGATAACTTCTTGGTGCTTCATGCAGAATAACGTGATTATATCTTTATTATAATTTAAAATAGTCTCCAAGGGATTAAGCCACATAACTGTGATCATTTAATAAGTGAAGGAATTAGGAATAGAATCATTCTTTTGATCTCACCCAGTGATAATTTCACCTCCCCAGGTTGAATTAAAGCAGAGATGAGTCATAAGGGTAAAACTGAAGTGTGAGAAGAATATCAAGTGTTTGCTTTAACTTTGAAACAAGAACTGCAGCTTCATTGTCTCTTGTGCAAGAGCTAGTTGATGGACTTTATGAAACAGCAACAAATGGTCACAGTGGAAATCATTGTGAAAAAAAACAACAATGTTAGTATATTAAACTCCCTTATAAAAGGGGTATATTTAGACAACTAAAGCAAGTAGAAGGAAAGACTGATAAATTCCACAGCCAGTTCAAAGAAAGATATTGAATAAGTGAATACTGCAAATATGTTTGTTTGAAGAAAATAATAGATATGAACAGGATTATATAGCAGATGTAAAGTAACACAATTATAAATCATTAAATTTATCAAGTTTAGTTGGTAAATATTGAGAAAATATCATTTATAGTTCAAAATAAAAAAAAAAGATTTATATTTGTTAGTTTAAAAACATCATTACTTTCCTTGGTAATATAGTCACATAAACCAAAAATCAGAACTGTTTACAAAAGTATTAGTAACTTTAATATATATATATATATATATATATATATATATAT
>JAAGEH010000040.1:563593-594374 GCA_011751065.1 Lasiurus cinereus
AGAATCATTGATTGGCTGCCTCCTGCACATCCTACACTGGGAATCGAACCAGCAACCTGGGCATATGCTCTGACTGGGAATCAAACCACGACTTCCTTGTTCACAGGTCGACCCTCAATCACTTAGCCATGATGGCCAGGCTGTACATCCACTTTTTTATAGACTCATCTATTGATGGGCATTTGGATTGCTTCCATAACATACTTACAATTGTAAACCTCCATTTGCCCACCCCCATACTCCCAAACTCTTCATCCTAAAGAGTAATATAAAAACCTTCATTCATATGAAATGTCTTTGAATCAAAAGGGAAAATAGAATTCTTAGATTGTAGTTCATTAGGTCCTAAGATATTCATCATACTTGCTCAAATGTGACAGATTATTCCTGGTGTTAATACATGTAGCAAAATGTAACTGAACATAAAGCAAATAAATATTGATTCCCAGTTATGAGTTTGCAAATAAGCAAGAAAGACTAGTGCTCTTCTAGCAGGTAGTTATTAAGAATAGAAAAGGCAGAACTAATATGATATCCTCTCTATCTGTTATCATTTCAGCCTACTGCTTTGCTCTGACCTCAGCTCTGGCAACCAGTTGCCATCAGGTGTAATCTAAGAGCATTTCATCTCTGTTACACCATGTAGCTCTTACTTTCTGCCATAATGTTGTAGCCACTGTTATGTGGGAATCCTGCATGCACCCTGACCAGGACATGCAACCAAGGTAAGTGCCCTTGACCAGAATAGAACCTAGGACACTTCAGTCTGGGGGCCAATGTTCTATCCTCTGAGCCAAACCTAGGGCTGTTCAGCTATTCTAACAGAAACACATATCTAGGAGTGTGAGGGAGTTAACAGCCCTGGAATAACCCTTTCCGCTGGGGATTGAAACCATTTGATAAATGCTTCCATTTGCCATGTTTCAGATGGGTGTTTCTGTGCTTTCTGCCAAGTTCTTTAGAGAATTCTCAAAGGAGCCCCAGTTGCCCACAGCAATGACCAACTCAATTATGCACTAATGCCTCAAGTTGACTTCCTCCTGCTCCTCTTTATTTTATTTTTCCCTGTCTTCCGCTCCCATCTTTTTTTCTTTTGACCACCTTTCAGAATATTCAGCCTTCATGCAAGCTTAATGGATGCTGTGGTGCTTTATCCAGCACTTCTCTAAGAATGACAGCACTCATGTCTCAGGGATTAGAAATATTGCTTGTTGATGGCTCTCTAAAAATTTGCTTTTGACTTAAGATGCTGCATTACTCAGGGCTGTACTACTTTCCTGAGACTAAGTAATACCCAGTGACTCATCCATATTGGGACATAGAGGCCTACACCCCTTGCCCCAATTTGGAACAACTCAGATTGAAAACTTGCTGTGGGATTTGATGAGGCCGCCATTGCAACTGCATCACATTTCAACTTCCCCATTGGTCCAAATTCAATTCTCTTCTTTGTACATGTTGATACAGAGAGCACACTTACTGATAAATATACTCAACACAAATCTACCTCGCAGGGGCCATTTCCATGTTTCCGGAGATATAAGACTTTATTCTAAGCTTTGTTTGGGAGAAGACAGTTGCCCTGAGTTCATTCTCTCTCTCTCTCTCTCTCTCTCTCTCTCTCTCTCTCTCTCTCTCTCTCTCTCTCTCTCCTCTCCTGTTACTTGAGGGCTTTTGATGATTACTTAATTTCAGCAATATTTTCTTAAGAGAGGTTAATTACTTTTTAAAATAAAATGTAGGATTAATAACTAAGGCATCCCAACTATTTTTTGGTAGATGAAGAGCAGTAGAAAGAACATGCATCTCAATATGTTTTTTATCTCTTATGAAAAAAAAATCTATATTTCGCATTATCTTAAAACCTTGCAGCCAATGTTCTTATATTGTTTTCTTCAATTTTTTTCTTATCACCTTTTTATGCTGTACAATCTCCTTCCCATACACCTAAAAATTCTTGGCACTTTTACATTTTAGTAGCTTTCAATTCTCTTATTCCATTGCCAAGTGACTATCTTTTGTAATTAAAATTCTAAATTTATAAGGTCATATACCACTTTTTAAGATAACTTATGGCAGGGATTTAAATTCAAGTCTAAAGCTTATTCATGCAGGACCATTTATCTTTGGCACAGCACCACCTGCCTGAGCAGGAAATTAAGTACTGTCCTTTCTCTGACTATTTTTTCTTAATGGGGAGGTAAACACAGTAATTACAAAGAAATAGAAAATTGTAAAGAGAAGAGAAACAAGTCTAAATATGTAGTTGTTTGTGATTATGCTGCTTTTTCAATCAGACATGATGAAAGAAAGAATTAAACAATAATGTAATGATTTCTACCAGTATGGAAAATCAATCTAGAGCACTCAGGTTTCCGAGGCAATGCATTGTCTTTAATGGCAATAAATGTAAACTGCATAATTTATAATGTACAATATTCATTTTATTTTGCTTACATTAATCTGGTTGGTGTCAAAGAAACATAAGAAAATACTTTTTGGCTTTTATTTCCCTTGGGCCTTTTATAATTCATGTAAAACATCAATATCACATTCATGGCCAGGTGGCTCAGTTGGTTGGAACATCATCCCATATACCAAAAAGTTGTGGGCTGGAATTCTGGTCAGGACACATTCCTAGGTTGTGGGTTTGACCCCCTGTCAGTGTGATCGATGTTTCTCTTTTACATCAATGTTTGCTTTTTTTCTCACTCTCCCCCTTCCTCTCTCTCTAAAAAATCAATAAAAAACATATCCTCAGCTGAGGATTAAAAATTGTTTTTTAATTTTTTTATTGATTTCATAAAGGGAGAGAGAGTTGGAAACATCAATGATGAGAATCATTGATCAGCTGCTTCCTGTACACCCTGCACTGAAGATCAAGCCTGCAACTTGAGCATGTACCCTTGACCAGAATCAAACTCAGGACCCTTCAGTCCACAGGCCAATGCTCTATCCACTGAGCCAAACCAGCTAGGACAAAATAATTTTTTAAAGTATATTTTTATTTATTTCAGAGAGGAAGGGAGAGGGAGAGAGAATTAGAAACATCAATGATGAGAGAGCATCATTGATTGGCTGCCTCCTGGGGATTGAGCCTGCAATCGGGGCATGTGCCATTGGCTGGTATCAAACCTGGGACCCTTGAGTCCACAGGCTGACACTGTAGGGCCAAAATAATTTTTTAATAAAATAAAAAAATGAATATCACATTCCCTAATTATAAGTACCATGTTGATATTGTTGTATTTAACCCTGCTGTTAATTAACTGGAAAGGAACTTAGGGAAGTCTGAATATCATAGGTATAACCAGTAAAGTCTGGGTGACGTAGAGAAGGCACTTGTCTATCAGTCACACCTGGGAGCAGGTCATTGGCCAGAGCGGGCATGGCCACTGCAAGGGCGTGGAATCTGAGAAACATAAGCTCCTCAACAAAGGAGTTCCCTCTCTTGCTGCTCACATCTGCCTCCTGGCTTGTGGGGCTGTCATGCTCTGCACTTGCCCACATGCTGCACTGCCATGTGGATCCCACACACAATGGACTGATGGACTGGAACTAATCTGATTCTGCTCCAGACCCAGCTCCACTGTGGAAAGGAAACTCTGGACACTGGCTTTGCTTTTAACTCAGTTGAATCCCCAGCTACATGTTTTCCAGGACTGGTTTAAGGGATATGGGACTCAGGGATATAATTTCATACAAATAAAGCTTTCTACCACACCCCATCCTCCCAGAGGAGCCTTTGGAAATTCTTATTCCAGTGTTACCCCAAGAACCCCACTTCCACTAGCAAAGAAGAAGGGCAATCTACGCAGTTCTCTAATAACAATGTCATTTAAATGATGTTTCTGGATTGAAGCCTCAGTGTTAGCAACTTGGATGTTTTTTTTTCTCAGGACACAAACACACAAGGAGCTTGCTGGCAAGCAAACAGCTAGCTAGTTTGCCACTGTATTTCTCCAATGTGCAGAGATGATCATTTTTGTTATATGTGACCACAACAGAACAAGGTAAGGCCCAGGTGATATTCCAATATAAATTGGGAAGTCCTTCTTCCCATATGTTCCTCTCCCTCTCCCCTTCCCAGGGGGACATCCCAGAGCTTATCTAAAGGTACATATGTAAATTGAGCCACTTTAAAAGGGAGCTAGACTTGCCATCCCAGAGGAACTGCCTTGCAGGTCCTATTCCTCAAATCTCTGGAATGTTAAAACAGGAATCTTAAAACAGATAACCCTTTGGACTGGGCCTAAAATAACATTATGTCCCAAAGAACTATTTGCAAAGATAGCAAGAAAGCAGATATTATGATATGACTCCAAAACATTGTTCAGAATTAGTGTTGCTATGTTAGCTTTTTTTGCACCAATAGAAACACCTTCTTTCCATGTATGTAATTGTCTCCCTCCCCTTTCTCATAAACACCCCTTGCCTTTGTCTCCTAATCTGAAAATGATTTGGGTTTCAGAATCAGTGCGTTTCCCAAATAGCTTTTAAAAAAAATCTCAAATAAATGCTTGTTGCCTCCCACTTTGGCTCCTCTTTATTTTTAGGTTAACAAGCTCTGTGTGGTCTAATTATTCTACCCCATTTCTTTTTCTTTTACTCAATTTATCTATCTTACTTCTAAGCACTCAGTCAAAGCTTATCTCAAAAGGAATGAATGGCCAAATCTAAATGACTTAATTGGATAGGCAGCTGATTCCAGATATTAACGTTTCATAGTGAAGAACATTTTACTGGTAAGATTTTTTTTTTTAATTGTGAATTTCTGATAAGCATTCATATACCTCTGAGATGGTAACAACAAATAATTCATCACCAATACTTAAAAAGTGTAGAGATATCTGAATGGAGAGGAGAATGGCACTGAAGCGAATCTCTGAGATGTCATAAATAAAACCTAGTGTATAATTGAGTGCACAGTGCATGGTAAGTACTTAGTAGAGAGTGAATAGAATTATAGATTGCCTCATGAAGGGACAGGTGCCTAAATCATGCTAGATTAAGTTCACAATTTGCTATAAAGTTGCATTTTTTGTGTATTATTGGATAACCAGCAAATCAATCTCATTAAAAAAAATGCAACTTAACCTAAGATGTTAATAAAAACTTCCAGAAATACTCTTTAACATACACATATACACACCATATCCCTCAGCTTCATGTAACTGCATCTATCATAGCCTTTCTTATGCCATGTAATTACCAACAGGATCTACTTTTTTCTTTCTTTATTTTTTAATTTAATAAATCTTTATTGTTCAGATTATTACAACTGTTCCTCTTTTTCCCCCCATAGCTCCCCTCTACCTGGTTCCCACCCTACCCTCTGCCCTTACCACTCGGTCCCCTCCCACTGTCCTCATCCATAGGTGTATGATTTTTGTCCAGTCACTTTCTGCACCCCCTAAACACCTTTCCCCTCGAGAATTGTCAGTCCACTCCCTTTCTATGCCCCTGATTCTATTATATTCACCAGTGTATTCTATTCATCAGATTTTTTTATTCACTTGATTTTTAGATTCACTTGTTGATAGATATATATTTGTTGTTCATAATTGTTTACCTTTTTCTTCCTCTTCCTCTTTTTAAAGAATATTTTTCAGCATTTTATATAATACTGGTTTGGTGGTGATGAACTCCTTTAGCTTTTTCTTATCTGTGAAGCTCTTTATCTGCCCTTCAATTCTGAATGATAGCTTTGCTGGGTAGAGTAATCTTGGTTGTAGATTCTTGATATTCATCACTTTGAATATTTCTTGCCACTCCCATCTGGCCTGCATAGTTTCTGTTGAGAAATCAGTTGACAGTCATATGGGTACTCCCTTGTAGGTAAATAACTGCTTTTCTCTTTCTGCTTTTAATATTCTCTCTTTGTCTTTTGCTCTTGGCATTTTAATTATGATGTGTCTTTTTGTGGTGCTCTTTGAATTCCTTTTATTTGGGGTTCTATGTGCTTCCTGGACTTGTAAGTTTATTTCGTTTACCAGGTAGGGGAAGTTTTCAGTCATTATTTCTTCAAATAGGTGTTCAGTATCTTCCTCCCTCTCTTCTTCTGGCACCCCCATAATTCTGATGTTGGTATGCTTGAAGTTGTCCCAAAGGCTCCTTACACTATCTTCATATTTTTGGATTCTTTTTTCTTTTTGCTTTTCTGGTTGGGTGTTTTTTGCTTTTTTGTATTTCAAATCTTTGACTTGATTCTTGAGATTCTCTAGTCTGCTGTTAGATCTCTGTATAATATTTTTTACTTCAGTCAGTGTATGCTTAATTTCTAGTTGGTCCTTTTTCATATCCTCGAGGGTCTCACTAAATTTATCCATCTTTTCTAGAAAATTCTTGAAAAACCTTATAACCATGGTTTTGAACTCTATATCCAGTCATTTGCTTTACTCCATTTCTTTCATTTGTGAACTGTTTCTTTGTCTCCGCATTTTGGCTGCTTCCCTGTGTTGATAGAGTGGCTCTGTGTGCTAGGTCTCCTATAGGGCCCAGTGGCTCAGCCTCCCCAGTTACTTGAGGTGGACACTCTTGGTACACCCCTTTGCAGGCTGTGTGCATGGTCTTGTTATAGTTAAGCCTTGATTGTTGTTGGTATCATTGGGAGGAATTGACCTCCAGGCCAATTGGCAGTAAGGATCAGCTGTGCCTATGCTGGAAGAACTTCTGTGCTGGAGACACCCTTATGAGACAAGACTTGCAAAAGCCTCTGTGCTCAGCTTGGATGGGGCAGAGTCTCAGGGAGGAGCAGACAGCATTGGTTTCCCATCAACCCTGCCCTAATAGGCCCCTGTGTCTCAGTGTCCCACGGTAATCTCTGTAAACACCTCTGAGAGAGAGCTGCCCTTGAGTTCTGCCTGCTGCTAGACAGTCCAGTTTCTCCCCAAATGAGTCTGGGTCCCTAGAGTCTCATCCAGAACTGGAGTTCAGTGCAGTCAGGAGCTTTTGTCTCCCTCCTGCTTGAGAAAGCCAGCTTCACACTCAATTGCCATTCCTCTCCATGCACGTGTCTTAGTACCTCTGCCTCCTGCAGCTCCTCTGAGTCTTAGTGTGCTTTTCTCTTTCCTTCTAGTTGTAGAATTTCCACTTAGCCAGCCCTCCTATGGTTTTGTCCATTTTGTCTTTTAATTGTAGTTTTGAAATTGTTGTGTGAGGCAGCAGTTTAGGTTTTTTACATATGCCGCCATCTTGGCTTCTCCTGGATCTACTTTTTTCTACTTCACCTTGGCCACATGTCTCATACTCCTATGCTTACAAGGTGCCACAAACAGCAGAAATGTTTAGACGAGATAGAAGTAGGTGGGGGTCTGCACCTTCTAAAGGAGGAGCATTGTGCAGCTGATGGTAGTCATGTATAACCTGAGCTCAGTGCTACTGTATAATCTGATTTTTTTTAAGGCTGAAAAAACATATTAGCTTATGTGAAAAAATATTTGCCACTAAGTTAAAATTTTGGAGTCCAATTGTATAAGAACTAAATATAATGTTCATCTTTAGGCCAAATTAAACCATAGGCTGCTAATTTTATGGCCTTTGAATAGAATATGATGTTCTGGAAGGAGTACCTAGGTCTTGTTCCTGTATCTTTAGTGCTTATAACAATGTCCCATATGTAGTAAGAGCTGAGTCTGTGAAGGGCTGAGTATGAACTTATTGCTAAATGTTCCCGGGTGAGTCTAAGGTTGATAGCAATTACAGCATTCAATCTAGAAAACATGCTGTAGCCCAGGGAAATGAATATCTCCAGATTTTCTTTTCTCCTCTAAGACATAAAAGCCAGTCAAGACAATATTATCATATACTCCAGAGACTGTATAGTGAAATGCTTTGTTAAAATAAAAAAAAACTGTAACATTTTGTTATGTCAGAGTTAACTATGAAAATAAAATCTAATAAATTATGTCTGGATAATGCCATATCCCCTTGATCCTGTTCACCTGTCCACAAAAGATTTTTTGAATAATTTTCATGCACAGATTCTCACCCGCATTTATGTTCGTAGTATCCTATGTGTTCATAAAATTGCTGCCCAGAAAACCGTCAACAAGAAAAACCTGAACCAGAGAAAGTGTCCTGAAGAGAATAAAGAATCACTCAATTATATGAGCTGGCTCTTTGCCAAGAGAATTAATATGAATCTTAAAGCAGCTCTCTAACTTTATCTAACCTTTGAAGTGCAGTAGAGGGTTGAAGACATTATATTTAGTTCAGACTAAAAGACGAGTTTAACCCAAAGGATTCAAAAAACAATAACGTGTTTGGTTCAAATTGATCTGCTACCATGGGTTTTTTGCTTGCTCGGACAGCCTAAGTTTAATTTCCTTATTCTTTCAATAATGCTGGTTCTGGCTGTGGGAAGAAGCTCTGCATTGCTGGGCAGTGCATCCAAGTCTTTGAACCTGTGGTGCACACATGAGCTTCAGGGGTTTCATGAAAATCCCTTCCCTTAAATTGTGTGCAAACTGCAACTTACATCTACAATAGGAAGAACTCAAAAGTCACATGAGAAAGAACATGAATACAGATAGGTAGATAGAACTGAGATCATTAATTTGATCCAGCATGATTGCACTTTTAAAGAGTTCAGACACTCTTAAACTAAAAATCTGGCAAAGCACCTTAAACAAACAGTCCTTTTATCAGAAATGTCAAGATGAAAGCAAGCATCATATATACTCAAAATGATTAAAAATAAAACATAAAATGATTTAAAAAAACAATTCAATTAATGGAAACTATATGTCCATCCCTCCAAATAAACATTGATGGCTATCAGAGAAAAACTTGAACAGTCAAATTATCCCCCACAGAAGAATTCGGACATATGAAAAACACCTCTAATCTAAAATTGAGAAAGCAAAAGTAGAAATGGACAAAATATGAAAAGAAAAAAAAAATGAAAGTTATTTGAATTCAGAACATAAATAGAAGGAAAGGTAAAATCATATCTATAATGAGGGCCAAATGAGATGGTGAAAAATAAATAATTATGAGTGAAAACTTAATTAAGGGCATTAAAGATAAGAAGGATCATATACAAAATAAAATGAAAAGGAGAAAAAAAAAAAGAAGTATATGTGTCCAAAAGAAAGTGGTTAAGCCAAAACCAGTTTGGCTCAGTGGATAGAGTGTTGGCCTGTGGACTGAAAGGTTCCAGGTTCGGTTCCGGTCAAGGGCATGTACGTTGGTTGTGGGCACATCCTCAGTAGGGGGCATGCAAAAGGCAGCTGATTAATGTCTCTCTCATCTATGTTTCTAACTCTCTATCCCTCTCCATTCCTCTCTGTAGAAAATCAATAAAATATATTAAAAAGAAAAGAAAGTGGTTAAATTGAAGACATAATTTATGTATAATTAGAATCCCCACAAAAGATGAATCAATGGAACAGAACTTAAACTTTTAATTATAACATAAAATTTAATCTAAAAATACTTTCTAGAAGTCAAAAAACATTGAACTACAAATTGAAAGGGCTGACTCTATAAGAAGAAAAACTGACTTGCAGAAATCAGTTCTGAGATCTACCTTAGTAATATGTTCAAAATTCAAAGAGAATAAAAACCTAAGGGCCTCCAGACAAAAAAAGAAAATAACTTAGAAGGGCAAAGAAAGTTAAACTAGCATAGGACTTTTCAATAATGCCCATTAAAATTATAAAATAGATGACAAAACTAAGAACAAACATATCAGTAATATCTGTTAATATTAATAAACCTTAGCTTACCTGTCTGAAAAAAAAAGATTTTTTATTTGGCTTACATATCAAGATCAGTAAATACCATATGAAGAAAATTATAGAAAATGAGAGGATTTTGAAAGCCTAAAAATATAATAATAGCAAGCAGGTATAATAGGCAAAGGGAAACATTTAGAAAGCAGAATTGTGATACCAATATCAGACAAAAATAGAATGCAAATTAAAGCATATTGAATGAGACAAATGACAAATTTCCATGCAAAAGACACAATTTGCAATGAAGATAAGAGAGTTATAAATATCCATTACCAAATAACACACCAATTTTCTTCAAAAAGTAAAAACTGTAAGAGAAGCAGAGATAAAGATCAAAAGAAAAGATAAATTATACTAATGATTGGAAACTTTAACATTTCTGGTCAAGTAGGTAAAAATAAGTAAGACTAAAAAATATACATAGTATAATCAATACAGCAGTCCTTATAAATCTGCTAAAGGCCTGGTGCATGAATTCATGCACAGATAGGGTCCAGAAGGAGGGGACTGGGAGGTTGGCTGGCCTGCCCCAACCCCAATCAGGGTAGATGGGTTTGATTGGGGGCCAGGCTGGCTGGGGTGAGGGGCTGTGGAAGGTTGGCTGGCCAGTCCAGTCCCCATTGGGCTGATTGGCTGTCACAGTGCACATCATAGTGACTGGTTGTTCTGCTTTTATACACATAGATATCACTCTTTACATCTGACAGTAGGAAAGATATCATCTCACATGCATTTGGAATATTCACAAAATTTTGATCATATATCTGATCAAAATTTGAAACATTAGTAAATTTGGAGAAATACATATATTACAAACATGCTCTTTGGTCACAATGCAATACAACTAAACATTATTAACAAAATCAAAAACCTAAAAAGAACTTCTTCCAGGAACTTTAAATAATTCTTAGGTGAAAAGAGGAATAAAGACTGAAATAAAAGAGTATCTAAAATAATAATGAAAAAAATAAAGCAGAATTTATGACTCATAAAAAGTGATCAGAAGAAAATGTATAATAAACACTCATTAAAAATTGTTTTTAAATCCCCAATTAACCAAATTACCAATTTAAGGAAACAATAACAAAGTAAACAGAAAAGAAATCACAAAGGATTAATAAAAACAGAAGTTAATGAGATCAAAAAGAAAAATTAATACACTTAATTAGTAAATCAAAATAAAAATCAAATTTTCTTTTTAATAGACAAACACTAATTAAGAAATAAAGGGACAAACACACATAAACAAAGTAAGAAATGACAAGGGTAAAATAATTTTAAAATTCACTCTAACCATAGTAGACTCTATTAGTAGGTCCTAATGAAACTACATGCCACTCTTCCTGGTTATTTAGACATGGTTATCAGAAAAATTCCCCATATCTGGGAGAGGCATTGGGAAGTTCTCTTTCACACAATGAAAGATCCCCTATCTCATCAATTGTTAGGCTCATAGGAAAGACATTTCTCATGGCACCTATTTCTTATTCTCAATTTTATACTTATGGGCCAGAATAATTGGAAAATTTTAAATGTCCTTGTTGTATGTCTTTAAATTGAATATATCTTTTCCTTCAACACATCTTTGAGTGTTTACCATGACTCAGGCTCTGGCCTTCCTTGAAGGCAAAGATAGTGCTATGGAATGCTCCATTAAGAGTCCAACATAGGGAGAATCCAAGATGGCGGCATAGGTAAACACCTACACTGCTGCCTCGCACAACAATTTCAAAACTACAACTAAAAGACAGAACGGACATCATCCAGAACCACAGGAAAGCTGGCTGAGTGGAAGTTCTACAACTAGAGGGAAAGAGAGGGGCTCACGGAGACCCAGAGGAGCTGCAAAAAGCTGAGGTACGGAGATGCGCGTGCGGAGAGAGCGAGTGCTGGAGTGCCTGGCTGGCTTTCTCTGGCGGGAGGGAAACGGAGACTCTCAAAGGCATTGAACCCCTTATCCTACGACACTAAACCCCAGATCCAGCCAAAACTCATACGGGGGGAGTTTGGACTGTGAAAAAGGAGAAGTGCAAGGAAATTTAGGGGAGTTGCGAAAGATCAAAAGCCTGGTGGAACACAAAGCACTGCGCGCAGGACAGATTGCTGATTGTATCACTGGCTTTCGCGAGTGGGCGGAAGACAGACCCTCCCAGCTGTGCCACTTCTGAATCCACTAAGCCCGTTTTGGGTGAAACCCTGGGGACCTAGACTCATGTGGTCCTGGTGCTCAGGGAAGCCAGAAAGGCAGCGGTTAGAGGCACTGCGGGCGCACGGCGCACAAGGACCGCTTCAGCGATTACCCAGTCACGTGAGACTCAGGGGCCGTGGAGGGCGGAGCAGTCCCTTAAGCCCTGAGACTCCACCCATTCCCAAGCTCAACAGAGGCTTCTGTGGCTTTGCACATCTAGTATCATAAAGCTGAATTCAACACAGAAGTTTCCCCGGCATAGTGAAAATGCCGAGACAAGGGAACGGATCACAAACAAAAGAAATGGAGGAAAAAAAAACAACTGGATATAGAGTTCAAAACCACGCTTATAAGGTTTTTCAAGAATATGCTAGAAAAGTTGGATAAATTTAGTGATACCCAAGAGGAGATGAAAAAGGTCCAACTAAAGATGAAAAAGGACCAACTAGAAATTAAACATACACTGTCTGAAATAAAAACTATTATACAGAGTCCTAACAGCAGACTAGAGAAAGGCAAGAATCAAGTCAAAAATTTGAAATATAAAGAAGCAGAAAACATTCAACTGGAAAAGCAAGAAGAGAAAAGAATCCAAAAATGTGAACATAATGTAAGGAGCCTCTGAGACAGCTTCAAGCGTACCAACATCAGAATTGTGGGGGTGCCAGAAGAAGAGAGAGAGCAAGATACTGAAAACCTATTTAAAGAAATAATGACTGAAAACTTCCCACATCTGATAAAAGAAATAGACTTACAAGTCCAGGAAGCACACAGAACCCCAAATAAAAGGAATCCAAAGAGGACCACACCAAGACACATCATAATTAAAATACCAAGAGCAAAAGACAAAGAGAGAATATTAAAAGCAGCAAGAGAAAAACAGTTCATTACCTACAAGGGAGCACCCATATGACTGTCAGCTGATTTCTCAACAGAAACGATGCAGGCCAGACAGGAGTGGCAAGAAATATTCAACGTGATGAACAACAAGAACCTACAACCAAGAATAATCTATCCAGCAAAGCTATCATTCAGAATTGAAGGGCAGATAAAGAGCTTCACAGAGAAGAGAAAGCTAAAGGAGTTCATCAACTCCAAACCAGTATTATATGAAATGCTGAGAGGTACTCTTTTAGAAGAGGAAGAAGAAAAAGGTAAAAGCCAAAAAATTATGAACAACAAATACATATCTATCAACAAGTGAATCTAAAAATTAAGTGAATTAAAATTTTGATCAACAGAATAAACTGGTGAATATAATAGAATCAGGAGCACAGAAAGGGAGTAGACTGATAATTCTCAGGAGGACAAAAATCATAAAGCATCAAACAGTCTGTGACATTACAGCAGAAAGATTAAAGTTAGGTGAGATAGATAAGTGATCAATCAAAGGACTTGTATGCATGCATATAAGCATAACCAATGATCACAGACACTGGGGGGTTGGGGTATGCCTGGGAGGGAGGGGGGGCAATGGGGAGATATGTATAAAAAATTAATAAAAATTAATTTAAAAAATTAAAAAAAAAGAGTACCACTAGAAAACTTAAAAAAAAAAAAGAGTCCAACATAGGGTGAGACCACTATTGGTAGAAAGTGATAAAGCCAAGCTAACATAGAAAGTTAGCCAAGGATGTTCAAAATGTCCAGAAAATGAAGAATGTGTCATTCAGAGGAGAGTTTTTATAGGACCGTCAGATAACAGAATTTTTAAGGAACATGACCATCGTTGCGGTTGTTAAACTCTGCTTGTGGATACACCTCTACACGTTTGGCTCTAGGAAAATGCTAATACATACCCTGTGGCTTGATCCACTTGGCTTGGCAGCCTGTAGGCATATAAAAAGCTACAACGGACTTCTTAGGGCTCAGCATTTCTTCCCTTACGGAAAAAAAAAAAGTCTCTGGAAATATGGCATAATCTTAAGGAGGAAGTGAAAATTATCATCCATCCGTTACTTAAAAAAAAAAACAACACCTAAAAATAATGAAATTGACTTTATCCAAGTTCTTGAGTAAGTAAAATCTGTTATAACATGGGAATTTTTTAATTTATAGTACCATAAATTCAAGCATTTTAAAGAGATAATTTTTTAAGTGGAATTTCAAAATTGTGTAGAATCTTCTTTAGAATATTTTTGGAGACATTTCATATTAATTCATTGCTACAGAGAACAAACTTAGGGGAAAAAGTATAGGATTAGAATATGAATTACTTTAAAATGAAAGTAAACTTGACAAGCTGACATTTTACCGCAAATAACCACAGTAATTATAGTTTATCCAGTTCTGCGTTAAAATGTGCCTGAGTACACACACACACACACACACACACACACACACACACAGACAATATTCTTTCTTATGATGTACTGCACACCAGAATATTTTCTAAACTTTCTTTTCCCACTTGCCCCTTTTCATTTTTACTTTGGTTTGGAATAACATGACACTTTTATAAATTGATATTCCCCAGCCTAATTTCCAGTTTGTTCTTTTGGTTTTATTTTTAGTGCCTCCCATATTTGCCCCAATTGAATAAAACTCCTAAGTTGTTTTCTTTGATAGAACTGATCACTTACATAAGTGGTAGCCAATGGAGATAAAGCTGATATAAAATCAAAGGGGGAATTTTCATTGTATTATCACTACCTTCGAAGAGCCCTAATTCTACACACTTTTCCCCACATCTATACACATTCTACAGGACTCAGTGAAATCTAGCTATTATTTGTGATTTTTTTTCTTTAATGCTGCAATTGTTCATTAAATTGACTTTTATAGTCCCTAAAAAGAACATTTTGTTAAACTTGAAACAATCTCAGGGTAATGAAAACCAAATGATTTTCTAGAGTCAAGGCACTCAAAGCCAAAGGAGACAAAAATCCTTTAGAATTGTATCAAATGGCACTGTGCCACTTGAATGTAAAGGCAATGTTCTATAGTTTGCTTCTTCCACTTCTAGAAATAAATGTATTGTCGGAAATGAGTCCATGGAAAAATGTAATGACATGTGATATTAATGATAAAGAAATTCCAAATACAATTTGCTTTTAATAACTAGAAAGTATGTCTCCCTGGTACAAAACAGCAAGGACAAGAAGCAGCAAGTGTATTTTTAATCAAGTAATTTCAAGTCTGACCAAACAAGTCAACCAGTATACCTGTCCTACTCAGAGAAGAGATGTAGGAAAAAGAAGCCTGGTGATAGTCTTGGACAGAGGAGAGAGAAAAAAAGCATCCTGAGATGTTGTTGATCCTGTCTGCTCCCCTACTCATTTGGCCAATAGTAAAAGTTTGTGTTTGTTATAATTTATGGATGAACTTATGAGGGAATCAAAGGTGTGAATTTGAAAGAGCTATCAAATTTACTCTAATTTTTGTAATTGTGGCATCAGAATAAAAGATAAGCATGAATGTGTGTGAGGGTTTCTCTAAAAAATTTTAAAACAATCTACCTTGAAAAAAAATCTTACTATGTTTATCCAAATCCCAAATGCAGCGCGTGTGTGTGTGTGTGTGTGTGTGTGTGTGTGTACTAAGGTTTGCATGAGTATAGATGAGGAAACAAAAGGCCTGGGATAGGGAGAAGTTGGATCTTCTCAATGGACTGTTGACTTTAATTCTTTAAATTCCAAGTTAACCTAATGAAATAATAATAATAATAAAATAACAGCTTTGGCTACAATGGAGACTAATAGGGAGTGTGGAACATAAATTATAATTTGCTTTGATTTTCATATCTTCATATTATAGAATACCATGGATCAATGGCCATGTTTTAAGATAGGGTCTATTTTTAAGGATGTATTCACTCTCATTGAGTAAATTCCCAATGTGGCATTTATTAGCCTGAATTGTCTGACCTGACTGCTTAAAACTCTAAAGTCTGACTTCAACTCTATTTTAATTACAGACTAAACCTTCATTATGGGCTCCAAATTACTCTTTGACTCTAGACAGTGACCAAGTTAAATGAATAATTTAGTCACACTTCTTTTCCCTGCCCATTTAGGTAATTCACAATATGAAGGTCATACAGTGTATATTAGAGAGCCATAAGAAATATTTGAAATGCAAATACTACAAGAATTTGGGTATTTTCCTTCATTTCTAGACTCTAACTACAGATATTGTGCATCCAGTTTACCTTTATACTAAAGTGTATGATCAAAGAACAAGAAGAGTATGATATAATATTTTTGAAAAAAGATACAATACAATGTACCAAAATGATATAATCTACAGGTTCTGTCATGTTTTTCAAACCATGATAAAATATAAAACTTTTTGAGGAAAATTAATAGATATAGGTGATTTAGGTAACAAATAGAGCAGTAAAATTCTCAATATTCTCAAGACAAATCTTCATAATCATCTCTGCTAATTGACTCAAACTATCCAGGTCAAAGTTGGCGTGGTCTCATCCTGGTTGTCAAAGCAAACTGGATGTCAAAAGTATAAAAAGCCCTCTTATTGATTAGTTAAGTCCTGAGCAGTTCCTACTTGCCAAGCACGGAGCTAAAAGCTGAGGATATAAAATATGAATAACTTATTGTCTCTATTTTTAAATCAGTGTTCAGAGAGGTGAGGGAATCAAAGGTGTGGATTTGAAAGAGCTTTAAATATCGTATGAACAATAGGCTATGGATACACAAAAGAGGATAATAAAATTTACCAGGGCATCAGAGACTTAAGTGACCTGTTTGAGCTGGTCCTTGAAAGAAATTTATGGGTGGGGCAAAAAAAGGGGAGCTGTGGGCATGAGGGGTGTTCAGGGAAAGTTTCATGCTGCTCAGTATCAGGGTAATCCTCATTACCCTTTGCTGGTCACCTCAGAGAACACCAATGGGCACTCTGAAGCTGGGTCAGGATCTTTTGGGACCAATTGATTATTCAAGAACCATTTCTATTAGTCCGATTTGCTTAGCATTTGGGTACAATCCCATATTGGATGGCAGCTAAGTTGTTCTTGGAGACAGAACAATGACAATGCTGTATAGTTGTAAAAACTGCTTTTACTAGTAAACCCATGTTTATATCCAGTGATTCATTTGAGTTGCTGGGCTTAATCTATTGAAATAAAAGAAGTAGAGAAAAGGCAAATTACCTATATTCCTCAAACAAAAAAAATTGTTCTTTATGCCATCTCTTTCCCCCCCTTCTCCTCCACACAAAAAAAAAATATGTAAGCAAGAGATAGTTTAAGTTGCTCTATTTATTACTCTGAAAATCACCTCTAGATTCCATTGACTTCCTCTTGGTAGATCTGCTTTCCACCTACTCACAAGTTTTCTCATACATTTTTGCGTTCCTTCGGGAATGGACAAAACTTTTAAAATAAACCTTTGCCCATTTTATCATGTATAAAAATAAGTATTTTCTCTAAGTCTCTATGAAGTGTGTGTGTGTGTGTGTGTGTTACAGGCCTTAAGAACTCCTATAATGCAATAAATTCAAACCTTTGATACTTGAAAATAACCAGATCACAGCTGGTAGCATTAAAGGCAACTAAAATCTTCATCTTTCTTCAAGACAGTGAAATCTGATTATTTAAAAAACCTTAATAAATATTTTTTCTCAGCATGGCTCTTATGAAAGAGATGGTATCTTCCTCCATCATGTTTGTGATTTCTACGGTATTTCCCAATTCAGCAAAACTAATACACCCTTCCCCCTGCTACTTTCTGAGATGGAGAAAGCATTTTTCCAATAGTATTGCCACTTCTAACTTGGCACACACAGAATATCCCCCTACTATTCATGTGCTGGCTAATTCCCACAGTTTACACATAAACATCTACAGTTCATAGTATGAAATATTTTAAAGGCACAGGGTTTTCTGTGCATGTTTCCATCTGAAACATCTAGCAGGATTTAATGTTCAAACCACATGTCTCTCTCCCTCCTTTCTTCTCCCCTTTGTTCCCAGCCACTTCCCTCCTACATGCTGCACACCCAGTGTTCTGCTAGTTAACGCTCCCAGGGCACTGAATTGAACATCCCGTTGCCCCTTAGAGGAATGTAGCTAAAGGGATGTAGTCTTGGATGCTATCTGGAAGTCAGTATATCCTCTCATTAATCAGTTAAAACTCTTATCTCTTTCTAGATTCCTCTAAATCCCCTCAATTGTGTTCTTCGGTTTCTCAAGCTTGTTTTATTTTTAATACACTTATCGATCGCTGCTGTGTACAAGCACTACAGGCTCCTGAAATCTCACTTAATTCTTGTGGGTTTCTGGCTAGTTTTGCCTCACTGTCCATATTCCCTGGTGAGTAGATCTCAATGCTTGATTGCAACCCAAGAGAATAAACAAGGATCAGATTCTGAAAGGCATTTGGCAAGAATGATGGCAGCATGGGGAAAATAACAACTTCAAACAAATTGAAAATCAAATTTGTCTTATTCTAATGACATCGCTTACTTTATAAGGCAACAGAACAGAAGGCATTCCTATTGCTGTCTTGGTAACGAGGTCTGAGAAAATATTCTATCACTCGTTAGCTGGAAAGAAGAAAAACAATTTAAGGATACAAAACAAAAGCATGTTCAGAGCTCTCACTATATATATACACAGCCCAGATATACAAGAATATTGATTTATTCAGAGCATGCTAGCCAGAATATTTAATATATGCCCCTGTGCCTCACAGCCAACTCCTTTGCCTAATAGACACCAAATTTTAAATGAGGACACAGTTTGGGGAAAGACCAGTGCCCACAACGGGGCCCTTTAGCAATAGTGTACTGCACAGTTTATGGGACCACAGAGACAAAGCGGGGTGACTAGGGCTGATTGCACATCACCCAGCAGGAGAAATGTGGGGAGGGGAGCTGCAGTGCACAAAGGAGGCAGGAGAGGGCTTTGGGATGCAAACACAGTCCAACCAGTAACTGAAGGGAGTGGCAGGCAATCCCATTTTCTATGTGTCTCTTAAAGCAGGTCAAAGGAGCAGAGAGACAGTTCATATTTATGGTAAGTAGTTTGTCTTAGTCTATCCTCGCAGTAAAATAAAAGTGTTTTGGAAAACAGAGAACGTGGAATGAAAGAAATATCTTCAAATCATCACTGCTTGGATTTCTGAAGTTCCTTTCTTCCTGAGATTTGAGGCTCCACTGAGTACGTGGAAAACACTCCATTCTGCTCTGGAAAAGCATTTTGTGATGCTGATGTCTCTAATATTCACCAGCATTATTGATTCCCTTTCCCCCCCCCCCCTATTTATTCCCAAGACTGTTCATTCCAAGCATTCACCTACAATGCACCAGACGCTATGCTGCTTCCTGGCTAAGGACCAAAACGTAGTGGAGAAATAAGCATGTTAACTAATGGAGACAGTGCATCAAAATGCAGGCACATATAAGGCTCTGGGAGACCTAAGGGGAGTAATTCCTCCTGTTGTGTAGGGAGGGGCTTGGGGGAGAGGCAGTGGCAGAGAGGCCTGAGGGCATTGTTGATATTTAGGCTGCCTCTGAAAGGGTGAGGAGAGTTTTGCCAGTGAACTTTCAGCAGAAAGAATTACAGGGAGACCACGCACTGTGGCAGGTTCTGGGAATGAGTGAAGCCCAGGAAGCAGGACTTTATTTGTGTGGAGAAGGCTGGAGGGTGGGGGGGCGGGGAGAGAGAATCGGGAAGTGGGGGTGGGGGGAGGGAAGGGAGAGGGAGAGAGGGGATAGTAAGAGGCAGGGCAGGGAGGAGAATGGTTGTGAACACAGGCTCTGCAGCCTGCAGCCAGACAGACTGGGGTTTGAATCCTAACCATTATCACTAACTTACTGTGTAACCTCTATGCCTCGGTTTGTTCTTCTTAACAGCCTTTATTAATAGCAGGACTGTAGCACTCTGAGCTACAGGGCTCAATAAATGTTAGCTCTGGCTAGATGTTCAGTGTGTACCAAGGAATTCCTTCTGTGTGTTCTTTCTGAATAAATTATTTGTTCGATTTTGATTTTAGATTATATGGAGCCCATTTAAACAAAAGCAGGGGCAGAGGGCAACAAAAGGGGGACTTATTAGACAAAGATCAAAAGGTAAAGATCACCAGCTATGAGATGTGGGAATGGATCTGTGTTGACATCTTCATCAGAAACCAAGGCCTCCCTGTCTGCTCCCTTTGGGGCTAGAGGACTATCTATTTCTCATTTTCTCCTCTGCATTTTCCCTGTCAACCAAACTCTTCTGGCCTCTCAAATCCTTCCTCCACAAAGCCAAAAAACCTTCAGAAGTCTCACTGTCTACTAGATTGGGCCCAAGCTATATTTTCCCATCAAAACCTTGCTTGCACCTTCCTCTTCTCCACTGTCACCATTACTCTTAATGCAGTTAATCATTCAACCTTGCACACAACTTCTATCTTACACACACAGAGAACCCCTGACTTACGATGATTAAACTTACAATTTTTACTTTAAAATGGAGCAAAAGGCATACACATGAATTTGATCTTTTCCCTGGCTGCGATATGCGGTATGATATATTCTCTCATGATATTGGCAAGGAGCATCCAGCCTAAGCTCCCAGTCAGGCATGGGATCAAAAGTGTACGCAACTGAGACATTACAGGGAAATGTGTTGCCAGCATTTTTTGGACATTGTGTTTGTGTTTTTGCATCCCATCATGTCTGCAAAACAGCCATCTGTGTCTCCTGCTTCTGGTAAAAATAAGAAGAGGAAAGCAATTACTGTTGAGATGAAACTCAAGATAATTGCCCAATTTTAAGGCTATTGGAAGTATTCTTAGCACACCAAGATTGACTGGCCTAAGCTATGAGATTTGGTAGATTAGGTATAGTCAATGAATTTTCAACTTGGGATATTTCAATTTATAATGGGTTTATCAGACATAACCACATCATAACACAAATAAAACCTCTGTACCGTTTTCATTGTACATTGCTTATGGGTCTCTATCCCTTACTTTTTCAATTGCTGTTTAAAGGCAACAATTGGGCATAATTATCTCTGTATTCTCAGTGACGAGTCCGTGAATGGCACAGGTACCTCTTAAGTAAACATCCTAAAGACTTGGGGCTACTATAAGAAATAGAGGGAAACATGAGCATATTTATGGTTAGGGGAAAATACTGTAATTTTGGTCATAAAGAAGATAATGAATTAAAATAAGACAGTATCACAGAAGGTCAGTTAGAAAACTTTCAATATGGTATAATTTCTACTGAGAGAGGATAAATACTAAACTAAGGTGAGTGGTAATAGAGTAATAGACCACATGCTCTGTGCCTGTGCCTGGCAGGGTACTCTGCACTCTTCAAATATTATCTCAGTTCATCGTCACAATAATGCCATAACCCATTACAGTATAACCCACAATAATGTTATAACCTATTTTTATTCCCATTCTAGATATGGATCTAGAGTTTTGAGCAATAAGACAATTTGTCCAAAGTTAAGCGCTAACATGGGATAGGAAGCTAGTTGGAGAGAAAGTAAATAATTTAGATCAACATGTCAAACTCATGGCCTGCAGGCTGCATGCCTTATTCGGCCTATGTTAGCCTTTGAGTTTTACATGTTTGATTTAGTTGTTTTAAAGAAGAAAATAGCTCAGTTATTAAATCCTAGGGATAAACAAGAGAAAGAAAAAGAAGTTAAGGTGTTCAGTTTGTGTGTTTGGATGATAAAATATTTTTCTTTTTAAAAACATTTTTTATTGAATTTGACTGACATCCTATCCAATAAAAGAATAATATGCAAATTGAGCATCACTGCAACACACAAGGTGGCTGCCCCCATGTGGTCAAAGGTGACTGCCTTTATGTGGACACAAGATGGCCACCACAAGATGACCAGTAGGGGAGGGGAGTTGGGAGGGACCGGACCTGCAAGAGAGGGCAGGTGGGGGCAATCAAGCCTCCAGGGGAGGGCAGTTAGGGGCAAACAGGCTGGCAGAGGAGCAGTTAGGCATCAATCAGGTTGGCATGAGAGTGGTTAGGAGGTGATCAGGCTGGCAGGCAGAAGCAGTTAGGGGCAATCAGGAAGGCAGGCAGGCGAGCAGTTGGGAGCCAGCAGTCCTTGATTGTGAGAGGGATGTCCGACTGCCTGTTTAGGCCTGATCCTGATCCCGGGCCAAAATGGGCAGTCGGACATCTCTCAAGGAGTCCCAGATTGGAGAGGGTGCAGGCTGGGCTGAGGGACACACAACCCAGTGCACGAATTTCATGCACTGGGCCTCTAGTGTTCAATAAGAGTGATAAAAATGGAGATCCCTGTCTTATTTCCAATCCCAGTCAGTGGATAGAGCGTCAGCCTGTGGACTGAAAGATCCCAGGTTTGATTCCGGCCAAGGGCACATGCTTGGGTTGCGGGCTGGATCCCCAGTGGGGGGCACGCAGGAGGCAGCCAAACAATGATTCCTTCTCATCATTGATGTTTCTATGTTCCTCTCCTTCTCCCTTCCTCTCAGAAATCAATAAAAAAATATTTAAAAAAAGAAAATAAAAATAAAAATGCTTATAGCCCATTGAGTATGGTGCTGGTTGTGGATTTGTCATATATGGCCTTCATTAGGTTGAGATATGCTCCCTTTATTCCCATTTAGCTGAGAGTTTTTATCACAAACAACTGTTGGATTTTATCAAATGCTTTTTCTGATCTTCTCATATGATCATGAGGTTTTTATCCTCTATTTTGTTCATGTGGTGTGTCATATTCACTGATTTGCTAATATTGTATCAACCAGAGTAAATCCCACTTGGTCATTCTTCTCTTGCATGTGTACAAAAAATTTCAATCTTCTTGTTTGCAATTTTTTTTCCATACTTCAGCTTTTCCACGCTTGTGCATGTCTCAATGCTCTTTTCTTTCCTTCTAATTGAGAACTTCTACTCATCCAGCTTTCCCGTGGTTCTGGGTGATAAACGTTTTGTCTTTTAGTTGTAATTTTGGTATGGTTGTGAGAGGCAACACATACAAGTATATACCTTATGCGCTATCTTGGTTTTCTCTTAACTTCACTTTCATTTGTTTAAACTCATAGCTTGCTATGCATATGATTATAGAAAAATTGCAGAATTTTTATACCTTTGTTTCTTCACCCTTTAAAATGAGATAACATTACCAACATCACATAATTTAAATTATGTGCATACAAAGCATTTATTATAGTGACTGAACCATTATAGTTGTTCAGGAAATGAGACTCAAATCTGAAAGGACTTTTTGATGGTGGAAAGTAACTGCAGTTATTGTATTTGGGGATTTGAGATAAGTGTTTACAGAAATAAAAGATAATACTAATTGTGCTTAAACTCCTTTAAAAAAGTTATGCATTATTTTAAATTGAGATAGTATTAAATATTGCTAGAAGACTTATCAAGTTGTGATATAATTACAGAAATTCAAAAAAATTATGGTACTGTAACTAGATAAAAAGGTTTACAAAAGGAAAAAAGATTACAAACCAGACATGTTTAAATGATATTAAAACTAATTTATTTGCTATGTATGATTATATAGTTTTATATGTTCTTATGTGCCTTTTTTATGGATTGTTTTCATCAACAACAGTGCCTAGAAAAAATGTTTGCGTCATCAGAATTAAACTATTTTGTCTATTAAGATTTTGTTTACTTCTTGGTAAACCAGGAAAGGATTTTGGTGCCAAAACCTCTATCTGAGATGCAAGGGATTAAACCAATCCTGCAAATATATATCAGTTATGGATTTTGTAACAATGAACAACCATGTGCCAAATGGATGTCACTATAATTGTTATTCACAGAATATCTATAAATCAATATTATTTCTTTTCCAGTTTCCTATTCCATTGCAATGTTGCTAGACTAGGCAGGTTGAATTGCCTAATTGATATTTCAAGAGACAACCAACCCACGGAGAAGATACAATCACATGTAGTTTTTTCAAGTTCTATTGAACCAGATCACAACACTCAGTGAATGAAGTTGTATCTAAGACATAAAAAGGACCAAGGGATAGTCACTGTAGGAAGCTCCCCAATGGGGTGATGGTAGCATTTGCTAAGACACGAATGAACTTTGATAAAAATCATATTTTTATAACCAGGTTGGTAGATGTTGACCCTCTTAGTTTCACATGTAAAATTTTAAAAAAGCATTTTACATGTTATAAGATTGTCCAAATATAAAGCAGGAAATAAAACTGACTTAAATTTAGAGCATATCTATGCCATAATTTTCATTGTCTCTCCTCCCTCCTCAAAAGAATTAGAGGGCACATTTCTAATAGAGGTCCTGACACTCTTATTTCTGAAGAACCTCACAATGACAAGATTACATGATAGCACAGATCAAATCAGGCCTCTCTGCTCTTAACTGCAAACAGCAAAGGTAAGAGATGGCTTAATCAACTTCTAGACTAGATGCAAATTACGTTCTTCCTCTTCTCTATCAGCGTTATACAGAGATAATAATACAGTGACTCATTTAGCTTTATGCTGTCTCTATCATTGAGGAAGGGAGAAAACATAATTATGCTCATTTTCCAGGTTAACAAATGAGATACAAACAAATTCAATGCCTGACCTTGTGTCATGAAATGAATCGATGTGGCAAACTTTTACATATTTTGATGCTCAAACCAGAATTCTATTCAATACCTCATGTTCTGTTTTCTAAGATGTTTTGTCTGGAGCTGAGTTGTTTTAAATACTTGGTTGGAAAAGGAGAATTGAAGGCTAATTTTTTGGGGTGTTTTTTTCACTGCCATCTCTTGGTTTCAGCATGTAAAGTATTATAAGTGGATTATGAATAGAATTTGTCTTGAAGCTGCTCATAGTTTTAGCTCTGTCTCTAACTAGCTGTTAGCCACTCACTTGAATGTTAGCTCTACCCTCACAATGCTCATTTATACCATGATCAGAGACCAGTGTACAAATTTGTGCACAGGTGTGGTTCCTTGGCCTGGCTGGTGACTGGAGCTGATCAGGGCTGTCTTGTCCAGTGCAGGGGGAGGGACCATGGGAAGTTGGCTGACCACCCCAGGGAGATCAAGGCTGGCCAGCTGGAGGAAGGGGCCATAGGAGGTTGGCTGTGGGAGTGCACTGACCACTAGGGGGCAGCTCCTGGGTTGAGCATCTGCCCTGGGGTGGTCAATTATTAATAATCAGTCATGCCCTTTTCTAAATGACCACAGCACTTATCCATACCTCTCTTAAGATGGTTATCATTTTTTACTAGCAAAACAATTGATATTTGTTTGTAGAATGTATTCTTTGATGACAAGAATTATGAGACTTTTATACCCTTATACCTCTGAAATGTACCTATTGCAACTCATGGAAATTTTGAATTATAACTGAGACCATTCTTGCCATAAATGCAGACCTAGGCATTCCCAGCATGGCTATGCTTCAGACTAATCAAGGTCACACTGACAGTGACAGATGAACAGCAAGGGCATCCTTCAAAGCACCTTTCATAGGCATAGATTTAGCCTAATTTTTCCATTATCCCTTGTATGGAAGGGATAATCTTTTAACAATCATAAAGTGAATTAATGCCTATAGGTTGGGGAAAAATAATTGCTAGTGAAATTCCTATTTCATTAAAGAGGCAGTTTGCTTTTTTACAGTCATTAATAGCCATTTATATATTAGAGGCCTGATGCACAAAGATTCATTCAAGAATGGGCCTTCCTTCCCCTGGCTGCCAGTATCACCCTTGCTCTGGCCCAGAGACGCCTTTCTGCCTTCCCATGCTTCCCAGAGTCCCAGAGCAGCTGGGGTGGTGCAGAATGCCTGAATCATTGCCATGGTGACAATACAAGAGACAAGGCCCTCCCCTGGCTATTCAGTGCCTGTGTAGACAAATTAATCTGGCATCTTTGTTATGATAATTTGCATATTCACTCCTGATTGGCTGGTATGCATTATGAATATACAGTCAATTTGCATCTTGCTCTTTTATTAGTGTAGATATATCCTATCTAATAAGAGAGTAATATACAAATTAATCATCACTCTGCTACACCCATAAGCCATGCCTACAGGCCACACCCAGCAGCCAATCAGGAGCAAGTATGCAAATTAACCCCAAACAAGATGGCTGCTGCCACAGAGCAAGCAGGAGGCTTGGCTCCACTCCAGGCTACCAAGTTTTTTTTTGTTTTTTTAAAATATATTTTATTGATTTTTTACAGAGAGGAATGGAGAGGGATAGAAAGTTAGAAACATCGATGAGAGAGAGACATCGATCTGCCGCCTCCTGCATGCCCCACACTGGAGATGTGCCCGCAAGCAAGGTACATGTCCCCGAATCGAACCTGGGACCTTTCAGTCCACAGGCTGACGCTCTATCCACTGAGCCAAACCGGTCTCGGCGAGGCTACCAAGTTTTAATTGTAGAAGATAAATAAATGCCAGATACCAGACCCTCCACTTGGGTCACTGGGGGGTGTGGCCAGCCTGCAAACCACCAAAGGCCCCTCGCCCAGGCCACCCCACACCTCAAGGAAACCCCCACCCTGATCTGGGACACCCTTAAGGGCAAACGAGCTGGCCCCCACCCATGCACCAGGCCTCTATCCTATCTAATAAAAGAGTAATATGCAAATTGACCATCACTCCAACACACAAGATGGCTGCCCCCATGTGGTCAAAGATCCTGGCCCCATTTGGATACAGATGGCCACCACCAGATGGCCAGCAGGGGAGGGCAGTTGGGAGAAACCAGGCCTGCAGAGGAGGGAAGTTGGAGGTGACCAGGCCTGCAGGGAAGGACAGTTGCGGTGGGGGAAGGGGGAGTGGCGGTGGGGGGCGGGGGGATAGGCCTGCAGGGGAGAGCAGTTAGGGGCAAACAGGCTGGCAGGGAGTGGTTAGGGGGTGAACAGGCTGGTAGGCAGAAGTGGTTAGGGGCAATCAGAAAGGTAGGCAGGCGAGCCATTGGGAACCAGCATTCCTGGTTGGAGAGAGTGCAGGCTGGGCTGAGGAACACCACCCCCTGTGCATGAATTTTGTGCATTGGGCTTCTAGTATGTGCTTAAATAGCTACAAATATGCTTTAATGTTCCAGGTATTTTACTAGTACATCAGAAAGTTCATTGTCAGCCCAACTCCATGTCAGTGATGTGTATCACTATGCTTTCACATTTATTAAAAAATGAATAACATTAGAAATGGGAAAGTAATTGGGACCTTTAATGGTCTGCTAATTGTTCCTCTTTTATGTGGTCATTTGTGTGTGTGTTTGTATGTAGGACTACATATGTGTGAGTATTGGCCTCTGTGTACACACACAGCACAGCTCCCACCATAAGGGTAGTGCTCTGAGTTATGCTTCCAGGGACAAAGAATGTGTGCTCATACTGCATATTCATTCCACTAGTCGCTTTGATAATTAAGAGAGATGCATTTTCCCAACAGTTGACCCGAGTCAGGTTGCAACTTGTGATCACCGAAAAACTTAAAACTAATGGACCCTAGGGTCCAAGTCCTTGACTTCAGCTAAGAATGATGTATTTTCCGTCAGCAATGCTATTTAGACAGGCAGCACTGGGCCACCCTATGAAACCTTGGTCTAGCTTACTTTATATCTTCCACTTAATTTAGTTGTACACGTTTTTGAAAGTTTAACCACCTCCCCTTTAGAAAATAGCCCTGTTAACACCTGCAATCATCCCTTTCAATTATCATGTGTGGCCTTCAAAAAGAGGTCATTTCAATTTCATAGCCAACACAGGACGCAATTTACACTTGAAAAGAAAAGCAAGCATGATCTATAATGGTACCTGAAGACAGACAGCTTTTAGCACCAAGGACTCATGGCTTTACTAGTTGGTGTTGGGGGAAGAGGGGGGAGGGGGCACTGGCGATGTCCTACAGAGTTTCTAGAAAATTTTGGAACTGGATCTTGAAGATTAATATATTTTAAATAATTCTTATGTTTGGTCTGACAGATGCAGCAATTAGTGTGTGTACCTGGATGCTAAAGAAAGGTACTGCCAAATATCTAAGTGACATTTGATTTTCAGTGCTTGGCTAGTGCTGTTGATAGTCATAATCAAAATAGAAATCAATGCTGCTGACCTGGCCATCACTCCTTTTTCTTCCTAAAGCTCTAATAAAACACACGCTTCTTGCTTTTCCAAGACTAATGTTATTGATGGAACAGAGATCTTGAAGTTGAATTAATATCCGTGTATATATACTGACCACTGGCATTCTATCTTCTAAAAAAGTATAAAGTTTTAATAGCAAAGTAGATATGAGACACATTAAAATTAAAGTTTGTGCTTTTAAAACCGAAATGTAAGATTTTTGAGAGCTCAAGTTTTTAAATAATGATCAAGAGCAGTCCTTATTCTTAAAGTGCCTCTTAAAGAGTGACTCTCCCTACCATGATGGTAAAAAGGGGCCTTTGGTAAGACCCAGACACCTTTGCCCCTCAGCCATGAACTCCACCACAAGTGCAACACCTCATGTTTTAAAGATTGTGACAGCAAATAAATGGTTTGGCTCAGTGGATCTCAGGTTTGATTCCGGTCAAGGGCATGTACCTTGGTTGTGGGCACATCCCCAATAGGAGGTGTGCAGGAGGCAGCTGATCAATGTTTCTCTCTCATTGATGTTTCTAACTTTCTACCCCTCTCCCTTCTTCTCTGTAAAAAGTCAATAAAATATATTTTAAAGATTGCAGACAATGAGATACTACATCACACTCATTAGAGTATCTGTTATCAAAAAGATAAGAACTAGCACATGTTGGCAAAGAAAAAAAAATTTAAAAATCCTTGTGTATTGGTGGAACTGTAAATTGGTGAAGCCACTAGGAGAAAGATTATAAAGTATCCTCAGAAAATTAAAGGTAGAACTACCATATGACCCAGCAATTCCAGTTCTTGAAATTTATCTGAGGGAAACAAAATCACTGTCTTGAAATTATATATGTGTAGAGAGCGCCTGGGAAGAAACATGGGCATTTCTTTAATTATTGTCAGTTGAATCCAGTGGTGTTGGCAAAGCCACGGCCTGGAAATATGCTTTGTCAAAAGGCAGGCGTGGGAGAGAAACCAAGATGGCGGCATAGGTGAACATCTAAACTGCTGCCTCGCACAACAATTTCAAAACTACAACTAAAAGACAGAACGGACATCATCCAGAACCACAGGAAAGCTGGCGGAGTGGAAATTCTACAACTAGAAGGAAAGAGAGGGGCTCACAGAAACCCAGAGGAGCTGCAAAAAGCTGAGGTACGGAGACGCGCACGCTGAGAGAGTGGGCGCCAGAGGACCTGGCTGGCTTTCTCTGGCGGGAGGGAAACGGAGACTCTCAACGGCATTGAACCCCTTATCTTACGACACTAAACCCCAGATCCAACTGAAACTCATACGGGGAGTTTGGACTGTGAAAAGGCAGAGGTGCACGGAAATTTAGGGGAGTCACAGAAGATCAGGTCTGGTCTCACACGCGCACGGTGCTGCGCGGAGGACAGATTGCTGACTGTGCCGCTGGCTTTCGCGAGTGGGCGGGAGACAGACCCTCCCAACTGTGCCACTTCTGAGTCCACTGAGCCCCTGTTTCGGGCGAAACCCTGGGGACCTAGACTCGTGTGGTCCTGGTGTGCAGGGGAGATGGAAAGGCAGCGGTTAGAGGCACTGCGGGTGCGTGCGTGCACAGGGACCGCTCCAGCCATTACCCTGTCACGTGAGACTCGGGGGCCGTGGAAGGCAAGGCGGTCCCTTAAGCCCTGAGACTCCACCCCTCCCAAGCTCAACAGAGGCTTCTGCGGCTTTGCGTCTGCTATCATAGGGCTGAATCCAACACAGAAGTTTCCCCGGCATGGTGAGGATGCCGAGACAAGGGAAGGGATCACAAACAAAAGAAATGGAGGAAAAAAAAAATAAGACTGGATATAGAGTTCAAAACCACGCTTATGGGGTTTTTCAAGAATATGTTAGTAAAGATGGATAATTTAGCAAGACCCAAGAGGAGATGAAAAAGGACATACTAGAGATGCAGGGGAGCCAACTAGGGATGGAAAAGGTCCAACTGGAGATGATAGAGGACCAAATAGAAATTAGACATACACTGACTGAAATAGGGAATATTGTACAGAGTCCTGGCAGCGGACTGGAGAAAGGCAAGAATCAAGTAAAAAATTTGAAATATAAAGAGGCAGACAACATTCGACTGGAAAGGCAAGAAGAGAGGAGAATCCAAAGGTGTGAACATAATGTGGGGAGCCTCTGGGACAGTTTCGAGCGGGCCAACATCAGAATTGCAGGGGTGCCAGAAGAAGAGAGAGAGCAAGATACTGAAAACCTATTTAAAGAAATAATGACTGAGGGGGACCGGGACCCGGGGAAGGAGCCGCCCGCATCCCTGGCCCGGAGGCGGGCTCACCAGCGAGGTCGAGGCCCTGGAGCCTGGGGGGACATACCCCGCAGCACAGGGCGCCGGGCTGGGCCCCGCAATGGGGAAACGCAGGCATGGAACGCGGACTAACGGAGCTCCACTTGGCACCCCGCAGTCCACCTCCCAGTGCTGGACTCAGTCCCTGCTGCTGGCGACGCCTGCGGGGGAGAGGGACGGGGCTGGGGGACTGAGGCGCTGGGGCGCTGGGGCCAGGCTGCAGGCGCTGAGAGCCTCGCGCTGAGACTGAGGCTGAGACCCTCGCACTGGGGCTGGGGCTGAGGCCCTCGTGCTGAGGCTGAGGCTGAGACCCTCGCGCTGAGGCTGAGGCTGAGACCCTCGTGCTGAGGCTGGGGCTGGGACCCTCGTGCTGGGGCTGGGGCTGGGACCCTTGTGCTGGGGCTGAGGCTGAGATCCTCGTGCTGAGGCTGAGGCCCTCGTGCTGAGGCTGAGGCTGGGGCTGGGACCCTCGTGCTGAGGCTGAGGCTGAGGCTGAGACCCTCGCG